>CM032384.1:1947457-2271259 GCA_019049475.1 Eueides isabella
GCTGACGCTACTGTAACAACAGCTAAGAGAAATATTATGCAAGTAGCCATTTCTTTACGTACAAAGTCAAACTATAACTTTTTCAGTCTATGTAGACTTTTATATTATATTTTTAGCACCAAATATTTGAACGGGAACGTTTAATGACAATTTTTATAGATAGTAATAATAGGTAATATTTAAGTTATTTGGGTCAGAACGAAAATAATGCACAAATTTTTGAATATACCTACAATTCTAAAGTAATGATTTAATGGGAGGCTGATTAAGTGTTTGGAATAAAATGAATAATTACAGAAAAATATTTATTTATATTTTTTTTTAGCTTCACGCTGTATCCCGTACGAGGCAGGAGAGGCAGAGGGAACAAGAGAACCTAGTGTTAAGACACTCCGCTCCACTTCCGTTCCCCATTTTCAACCGAATTTGAAGCATCTCGTGTTGAGGGTGGGAACTCAACGCCACGCTTTGCCTTATTACCAGAGCGAAGAAATGTAACATTAAATATATAAATTGAAAATATTAAATATTTCATTTCCTCGACTGGAGATCGAACCCAAAACCTGTCGGTTACAGTCACACTCTTGTGCCGCTGCGCCACGACAGGGATTTATTTATCCTTTTTCTCTAATAACTTAACATAACTCAACTTCACACTATATCCCTAGCGAGGTAATAAGAGACAATGGAGTACTAAACGCTACGTACTTTCATTCAATCATTTATTTTAATCATACACTCATTCAGTTTTCTACATGGCACATGTCGGAGAAGACAGAGCCACGACAGGCTTTTATTTTAGCAATGATAAAAAATAGTATTTTTGACCATTTCATTACTTTTCAACGTCTCCAAGGAAAAATATTATCTCAAGCTGAGTAGAAAAAAATGTTTTTCCTGGCTTGCCTTGCCGGGCACAAGCTTGCCAGGTAGTGCATAAAGCGACAGACTCGGTCCTCACTCGAAGAAATATAAATATGTAATATTTTCTATTTTTCATTCTGGTAGCAAGGCAAAGTGCTGCTTTGTGACCAATCAACACGCAATGCATCATTCAGCGGAAATGAGTAAATTGCAGTGTCTTATTTGAAACGAAATGTCTTTCCTATTTCGAAGTTCCCGCTGCCTGCCCTGCCTATGTGGCAAAAATATAGAGAAAACTAAAAAAAACTATAGTATAGTAGTATAGTTCCAATACTATAATTGTTAGAAAGCAATCGAGTTTCTAGACAAATTTATTACATAATATATATATATATATATATATATATATATATATATATATATATATATATATATATATATATATATATATATATATATATATATATATATATATATATATGTTATATATATCAATTTTATTCTCCTGGTAACACAAAGCGTTAAGTTACGCCACTCAACCCTCTTTATGTTTAACTCAGCGGAGAACCAGAGAACGGAATAGTTAGATGCCTAATTCTAAGCGTGAAAATTAACAAAACTGCATCTCACGATGGATGATTCGCCTATTGTTAAGAAAATCTTTCCATTCTGTATCATATTTCTTTTCCCCACTTCCCCCTTGAATTTGAGGCATGGTATGGCGGAACTCAACGACACACTTTGCTTTGTTGCCAAAGCGGAGAAATATTAAATATTTTATTTCCTCCAGTGACTTTCGAACCTACAACCTGTAACAAAAAACATATATCCTCTCTCTCTCTCAGCTTCACGCTGTATCCCTGCACGGCAGGGTAGGCAGAGGGAACTTGGGAATCTAGTGTTAAGACACTCCGTTCCACTTCCGTTCCCAACTTTATTTTCTAAAACAAATATAAAAGATATTCTTTAAATTAACAGTCCACTGTTGACATAGTTTTGTTATCTTCAATAATTTATGAACTATTAACATTCTAAAAGTTTTATTATACTACAGCAATTCAAATTCTAAGCAAGATAATTGTTGTTCTATTAGCAACAATAGTGTGTGAATTTTAACACAAGTATTTATGCATATATTTGGTAGAGATACAAGGTCAGTTTGTATATTGAATAAAATTATTAATTTTACGCTATACCCTGACTAAGCTAGCACAGGACACATGGGAATCTAAGATATACCTCCCAAAAATAAAATATTTTATTTCCCTAAGTGGGAATTGTACCGACAACTGTCAAACCCAAACCAGAACGTTTTTTCTTATTTAATAAAAAAAATGTATCAAGAAATAAAATACAGAATAATTTAAAAACAAAATACCACAGAAGGTAATTGTTAGTTGGGACTTATATCATTTATTGTAGAATTGGTCCTGGCACGTTAATCTCAATTAACTAGGCTAGCTAATTTCTTAGTTTTTAAACATTTCAGTCTGTTATGTTTCCTTTTAATAATTAATTAAAGATTTTGTTTTTTACATAATATTTTTACGTAAGACTAAAGTACATTAGTTATTTTAGGATTACATGATGGAAAAACAATATTTGGAGGATTATATTTGACACCTGTTGTGGTGAAATGAAATATATAAAATTTTCAAATTCAATATTTACTGCCTTCGGTCTAGTAACAAGGCAAAGCGCAGCGTTCGGTTCCGCCACTCAACATGTCTCAAATTCAGCAGAAAATGGGGAACAGAACGGAGTGTCTTTCCACTAGACACTAGGTTCCCAAGTTCCCTCTGCCTACCCTGCAATGTAGTACCCTGCGATATACAATGTAAAATTGTAGTTGTTGTAAGTTGACATAAGACTTCGACCGGCGAAGCATATAGTTCGACTGCTTCTACTGCAACACGGAGAACAGAGTTCTATTGTGCAAATAGCAATAAAAAATACACTTAAAAGAACCACCAAACACAAAAAAAAAAGCGAGCAACTCAATAAATATAATATTTACAAAGTTTAATATTCCACAAGCAAAATGAATGAATACGAAATGATTCATTACAATTCAGATGCTTTATTCGAGATACGACCAAAGAACTCCGCCGAGTTCCGTTTGATATTTCCATTAAATTTCAATTTTCAAACTCATATTTCAACAATGGATACGTCGACAATGAGAGCGACTGTTTACTGTTATATTGAAGACTAGCTTTTGCTAGTGGTTTCTTTTAGAAATTATAGCTTAAAATTTTGATTTTTTTTTATATCGTCACCGCAATTAGTGAAAGTAGTTTCGTTATTTACACGTTTTTTTTATAAGTTTTATACTGTATACCGCAAGAGGCAGGTATCCTTATGTCACATTCCGTTTCCATTAAGGCACTTTTCTTCTCCATTTTCACTGAATTGAGACTTCAGACAGAACTCAGCTCCACGCTCTGTCTCAATACGTTGGGAAAAAAATATTAAACAGTTTGTGTGTTTAGTGGCGGAACTCAACGCCGCGCATTGACACGGTACCAGAAAGTGATAATAAGTAAAAATATATTTTGAACAACATATTAGAAAAGTGGTGAGACTTGACCCTCTGCCATGAAACTTAAAAAATCACTGTATCACGCATATAACATAAACTTTCCAACAATCCTACTTTATTTTTTACTTAACAGGCTAATAACTACATATATTTTATTGTTAATTAACAACGATCATCATCGATCGAAACATCATTTAACTAAAAAGTATCCAGTTTCTATGACTATTGTAGGTAAGGTTCTTGAGCCATCCTTATTTTGTTCCATATATCCAACTATTTTATGCCATGTTAGGGCTTGGTACAAGTAGGACATGCACAAAGGCTGGACCCTTTGTATATAAAAAAAATATTAAAGAAATTATGTCTCTTTAATGATGGTTGTTTAAATGTATGTATATCACCTGCCTGTATCTGCGACTAGACTAGACTAGACTATACTAGTGGATTCTATTACGCCAAAACTCAACGCAAATTGAGTGATGCGTGTAAAAAAAAGTGTTTTCTCAATTAGGTAATATCTGCTTACATTAGTATATGTGAGATATATATAAAAAAAACAAATAAACAAAACACAATTAAAATTGACACAGCATTTGACCGTTCCAAAACGCAAGTTTACCAAAAAATCGCCATAGAAATAGTCAAATTCCAAACCAAACCAGTCTCTGGCTCATTGAAACTTTTTTTTCTATAGTGTAGAACATAAATTCTCTTAAGCATTCTTTCTTTCATCAATACAGTGTCATTGTTCGTGTTTTAATATTGGACACACGTCGGAATAGATAAATAATGCTTGGCCTTTTTTCTATCATTTGTTTGGGTTGGTTCCATATAGTCTGGTATAAATGTTAGATACTCATTCATGTCTCTGCCTAACAATGTGTACGCATTTGTCATATCATCGTGACGGCTTGTGCTTTTTCCTTACTTTGAATTGGATATTATTAGAAAAGATGAGTAAATTATGTGGTATCAGGTTCAATTTAGAATGTAACTGTTTCGATATGCTTTTGTGAAAATTAATTTAGATGTTTCTACTGATTTTTAAAGTGTTAATTCACAGTTGGGAAAGAAAACCGCTTTACCTTGTTGCCAGAGCGAAGAAATGAAAACACTACATATTACTCAGCTTCACGCTGTATCCCGCACATGGCAGGGTAGGCAGAGGGAACTTGGGAACCTAGTGTTATAAGACACTCCGTTCCACTTCTGTTCTCCACTTTCCACAGAATTAGAGGCATTGCGTGTTGAGTGGCGGAACTCAACGGCACGTTTTGCCTTGTTTCCAAAGGGAAGAAATGAAAACGTTAAATATTTTGGGGATCCTTTCGGTAACAGCCACACTCTTGTGCCACTGCACCACGACAGGCCTCAACAGGCCTCACTAAATATTTAATTTGAAAATATTAAATATTTCATTTCCTGGAGTGGGGATTGAACCCACAGCCTATCGTGTTTACTTGAAAGACTACGTGGCGAAGTGCAAATTGCAGCGCATGTTCGATTCCTGCTCGAGGTAAAAAAAAACTTAAAACTCTCAACGAGAAATATCTTTATATTTGGCTATGGATTTTAGTACTTAACATAAGGTTCCTTTTGTGTACACGCCTTTACCTATTTTCGAAGAAAAAATCCTAAAACGAAGTTATTTATTTATAAATTAATTAACACTAAAATGTAAATATATATATTTAAGTCATCATTTCAAAAGACAGCAACAATTAAATTAAAATACACCTTTTTATTCTACATCTATACAACATTTATAAAGTTAAATATATTTTTATCATATATCTGGATCCAACGGCCATAATTCATAGAAATTTATATCAAGATTGTTTAAGCATCAAACGTACCGGCCAAATTATTTACGTCTACCGCAGTTTATCGCTGCTATCCACCTCACCCCCTTTGATGAAGGCGTCCAACCGTGACGAACCAACGCCCGGACCCAATATTTTAACTCTATCTTTTTCTGATTTCATAAAGAAGGTAAAAGACAAAATTAAAGTTGATCACCTCTCTCTGTCTTAAGCTGTTGGTGTGATAGACACGGAGGAACAAATAAAACGAGTTTACATTAGAATATTCAATGGTATAGCTATTGTGATGTGGGTGAATATTTTTGTACTGGAATTGTTGGCAGGTTTTTGAGGAACTCAAAGGAACGTGTTTTAGTATGGGACAAAAGTAAATGTTAAGATAATATTGACTCTGACAATGTATAAGTAGATGTGTTGTTAATCTTTAATCCAGTTACTGTTGTGACTCTTTAATATGGAAAGACTGAGTAATACTTGCCTAATAAAGGGTACATATTTACGTCTAATATATATATATATATATATATATATATATATATATATATATATATATATATATATATATATATATATATATATATATATATATATATATATATAAATATATATATATATATATATATATATATATATATATATATATATATATATATATATATATATATATATATATATATATATATATATATATATATATATATATATATATATATATATATATATATATATATATATATATATATATATATATATATATATATATAGTAAGTATTTATATCTTTTTTATTGGTAATTTTTTTATCAGCTTCACACTGAATCCCGTGAATGGCCGGGTAGACAGACAGATTTTAGGAATATAGTATTAAAACAATTTATTCCGTTTCCCACTTTCTGCCTTATTTTATGCTTTGCATGTTGGATGGCGGAACTTTACTTCAAATTGAAAATATTGAATATAATTTGCTGGAGTGGGCATCGAACCAACTTACTGGCGCGTTTACAATCACATGTTAGTGGTCACATTTTCACTTTTAACTTTTACTTTCCTTTTTATTTATACCTTATGTGTACATACGTACGTTAATACAAATAAAAATATATTGAACATATAACTGGCACACAGAAACGAACGTTTACGTCCATTTTACTCATGAAATTACAAATAAAACTAGAATTAGAATTTACAAGCAGTTCAATGACGCTTGTTCAATGGTTTCAAAGCTAAACTGCACGAGTGGTGTGGAGGGTCTTTTCACATTCATCTTTTGATCTCTGTGCAAAAGCATAAAGTATTTTCGGAACAAACTGGCCCCCTCAGTGTGTGAGGGCCCTTGACTTCCGGTGCCGGTGTCTTTAGTGTCCAGTGAATCTTCAAAGTGACTCTTGATGTATGAATATCGGTCATTTTTTTAGTGCATTTTAATTAGAAAGTTGCCTTTTGGTTGCTGAATATTTTTGCTACGTCGTCCTTATATTGGTTAATCAAATGTTTTAATAATACTGAGCTTCACGCTGTATCCCGCACATGGCAGGTAGAGGGATAGAACTTGGGATCTAGTGTTAGAACACTCCGTCCTTTTTCTCACTTTTCGCCGAATTTGAGGTTTTTCGTGTTGTGTTGTGGACTGAACGCTGCGTTTTGCCTTGTTACCAGCAATAAAATGTAAACATTGAATATTTACACTGAAAATATTAAATTAACTAATTGAAATTATTACAGTAGGCTATATCTCTTTAAGTAGATATACTAGGGATACAAGCGTGTGACTGTAAACGACAGGTTCGATACCCATTCGTGGGTTCGATACCCACCTGAGGAAATTAATATTATATATATATATATATATATATATATATATATATATATATATATATATATATATATATATATATATATATATATATATATATATATATATATATATATATATATATATATATACATACATATATCTATGGTCTCGAGGAAACCTCTTTCCTCACAGTTCTTGAGACCGGAAACGGAAATGACTGAGAATAGAGTGTCTTAAGCTAAGTTTCCAGGTTCCCTTGCTCTGTTATGTACAGGAATAAATACTTTGGTAACAGTTAGTATAATTGATGTAATTTTAACATACAAAAGTTGACAGTGCGGGAACCAAGTGTTGACCCTAGGTTCCCTTCATCCCCAATGCTATTAAACTATAAACTGGGTACACGGTGAAGTTATATATAATGATAGAAAAAATATTTTTTTTAATTAATTATCATGCATTACATTTGTACTGCATTTGTACAACAAGCACCATATGTGAGGTCAAATAAGTCGTGTCCATCTGTTTACGTAATTTGATTACAATTTGTTGAGCCCTTTTAAAGCATATTTCCTCTTTACTATGTTAAAATATATTTATTGTGTATTTTCTTTGTTACCGGTTCAATTCTCGGGTGATGTATAACTTTAAAATCACTGATGTTTTTTTTTATTTTAGGTACACTTGAGCTCGCTAATAATTTATTATAAATAAGAGAACTTTATATCAAGATGATACTTGCCACCCGAAATCGTGATTATATATAGTTACATATAGAGTGGCAAAAAAACAAAGCCGTGCCGCTTTTGTTGTAAACAAGTTAATGAAAGAAATAAAAAAAATCCCGATTGAGAATTAAACCATCAATTATGTTTTATTGTTAGATACTAAATTTTTTATGTTTTATTTAGCTTCAAGCTGTATACCGCTTGCCGTAGCCTACCCAGGTACCCTAGATAGGCAGGGAGAATCTGCGAACGTGGTGTTAAAACTTATTGTTCTCCACACTACCCTGAATTTGAAATATTGCACTCACTCTGCCTTGTTGTTAGAGCGTAGAATGAAAATATTAAATATTTCGATTAGACAACATGTCTGTCACTTTTACAGTCACACGCTTGTGCCCCTGGACCGCGACTTGTATATTTACGAAACAACTTTCAAATTTAATTACAATGTTTAATGAACATACATCGTTGTTAAAACAATATTTCTTACCTCATATAACTTTTACATACAAAAATGATTAGCAAATCACAAAAATCATTCCCAAAATCCCTACCCTCTTAAGATAACAATACAAATCATTCACATATTTTGAATACCGAGCGGTGCCGGGCTGTCTGGCTTAGTAGACACCCCGTCTCCTACCTGCAGCTTGGGCACCCACGTATTGCTCTATGGCTTTAGAATGAAAACAGTAAAAAATATAGTGCTATTATAATAGGTGTTGGCAAAGTGGTCTATCTTACAAATTATGATTTTTTGAAAAAACTTTGCTGCTTACAAATGTATGTTTTTTCTTAAAAAAAATTAGGTTTCCAATTGTAAATAGTATAGTAACAATTAGGGATTCACTTAATTTATCTTACAGTTGAACTTAAACTTAAGACAGTGCGATCTCTATTTTCTAATCAATTTATAATACATTGCGTGTCGACATTGAGTGGCGGAACTGAACGCCGCGCCTTAGAAAAGCAGTAGTAAGTAAGTAAGGTAATAAGTGAAAACAGAATGTTTTGGCACTATGTTCTACCCTGTCTACCCTGCCCCTACAGCAAGCATATCGTAAAGCTGAAAATAAAGAAACATAATTCTTGCCGTGTGATTCCGGCTTAGAATAGGATCACTCTGGTACTGATGGTGTCGTAAGAGGCGACTAAAATGCGTGTGGTAGAGTCACGTTGCCAGTAATGGCAACACGCATGGGCAGACTCGACCGGATTATTACCACCCCCGGCATTTAAGACCGGCGTTAAGTAGTGGCTTTGGCCACTGCATTTCGCATTAGGTAATGCCGGGCCCCGGTGCCCTTCCACCTTAAAGGACGGCAACGCTCCTGTAGCTCCTCTGGAGTTACTCGGGGCCGTGGGCGACGGTGATCGCTTACCACCAGGTGACCCGTACGCTCGTTTGCCGTCTTTTTCATAAAAAAAAAGAAACATTCTTCGAAATGAGAACCGAACCCATATCATCGTTTGTATATAAAGTCACTTTTTTTACTTTACACTGCACATAGCAAAATAGGCACAGGTTGATACATTGCGTGTTTAGTGGGAAAAATTAACACCGCGCTTTGAATCATCACCAGGGCCAGGAACTAAACATACCTATTAAACATTTCATTCTTCTGAGTAGGAGGATCCATAACACATTTACAGTCTCTTGTTACGGCCTTTTCAAAATACAACTTAGGCCATATTGCTCTGACAGTAAATTTTGTTTGTTCTGACCGCCCGCGCTAACCCACGTCATTATGGAGTGCCATAGGGTTTATAGCTTTTTTTTTTTTACTTTTTATTTAATATGAAGAATGATATTTTTTGAATATATCGAGTATTAACTGATACAGTAGGTGAGTAAATTTTAGATGAATCTCTACGTTGGTGTATTTAAATTATGTAAATATTCTATTACAATTTTTTTTTCGGCCTCACGCTATAGCCTTTACATGTCAGGGTAAACAGAGGGAAATTTCATGATCTCCCCACTTTCGATCGAATTTGAAATATTTCTTGAGTGAAGGAAAATATTAAATATTTCATTTTCTCGAGTGGCAACCTAGTCCACAACCTGTCGCCTGCTTGTACCAATGCGTCTCTACAGGCCTCAAATTATTTATATTAGTAAACAACACACAATGGCAATGTCATTTTTTTTATATCTAAACTGATATAAATGGATATAAGCAAAGCTTTTAGCTATATAACAAAAAAAATAACAATGCAATATTGAAAAAAACGTTTTCTTCATTACGTTTTCTTTTTATCTATTTAAATACCAAATATGAAATGCCATTGTTTAAATACTGTATTTGTTAGTTTCACGCTGGATCACGGCGTTATGTTCCGCCACTCAACACAATGACTAAAAATGAACAATATGTGGAGAAATAAGTCTTTCTCTCTCATTTCTACGTTTCTTCTGCCTATCATGATATATGGAAAAATTTAGTTTTTTTTAAAGACAGCATCATCTAACATTTCAACCAATCTACGATCACCTGCGTCGCAAGACCGCTCCTTTATTTAGAGTTTTATTAGGAGTTGGCTCTGAGGCGGTTTTTATTCCTCGCTCCTGTACGTGGGAACGTGCATAGTGACTTTACAATTTTATATATACATACTTGTGTTTATTCAATATGTAACATAGCCGGCCACTTGGATCGGTCAGTTTAATAATAAATGATACAAGCTTGATATTTTAAAGAGAAGATATGGGCAATTTTAAAGTGAATACAGTCAAGTTGCTGTCGAATTAAATTTTCTAAGCTCTCTCTCTCTCCCTCTCTCAGCTTCACGCTGTATCCCGCATATGGCAGGGTAGGCAGAGGGGAAATTAATTTAGAAAGCGGGGAATGGGAGTGGTACGGAGTGTCCTAATACTAATTTCTCAAGTTCTCTCTGCCTACTTTGCCATCTTCTAAGTTATCTCTACTTATAATAAATCTGTAACTGATCACTGTCTATACATGGAAGATATATTTAAATATTAAAAATTAGTTAACTCACCATATATTTAGTGTTTGTTTTAATTAAATCGGTAAATAAAAAAGATATGTCAATTAAAACAAAAATACCGAACAAATTTCTACTACATTTTTATTAATTTGGCTGAAATTTCAGTTTTTAATATATTGCCTTAAAAGTGATAATGTATGTCATTTCGATCTAAGAACCAGATTCAAGCTCACAATGTTATTAATAATTAGCTAACTATAATATATTCAATATTAATTCATAGTATGAATACGTCAAGTTATTGATATATGCTATTGGATGCCGATTATTAACGATTCACTGACGCGTTGACAAGGTATAACATGAATAGGAGATGGAATTAAAAGCAATTGTACATATTTTTTTTGCTTCACGCTGTATCCCGCAAGTTGCGGGATATAACGTGGTTACTAGGAAAGTGCTAAGACAATCCATTTTTAATAAGCACTTCCGTTCTCTAGTTTCGGCTCTTTCCACCTAATTCTGGAGATATTGCGTTATAATTGGCGGAACTCAACGCCGGCCTTTATGTTATATAAGTATTATTATCTATGTTATCAAAATACAATGGATCTGTCTGTACGTTGTCTGTCAGTATTTACTCAGTAATGTAAGAGTTTAATCTATATAAAAACATTGGGATGTGACTATAGAAATATTAACACACTGCTTTTCTTCAAGATTTAATTTTAATTGTTTAATACTACAACAACGTTAAAGAGGGTTCAAAGAATAAGCTAACACAGATTTGCCTCATGATTTATCTAGCTACTAAGCTGGTCAGTCAATAGGGTTGGCAAGTTTTTAAATATTTAAAATTAAAATATGTATGTATAATGAAGCCTGACGTGGCGCAGCGATACAAGCATGTGACTGTAAACACTACAGTTTGTGAGTTTGGTCCCTACTTAAGGTAAATATATATTTATTATTTTCTTTTATTCGCTTTTGAAAAAATCTTGCCTTTTGCCACATAGATAGAACCAAGGTGAACCTAGTATCCGCCCTGCACTCTCAGGCCAATTTTTTAGACATTGTGGGTTGACTAAAGATAGTTAACGCCGCGCCTAGTCCACCAGAGGCTTTGTCTTGTATCTAAGCAAAATTACAAGAACATTCTATCGTAGAGGCCTGTCGTGGCGCAGCGGCACAAGAGTGTGACTGTAACCGACAGGTTCTGGGTTCGATCCCCAGTCGAGGAAATGAAATATAGAAAAAAAAAAGAAAAAAAAATTCTATCGTATAATAAATTAATAATTTGAATTGGTAAAGAAAATTGAAATTATTTAATATGAAGCAAAGTATTTATAAATAATAAAACTATGTGTAATCTTGCCAAGTAAACCAACCCTAGTTCACTTCGCCCCTTACCTGCTAAATCACCGTTAATGCCACTGACCACAGTTCCCATACAACTAAAGCACAAGTGAAGCAAATTTAAAACGTGTCCTATAAATATACTTTTATTTATTATTATCACATTGTATAAAGCAATTTAATTAGGCACGGTTTGTGTCCCCTCCTTTCTTAGTGGCGTACTTTTATAGTATTGAAAGTATTGTGAGCATTTTATTTTGCATAATGTGCTATCATTAAACTTGACTTGTCAAAATATGTACGTAAAATTAATATTTATAATTTTAGATGGAGTGATTATTGGTTCGGATTTTGACGTAAAGAAAAGAAAACCCAGTAAAAATATCTCAAAGCTACCTATTTTTAGTTTCTACGCAAAAAGAAAGGTGTTATAATAATTATTTAGAAAAGTCTCTGCTTCAAATTGTATCCCGCACATGGCAGGGTAGGCCGAGGGAACTTGGGAACCTAGTGTTAAGATGCTCTTTTCCACTTCCGTTCCCGACTTCCGCCTAATTTAAGGCATTGCATGTTAAGTGGCGGAACTCAACGCTTCGCTTTTCCTTGTTACCAGAGTGAAGAAACGAAAACATTAAATATTAAATTTGAAAATACCTATTAAATATTTTATTTCCTCGTGAGGATCGAACCCACAACCTATCGTTTACAGTCACACGCTTGTGCCGCTGCGCCACGACAGGCCTCAAGAATATTTAGAAATCATATACAAATTTTAATGTTGTGGGATTTGGATCCGTCCAAGAGGAACATGTTCGAACCCCGCTTCTTTTATTGCCTGAGTAACATTTTAAAAATGTAAATTAAAATTTTATAACTTTGATCTGTCTTCGTTTCTAACTGTAAAAGATTGATTTCGATGCGGCTTTTTTCTATGGAAAGCTAAGTTCATTAAGGTTTTCCTGCAGTGATTCTTAGTAATGTTTTGTATACTTTGGTCTAGCAATTTGAGATATAAGTCAGTTATTGTCCAGAATTATATATTACTGATAGATAGGGATTTTTAATATTTTTAAATTTTATAACTTTTTCTGGTATGGCACAGTAGACGAAGAGAACGTAGGGTCCAGATACTTCCTATACCAATTTCTAACTGTTATTAGTTTAACGGAAAGATAGAAAAATCATTTTCATAAAATAATTCTTTGAAATGGGGTTCGAATCACACAAGAATTGTGATGACAGTCCAACGCTGTTCTAATACGATGGTTCCCGTATTTTATGTATCTTCTATATCACGCGCATGGCGTAGTAGGCAGATCGAACTTGGATAACTAATGTTAAAATCCTCCGTTCCCATTAACACACTTTCGTTACCTACTGTCCACTGAATTAGAGTTATTGCGTTTTGAGTGGTGAAACTCACGCCGCGCTTTGCGTTATTACTAGAGTAAACAAATACTTACGTTTTTCTTAAGTATTTCATACAGTAAAATTTATTTCGTCAGTTAAGCCGTGCAAACTGACGAAATAAATTTTACATTGATATGGTACGATAATAGAAATGACTCCACTTACTGTACAATACGTAACAGAAAAACTATTAATTTGGTAAAAACCGCTACAATTTAGTAGCGGAAACGTGAAAAATACTTTATTTTGATGTCACACGATATTTATTTAATATATTTTTTTATAATAAATAAAAATTTTACAACTCAATTAGACGTTTCTGTATGACAATTTTATATGGAATCTATAAATTTAAGATATCTTCGTTATAACAATTTGTCACAGTTGTTAAATTTTGATAGTGCGTTTTTATATTACTTTTTCAAGATTTCAAATATAAATTAAGCTGTTTTCCTTAAGATTATCGTGCTTATGGTACAGCGTCTGATGGTATGTGAGAGAGGTGTGGGTTCTAATATATCTAGTTTTTTTTTATCTCAAAGCTAAACATGTTAAATTTTGAAAGTAGAAAGCAGATAACGGAGTGTTTCATCACTATGGTATCAGTATGGTGCCATTTTGCTTATTCTGCTATTCTAAGCATATTTCTCGATCTTCAATACCGTACATCCATACGAACAATACGATCGATTTCAGAATTGGAATTCATTAGGAACTACAGAATATAACGTCGTTTGGCTAGGGACGAACTTTTCTTTTTTAAAATAGTTAATAATTATATTGATACCCCTTTCCTTTTAAGAAATATTAGTCTGAGATGTCCTCGTCTACAAGCCCGTAATAAATCACAGTTCTATGTACCTATTACAAGAACTAAATATGGTGGAAATGTTTTTATTTATCGTGCTTGCAGCTCTCATGATAATGCGTTTGGCGATATTGACATGTTTACTATAAATTTAAATAAGTTCAAATCACTTGTCATGGAAGCTGTTTCTGGATGATTTTCTTCTGTTTTATTTTGATTTCATTTTGAGTAACTGTACATCTAGCTATCTTTTTTTTTGTACTATTTTATGTGAAGACTTCATTGGTTAATTGAATGTAAATTTGCATTTTATTTGAAGTACTTGTAAAACTGTATGTCCTCCTTAATAAGTAAATAAATAAATAAATTGACACTATACCTTCAAAATTGACAAATTTAAATTGTAGACCTTAAATTACAAGAATTTTAAGTACTGATTTGAAATAACGATAATTACAATAAAAATATTGAGGCCTGTCGTGGCGCAGCGGCACAAGCGTGTGACTGTAGCCGATAGGTTGTGGGTTCGATCCCCTCTCGAATAAACAAAATATTTAATATTTTCAATTTAAATATTTAATGTTTTCATTATAAATTTTAAAATAATTAAAATTTATAAATATTACAAATTTTAAAATAATTAAAATTTAGTTAAAGGTGTATAAGTATTTCATAATTTAAATTTAATAATTCTTAAAGCTTCTATAAAATTAAACGCAGTATGTACGTACGTGTACGTGCGGAATGCACGTAGCAGAGCAGGCAGAGTTAACTTCGTAAGGGAACCTAACGTTAAGACGTGAACTTCCCGTTAAGACAATACACGAATGTCGATACAAAATAGAACGGAGTGACTTACTAGCTGTCTATCTAACCCGCAATATGCGTGATACAGCGTGAAACTAGTAAAGACACCATTTAAAAAAAAAAACATTTGAAGAATACTTAAATAACTAATAGTCATAATTCTTTCAACAATATGTTATATGCAATTTATTATAATGTTGACGTATGTTACGCCCACTTTACCCCAATATTAGCTCGAATCTTCCCATTAAGGGTAATAAAAATCACCCTTTCACTCAATCTTATATCCTTATCTAATCAATAGAAGATAAAAGAGACAAAAGATGAATCCATGAGATAAATAAAGATGTAATGTTTATTGCGAATTTATTCAATGACAGTGCCTTCCGGTTTTTTTAATAATGTCGTTATGGCTCAGTGATTTGTTTAGCTATTCGCGATAATATGGAGGAAGTTGCCAGTTTAAATTGGTTTGAATTATTTGATATGGTCCTTGTTTTTGTTCAAATAGTTATTTCTATAAAAAAAACCGACCAAGTGTAGTCATTGCCTACAAAAATGGTAAAAAGTTACATATGTTTATTAGACCTTAAATATTTATTTTATATTATTTAAAAGAAATAAAATTGCACTGGTGACAATTTCAATTGTCTATTAAAGTTCATGAGATACATCCTGTTGACAGACGGACGGACAAATAGAAATGTCATTGTTTACAGGATTTTGCAGGGATTTTTTGGAACCACAAAAATATAAGCACAAATTTGATTTACTTAAAGTATGTAAATAAGTGTATTGAAATAAAAGAGATGAATAACATTTATTACTAACATTGGAGAGTAAAGCAACTAATCGTTAGTTGAAAGTCTCAAACCAACCACATAAGATGATAAGATACTGTAAGAGCCCAGGTCAGTAGGAGTCGTCTACAAGAGTTCATTGCAGTACGCGAGGCATTTTTTTATGGAAAAGACAAGGCAAACGTTCGTACGGGTCACCTAATCGTGATTGATCACCGTCGCCCACGGCTCTGTGTAACACCAGGAGAGATTCAGGTGCGTTGCTGGCCTATGAGGTGGAGGTAGACGCGCTATTTGGCGGTACCCATGTCGTATCGACCTGGAAATACTGCCGCGGGTAGGCCGTTCCACAGATGCGTGGCGCGTCGAAGAAAGTTCCTACGAAATCGCACAGTTGTAGGGTGCCGTATGATGCCGCACGTGTCCAGATGATGTGGATGGTACATTAAGAAGTCGTTGATGGTAGTCTCATATAATAATTATGATAACTGACAGATGAATTGTCCCTCAGTCTACGATCACTTCACGTGACCATGATGTACTGTAAAGTAGGTATATACGCAACTAATCCGGTAAAATTTGTTTCATTTAAAATGTTTAATAATAGCTCTTTTTATAACTAGTTATGTTTTTTATTTTAATATATATTTATATATATATATATATATATATATATATATATATATATATATATATATATATATATATATATATATATATATATATTTTTTTTTTTAAAATTTACATAGATACATATATTTTTTAAACTCTTTCGATTTATTTTGTGTTATCAACTATTCATATATATCCTCCATAAGGTTCTCATTCTCTTTCGTGCCCTATCTTCAGTAAACCAGATTTCAAAGTCAACTTAGGTCTCTCTCCGCCTCTCACACCACTTTTATAAACACACTGGTCATTAACAAAATTTATGTAAAATTATTTATTATTATTGTTCACATTTCGATAGTTGATGCAAAGTATTTTGAATAAATATCTATATTAAATTATAATATTCTGTGTAGCTAATAACTTTAGATTTACATATTGATTACATTCGGCTGTGATGCGAGAAACAGAAGCGTTTTTGAATAATTTATAATATCTGGTTTATAGATGCTTCGCTCCTGTGGTCAAATGGTTAATAAAAATAACTGTGTAACACCGAATGCAGGGTCAATGAGTTGCTTTGAAACGATTTATAGTATATAATATTGCTTTTTGGGCAAAGGGAACCTGGGAACATAGATCCATTTCCCACTTCTTCACGAATTCTAATGCCATTACGAGTCGAGTGACGAAATTAAACGCTGCTCTATATCAAAGGCAGTAAAAAGCTACGTATTATTTTGCTCGATTGGGAATTGAACCCACGACTTGTCGCGTTTACAGTCGTACGCGTGTGATCATACGTCACAATTGTCGGTTATGTGTTCCTTCACTTCCAAATTTATCTAATGCAAAATTTGGAACAAGATTTCCTAAGATTACTGCGTTCACTCATACACTAACTCTTCAGATTTATAATGTTTTTATAAGTGTTTTATCAAAAATCAACATAGAAATTTGTTCTTTTAAAAAAAAAGTTCATTATAACACATATTCATTTTTAGCTAATACTACAAATATTCGGACATGTTTTTTTTATGGGCATGACCTGATGGTAAGTGATCACCATCAGGTCAACCCGTACGCAACAGAGGAGTTACCGATGGGTTGCCGGTCTTTAAGGTGGACGGGCTAATGGGCCCGGCATTACCCAATGCGAAACGCAGCGACCGAAGCCGCTAGTACGCCTGTTTATAAATACCGGGGGTAGTAATGATCTGGTCGAGTCGGCCCATGCGTGTTGCATTTGCTGACAACGTGACTTGTACCCGCACACGTACTTTAGTCGCTTTTACAACATTATCTCTATTACGGGGTGATGTTTATCATTCCTAACATAATGCATCAATTAGACGGAGTGCCTTAACACTAGGTTCCCAGGTTCCCTCTGCCTACCTGCTGTTTGCAAAATATAGCGTAAAAAGTCCTAAATACTAAACAAATCCACTCTAAACTTCAATAGCTTCTGCAATGTTTAAACACATTTATTTACATACAAGATTTTGTATGTTTAATATGAAATGTTATTCAAACTCATGGCCGTTTAAATATAAATAATAATTATCAAAATTTATATGCGAATAAATTATATATTGATATTAGTATATTAATTTATGTTCCATCTTAATGTCTTTGAAAATCGACAGGATAAAACTAATTTAATTCTGTTCAATTATTGTATATAATAGTTTATTTTTCAATTCATGTTTTATATAAAAAATGATATTAAATATCTATTGTACTCTATTGAACTGTACGCTGTATCCCGTACATTGAAGAATAGGCAGTGGTAACTTGGGAACCTAGTGTTAAAACACTCCGTTCTGTTTTCTATTATACGTTGAATTTAAGGCATTGCGTGTTGAGTGGTGCAACACAACGACTTGTTACCAGAACAATAAAATGATAATATTATATATTTAAATAGAACATTTTTAATATTTCATTTAATCTATTTTCATATTGAAATCGTGTTAATATGAATAACCTAACTGGCGAATGTAAGCTTAACAGGTCGTGGGTTCGAATCATATTCAAGGAAATCCTCTTCAAGTGCCTTTGGCTTAAATTTGCGAAGTATCTTAATGGGAACGGAGTGTCTAAAACCTAGGTTCCCAGGTTCCCTATGCCTACGCATAAGCGTGGTACAGCAGCTAAAAAATTTAAATAATATATATAATAGAAACTACCACGGCGCGGTTGTAAGTTTGGTTTCCAGTCGGGAAAAATCGAGTTTCAATATTGAACACGCAATATTTTCAATTCTGGCGTAAAATAAAATAAACAATTCTCTGAATCAAAAAAGTAACGTTAAGCTGCAAAAAATATTTTTTAATACGTTTAAGACATAAGATCTCATAAAAGTAACACAGACACAAGTAAAGACAACTTTTTTTTATACATTCCATAACAATCCCATCGAAGTCCCATAACAATCGTGAAATTAACGACAAATAACCATTGTACGGATAGATCCGAAGACATTTATAGAAAAAGCTTCATTTTAAATGAACAAAGCGACCCCAATCGATCCGATATTAAATTTAAAACCCTTTTAAATACAATTGTATGATATTTATTGCGTTTTTTTGCAATACGTTCATATGAATGTATTGCTCTATATTCGTTTTGTGGACAATGTGACAGAGAAATAGAAATTTTAGGGGTACTAGTAAGTTGAGGTCATACTCACACCCCTGTACTTCCGGTTTTTGGTTATAGGGCTGTTCAATACTTTTAAAAATAAAAAAAATATATAATAAATTTTACCTACCTATATTGGAAATAGTTATTGTTTTGTGTATTTTTAAATAGATAAAATACATAAATGAAGTTTCTTATAAATTTACTTAATTTCTTTTTACAGATACACTACAAGTACCTATGTCTACAATATATATATATATATATATATATATATATATATATATATATATATATATATATATATATATATATATATATATATATATATATATATATATATATATATATTATGTCAGTACTTACAGTAAGTATTTTAGAAGTAATATAATAAGCTTTATTAATAAAACAATTCTGTACAAGGACAACCCTATGAAATACGCGTAAAATCCTAAGATCAGCGTGACAGGTCGCGCGTCGCAGTTCCGTGAGAAACTACTGTGCAGCTGATGCCTTGCCTACACCTAGTGATGACAGATCAATAAGAAATATAATAATAACGATAGTATAGAAAATTGATAGGTCAATGTTACAAAAACAATTTTTAAATAACTTATACTTGAAATAATGATGTTTTCTTTTAATTGACTGCAGAATTCCCATAAATATGTAGAATAAGGTCAAATACTTGCAATCTCATAGTTTTCCCACTGTACCCAACACGAGGCAGTGTAGACAGAAAGAACTTAAGAACTCTGTATTAAGACACTCCGTTACGTTCTCTACTTCCGCTGAATTTAAGTCATGAGTGTTGAGCGGCGAAACTCAACGCCGCGCTTTTCTTTGTTACCAGAGCGAAAAAAAAAATATTATTTCATTCACATTTTTACGAGTGAGGATTATTAGGGATCGACTCCCCGACATTTACAGTCGCTTTTACACTTCATAGGATATTTAAATGGGTTAAGATATCACAAATACGTTTCTCCAGATGTGTTTTTAAATACATAATACATTCAAATATAAAAAGAATAACGGAACAGCTATGAGAGTGATGTTAATAGAAAAGTTGTTCGCAACTTTGGCGGAATCAAAGGAAGCACACGTTTGGGCTTAGCATTGTTGTGTAAACCACAATTGCTTCCGACTTACTTAAATAAAATCAAATTTTTCAAAGGTTTTCCATTCAATATATTATAGAGGTCTGTTGTGGCACAGGAGAACAAGCATGTGACTGTAATTGTTACAGGTTGTGGGCTCGATCTCCACTCGAGGAAATAAAATTATTTATATTTTTATCTCTTCACTCGACCAATTCGACAGGAAGTGGAGAACGGAAGTGTCTTAATGGGAACGAAATGTGTTAACACTATGTTCCCTAGTTCCCTCTGCGGGTCCTATCATGTGTGGGAATGTCTGTAATTAAGTATGTTCTATTGCACATTGTAGTTGAGACTTGAACTATATATCTATCTCTATAACACTTGCCGCGTGCACTGCAACGACTTTTTTTAAAATATACTACACTTAAACTTCTTTTTTTTTGGGGCCTGTCGTGGCACAGTGGCACAAACGTGTGACTGTAACCGACAGGTTGTAGGTTCCGAACTCGAAGAAATAAAATATTTAATACTTTCAAGCTTTGATGCAAAGTAAAGCGCTGCGCTGAGTTTCGCCACTCAACACGCAATGCCTCAAATTCGACGAAAAGTGGGGAACGGAAGTGAAGCTGTTGACGGAGTGTTTTAACACTAAGTTCCCAGGTTCCCTCTGCCTACCATGCCGTGTGCTGGATACAGAGTGAGTACTTACAATTCTAAATTTGTAATTAGATGGTAGTTATCGTTGTGCAAGGCAGTAGATTTATAAATATAAACACACATTAATTTTTTACTCTTAATAAATTGAATGTCAGAGAACAGCCGAGACATGTGTGCCACGTAATCGCTACAGGTTAGGAGGTATAGCCACTCGCGAATATGAAATATTTATGATTTTGCATTTTCCTTTGTTTGGTACTGAGATAAACTGCGGCGTTGAATTCCGCCATTCAACACTGAGGGGACAGAAATGTCTTAATGGGAACGGAGTATCTAACACTAAGTCCCCAGGTTTCCTCTGCCTTACCTGCTGTATACAAAATATAGCGTGAACGTAAAAAAATAGACTAGAAAATCTGTGGGAATTTACAACCGAATACCGATAATCCTCTCAATAGTCACAAGTACCCACATTCATTTACCAAACGTGTTTAAACGTTACAAATAACGAAAAATGTGTTTATTTTTTGTAAAACATTTTCAAAGTACAAAGACTAACCGCACTCAGCCTTGTCTAAAAGCAAATCTGCATTTCGAATCAGATTGTTATCTCACTAATGCGACTTAAATACAACCAGTTTTTTCTACATCCGGTATAGACTGACCATTTACCGACTTCCGGTCGAATACACACTCTATACATCCAACGTAAGGTTTATTCTACTTTGCCTTTTGAAACAAGGATTTAAGTTTATATATTTGTATTCATTGTCCACTTAAACGGAAGAAAGTGTGATCCTAGCCGATGATACTATTGATTTTTTATAATAAAGTACTTAAAATCTACAATCGTCATGTGCTACGGATTTAACTGTATTTAACGAATTGCGTGAATAAGATCTAAAGGCCTTTTAATTATTCGCGTGTTTATTTGTTAAGTGGAATCTCTTCTATACTTCATTATTAAGTAACAGATGGGTTGGCTTGAGAAAAATTAACGGTAATCTTGATTTAGGCTTGAAGCAGATGCTCAGGTTATTGTGATGAAGTTTCCTCTTCCGTCTTCAGAAAGAAAATGTATAGTGTCTATTTATTTGAAATCCATTTATGTCAAATAATACTTACAATTTATAAGTATACAGTTATTTTTGTTATATATTTTGAACAGTCTCTGTAAGTTTATATGCGTGAAGGAGATAACAGTTATCTTTCTATCTGTGTATATGTAGTAGATAATATTTTACTATAACAATTCTATCTGTGTATATGTAGAAGACGGGACAAAGCGCGGCGTTGAGTTCCGTCCCTGAATTGGCAGTGCCTCAAGAATTCGGCGGCCTTAATGTTGACGGAGTGTATACTCCGTCAACATTAAGGCCACCGAGGTTAAGGCAATATTAAGACTAACACTAGCTTACCAAGTTCCCTTTTCTGTATTTTTTATGTGCGGAATTCATCTTAAAAAACAATTACGTACAAGATATACCTACTACAAAAAACTGCATTACACAGATTTCCCATACAAAAATGCAAGCCATATTAGCCCAACGTTAAACAGAAGCTAAATTAAATCTGCAGATCTCATCTAAGTTTTCTGGTTTTACTGAGCACCCACTTAGTTCTGCCGGATTAAACACTTTGAATACGTACCGTAGCTACCGATTCGGAGATATCATTGCACCTAAACAAATAAGTATTGGCGATTATTGTTAATTGTGTTTTAAATCTTATGACATCGTGATAAAATTCAATATTGCATGAGAAAATGACATAAAAAGTAATAAGGTTTCATTATTTCCACCTTCGCAGTAAGATTTTGGTTTGTCGTTTAATTTATAAGAGGTAGCGTTTTAATATTTTATAATTGTATTAGGGTATTAGCGATTATGTGTTAGTTTTACGTTACATAGCTTTAATATTTGCTTGTAATTATTTTTTTTTACTCTTTAATAAAATTATAAAACTTGATTGAAAATGTTATAATTATTATCGAAACCATCACATATATTTTTTTTACTACAGCTATATATTTACTCATTCAAGAACTAAGATTAACAATACTGAAATTTACGCAAAATATCAATAGACTTGAGGTCTGGGAGGGGTAGGTACATCCCTGTGTCTGTAAATGCGGCAAATTGTGGGTTCAATCACCACTAAAGGAAAAGAAATTTTTAATATTCCTACTTCATAGCTTTGGTAACAAAGCAAAGCTCGGTGTTGAGTTCCTTACTAAATATGCAATGACATAAATTCGGCGGAAAGTAGGGGATAGAACGGAGTATCTTAACACTAGCGTTCCAAGTTGTCTCTACTTACTCTGCAATGTGCAAGATACAGCGCGAAGCTAAAAAAATCAATGGATTTAAAGACGACACATAAATAGGTTTACAACAGTAGTCAACTGAAAAGGCATACCTATACAGAGAAAAAAATAAATGTATTTATGTTATTTAAAGTGTTATTCCACACTTAGGACAGAAAATCATTATAAATTATAGTTTAGTTTAGTTAA
The DNA here is from genome assembly GCA_019049475.1 of Eueides isabella. Taxonomy (NCBI): domain Eukaryota; kingdom Metazoa; phylum Arthropoda; class Insecta; order Lepidoptera; family Nymphalidae; genus Eueides; species Eueides isabella. Next base: position 1,970,868 of record CM032384.1, read on the forward strand.
TTATAAATTTAAGTTTCTCTCTCTCTCAGCTTCACGCTGTATCCCACACGAGGCATAGTAGGCAGAGGGAACCCGGGAACCTAGTGTTAAGACACTCCGTTCCACTTCCGTTCCCCACTTTCCGCCGAATTTGAGACATTGCGTGTTGAATGGCGGAACCCAACGCCGCGCCTTGCCTTATTATTAGAGCGAAGAAATGAAAACATTAAATATCTAAATTGAAAATATTAAATATTTCATTTCCTCCACTGGGGGTGGAACCCAGATCCTATCGGTTACAGTCACGCGCTTGTGCCGCTGCGCCACGACAGGCCTCTATTTAAGTTTATTTAATAATTTTAAATGTAAGCTTAGTAAATGTATAAGTATCGCAAATCTCATCACTTAAACTGCAAAATTCGCGAAATCCCACAATCGGACACGTTAAATGATCAACAGAGATTAAGGGACGGATCTTACGCTCTATCGACAATCAAAAGGTATTTAATTCGAGGGGGGCCACAGTGAAACGTATATGAATAAAATTTGTTTGACGCAAAAACCAGCTTCGTTGTACTGACTTTGTTATTTATTAATTGAATTAGTGATTCACTCGTGTGGATGTTGGAAGTGATGTGAACGCATGTCAAAATATTTCGTAATTAATATGTTTTTTTTTCTATATATATAAGTATGAAATTTATGCTTTTTAGCTTATATCAGGATAAAAGGAATTTAATTTTAAAAAACAATGGATATCAAACTCATAACTATCACGTGTAAAGTTAGCTGCTAATGAGCTTAATGTGTTATGTAGTTAGGTATTTGTATAATTATTATAATATGGTTTTACTTTAAAATATTTTGAGCTTAAAATGTCAATTTAAAAAATATTATTTAGAAATAATAAATTAATTCACTCTTTATTTTTACGTTAAACTTTAAAAAAGAATCATATTAAAGAAAAAATATCAAAAATATTTATTATTTTGCTAAAAAATAAATTAACAAACAAAGTGAACACTTTCTGTAAACAAATTTAGTACTGTTAGCTTACATATTTCTTAACAATGTTTTTTAATTGTGATGTAACGATAATACCACAATTAAAAAAATACGATTTTATTAGAATTGAATATAAAAATATTTTTGAAATCACAAGAAATAAACGAAAATATAATAACTCTTTTGATTTTTTAAGAAGTAAGTCTTTTGATGTTTTTTAATATATTGCCTAACTTAGAATTCACTGTTCTCAAACAACAAACAATTCAAGAATAAACCAACAATCAGATAAAAAGCACTCGATAAAATTACAGATAATGCATCAATTGCACGCACTCTCGATGACATCAACACTCATCGACAACCGATGAGTACATCACTAGGGTGAGAAAAGTAAACAATTTGCCAAATAAATGGCAATATTATTATTAATTTGTTTTATTTTCAGATATCTTCTGTAGATATCTTGTGAAATGGGAAATAAGAAACTGTCGACAGCTTGCTAAGATAGCAACTTAATATCCATGATAGAAATAAATTCTTTAATATCTAATTAATTTATTAAAGATATTTCTAATCCAATAGATTTTATTGATATATTTTTTTTCTAAAATAAAAGAAGCACAAGCAATAATATTATATTAATAAAAAAAACTCAACTTTGTTTATTTTACAAAAAAAAGTACACTAACATTTACGTTAGATATGAAGGTAGGTTGTAAAATAGGTAGTAAAATATCTCTATGTATTTAAAGAAAAATGTAAAAAAAATAAAAATAAAATAAGTTTTTATTTAAAACTATATTCAAAATTACAGATTAAATAAGCCAATATATTTTTACTGTGTTTTAAAGTGTTATTCCACACTTAGGACAGAAAATACTAAACTTAAATTTAAAACCTGCTTCGTTCAAAATTTTTATACGCTTTTTAAATTTAAGTTTAGTATAAGCCAATATAATTTCTAGCGACGACGCAAAGCTTATTATTACCTAATAAAAATAATATAATTATGTTGGTAAGAGATATATGCAATTTTTTTGTCTTTTAGTAGGTATTTATAAGTGATTACATTAGTCTATCGACTAATATAGACACTTTTTTGAGCACAATTTTAAATTCCCTTATCAAATATTAATCACTTCCTACTGGCCATCTTAAATTTTTATATAAAAGGGTTAAATACTTTAAATATCCATAAATCAGTAATAATATAATTTTATTTAAACATATGCTAAGTTCCCATCTTGCATGCATAATTTTTATCATACATGCATTTCACGCATTTTTATACAATAATAATAAAAAAAGGATACAATCGTAGAAAATCGATTAATTTCGCGTCACTAACTCACGCCCATTTATACGATAGGGAACCATTGGAAATATCGATTTTGTTTAAATCAAAATTATATTTATTTGCATTTAAATACTCATGTAACGGATTTGTATTACATAATGGGTACAAAGCGTTACAAATTCCCAAATCTTTTGGACAGATTAACATAAAAAAATTTTACAATTGAATTTTTATAGTAATTCACAACTGTATGTAAATTTTATGATTTTTATTGGTGGCTTTGTAAACGACAATGGGGATGACAATATGGCAAGGTTACGCATTCAATTATAAGTTAATATACATACATTACGTTTTATTGGCAGGCATCTTAGTTTTAATGTTTTTTTTTTTATGATATAGCTAAAAAAAGTATCAGTTAAAGTATTTTCACCAAAATTTTAATTATTTCTGTAAACATATAGGAATAATTGATATTTATAACTACTAACTACTAACTAATTAAAAAAAATCTCTTATTTTTTAATAAATAAATAAATCACTGTAGATATCTTTCTATCACCTACAAATGTTATATAAACAATACCTATAGCCATATAATTATAAGCAAGTGCAGGTATAGTTTATATAACTGGAGCTCTTGAATAGTTCCCTAGTTTTGTGCACTCAAATTCTAGTTCATTTCTATTTTTATTCATATTCTTAATCTTTGATTGTGTCTTTGTGATGTCACAGTCACTCTCACATTGCAAATGGCTAAAAAAATATCATATCATAAGCAAAACCGTTAAAAGGTCAAGTATTGTTAAAAAGGAATAGCATTTTCACATCAATAGAAAATGCAACTGACACTAAATTAAAGAATAACATACGAGTATCGATATCGTCTTAGAGCTATGATCGCTGACGGTTAACGACACAATGAAAAATCTTAAAGAAAAATTAACATACGTCTATCATACAAAATATGATCCAATAATCGAACAAAAAACATGCAAATTGGGAATCGATACAAAATTTTGGGCATAATGGAAGTCATTCATAGATATTGTGATTTAAATAAAAATTGACTATACCTAATATGGTAAGGTTTTTATTGGCAGGGTCGATAGTTATAATTGAAATGTTAAATGTGATTTTTTGACACGAGGGCATCGGGATCGCGCCCTGATGTTTGCCAAATCACAAAGCGCTCCACACAAATTGCATAGAATTTTTATCGTTCAATAAAAAAATATGTATTCATACATTCGCATCGGTACATGTGTTACTATAAAAGAAATTTAAATATAACTAAGTGATTTTTGCATATGACTAGCCTATATAAGACCGTGTTCATTATAACGCGTGGATTTGCAGGTATTTTATCGCTTTGCCACTGTAATTTAAATTCAATTGTTAAATTAACAGACCGTTACAAATTCGCTTGTTGAAAGTGTAAGAGATAAATAAATTTACATGTTTATATGAACACTTATTTCAGTTGACTTGTTGTGATCTGATTTATCTAAAACCATTTAGTATTTGATTAATTTATACTTTCTTGTATGTATATTCATAATGAAGTCTATACAAGAAAATATTAAAAACAGTAATTATTACATACTCAATTAAGTACAATAAACATTTTATTTAACAATTAATATTTAGCGGAATTTTTAAATATTATCTATAATTATTTAACCATATTACGTTTATCTCCATACGTTTATTTCAAGTCAAGTGCAAATTAAAGCTTTTCTATTTTTTCCACATATACGAAAAACAAATATAAATATTACTAAAAGCACACTGAGTATTTGCAAAAGCATTACATACTTACATATTTCGCTTAGCTCGTTATGATTAATTTATGATCAAATATTATTATTGATTGTATCTTATTTGCAGTTTTTATAATTAAATTAATTTCTATTTTATATATTTTGTATGTTTCGTTTCCGAATTACTTCGTATCTTATGCCAAAACAAATATTCCATATTAACGAACAGTAATTCTTGAAGGAACGACTTTATCTACAAACGAAGATGTGGATAGTGTTTAAAATTGTATACACATGACTTATTTTTTCAAACCTTTCTAGTTAGTAATCTATTTAAATGTAATAGTATCTTTATATAATTTCACCTTTTTTCATTTTGCTTTACCACATTATAGGGTAGTAGACTTTATGTTCCCAATTTCCACCAAAATTATGCTGCATTTACATATATTTACATTTAAATATTCTGAGTTCATTTTATATTAAACAAATTAGTAAGTAGTCTTTGATCACGTATATACCACTTCTCATATACAAAGGACTATTGCAAAGTGTACGAAAGCTTAAAGTTCAATAAACGCAAATACTCCAGTTAAAATTGTTTTATTTAAAATGTGTAATAATCGCTGTAATCAAAGATCTTATGAAGTATATTCTAGTGGCGTGTCGTGACATAGATGCATAAGTGTTTAATTGTGCGACTGTACACGACATGTTATGGGTTCGATCTCCATTTGAAGAGATATTTAATATTCTCATTTTTTCGCTCTGGAAACAAAGCAGCAACGTTGAGTTTCATCACTCAACATGCACTTTTTGAAAACAGAACGAAGTGTCCCTATAGCGTGAAAGTTATCTAAATATATTTCCTAAATTTTAAAGATATTGAATGTAATATAACGTCTATTATTCATAGTTCAAAGTTAACTGTGAACGAACTCAAATTTATTGAACTAACATCTATACAAAAGCTTATGTAGAGGTTAATTTCAGACACATTATATAGGTAAATGAACTTTCATTGAATATTGAGTATTTGACTTATTATACTCCAGCCTAAGACACACAATATTAAGTTTAGTTAAAACATTATAAAAACGTAGAAAATAAAGAGTCATTTTTCAATTTTTATGTGAATGTCATAGTGCAATTAAAATGTATCAATATTCTTATTAAATTGTCGCAGCATTAGCGGTCATATAGGAGTTGTGCTTGTAAATGCAATGTATTCCCATAAGCATTTTTAATATTATAAGTATATATAATTATATTTTTTTAATAATACATTAACTGATTAAACATAATATATTTTTACTCTATTTAAAATTTTCCATCGTACAAGTATTTTTAAAGTCAAAGATTAACATTTAAAATATTTATAAAATATAATTATAATTCAAAGCGAGGTTTGAACCCAAACTTATAACGTAAATACAAGATATTTACGTAAAAAAACGTCTACAGGATATAAAAAAGCTATAGCTTATCATATTTTGATAAAACTCCCCATTGTACAAGCAGTGTCACACCAAGTAGTTTAGTCAAGCCAATAACAGAAACCATTATGTGAAATGCCAATAAAAACAAAAAGCCAAGCGACGCAATGCAATTGTGTACGCTTAAATTATTTTGAATTTCGAACAGTTGGTCGTCTTCTGCATAATAACATCCGTAAGGCAATGGCAGTTGCTTGGCCAATCGTAGCGCTTGAATCCGTTTTGTGGGCGTTTTGCCGGCCTCTGATTGGCTGAGCATATTCCGTTTATCATTCGATTTGTTAGCGCTCCGTCACCGCAGTCGTCTATGATTGTCGCCATTGTGCCAAGCGGCGTACGTAAGGCCGCATCGCGATCTAAGCGTGATTTTGACTAAAATTATGTTGTTTTGATACAAAACAAGTGTTTTTTTATTATAACGGTGTTTTAAATTGCCAAAGTGGATCTAGATTTGCATCAACGTGCCAGCGGTCACTTGATAAGGTAAGTTATTTGTGACGGTCAACGAACTTTCTTTTGAGTTTCTTGTGATGTGCTTTAAAACGTTGTATTGTTTTTTAAAACTTTTGATTCGCGATTTTTGTCACTATTTCTATATATAAGATTGTTATAACGAATTTTATAGAAATATTTCTTTATATTTTAGGTAAAACATAAGTTTATTTTTTTAATTATGAATTCATTAATTAAAATTATTATAAAATATGTCAAAAAATCCGCTTAGAATCTGTTTACTAAATTAAATATTTTGTATAGGGAAAAAGCTATATATGTACCTAAGTCTATACAATCTTATAAGAAACAACATGTCTATACATGTTAAAAGCCCTTATATTTTGTACTGTAATAGACGGAACGGGCGTTTTCGTATAGTTTTAATAAATATGTTATACATATAGTAATATTATATAGCTAAGTTGGTTTAAACGCTCTTATCTCAGAAATTCGTAAATCTAATTGAATAAAATATTTTCTTATAACTTACATACTATTTATATATTTTACTATAACATTAAGTTCACTCACATTACAGCTTCGTACTGTATCCCGCGCGTGGCGGGGTAGGCAGAGAGAACTCGGGAAATAGTGTTAAGACACTCCGTCCCGTTCATCACTTTCCAACGAATTTGAGGCATTGCGTGTTAACTGTCGGAACTCAATGTTTGTACGTTATGGCTAAAATCGTTTTGGAAATGAAAACATTTTATATTTAAATTGAAAATGCTTCATTTCTTTCTTAAAATATCTTTATTTCATTATTTTTCCGTTAAACCACACAGACAAAACCCGCTAGTAAACGTATAGTATTCTTATAAGAAACAATACCTATACATTTTAAAGTCCCCCATATATTAGTATGTAACGTCATTATCACGACGGGTGTTAGGGTTCTTTAACGTGTACAATAATTAGGTCATTAGAAAGCAATTATAGGCAATCCAGGAATTGTTTTACAAAGGCATTATGGTCCTATAAAGAACCTAAAAGGCTGTAGGCGTTTGGTTTTATACACTATAAAGTTATTAACGCGATTGTAATTTCAACATATGGTAGCTTTGCTTATTACTTGAGTATTATATTTAATAGAGGCAGTTGTGGTGCAACCTTTGACTGTTGGTTCTTGGTTCGATTACCACTTGGGGCAATTAATTATTTCTTTGTTCCAGTGACAAAAAAAGCGATATAAAATAATAAAAAAAATCTTCATTTAATTCTATACAACATGCATATTGATTACAACGATAACAATAACTTACAATATTTGAGTTAGTATTTGTTAACACAATTAAAAAAATATTATTTTGTATGGATCCTCTTCGGATAAAAGCATCTTCCAAGTACTTCCAACGTTCTTTGTCTCTAGCTAAAGTCAGGTATCAGGTCAATTATCACCAGCTACTTGTGTCCGTTCATTTGGTACATGGGAGATAATGACTAACTATAGATATATATAGATAGAGCTTAGTATAAGAAGAATATAGTGCTTTAATACTAACATATATAAGGCAAAGCGCGGCGTTTATTTCCGCAACTCAACACGCAATGCCTCAAATTCGGCGGAAAATGTGGAACGGTGTGTCTTAACACTAGGTTCCCGGGTTCCCTCTGCCTACCCTGCCTCGTGCGGGATACAGCGTAAAGCTGAGCGATTCACTCTAATATATACGGGATATAGCGGAAAATTAAAGAATTAACTATTATGTATCCTTAAAATAATTGATTTCCTAAAAAAGAATACCTACGTAGATACGTATGTGTGTCTCTGTAATATTTGTCGTTGTGAAGTGGCACAAATGTGCGATTGTACCAAATAGTTCTGAGTTCTATTCCCAATCGGGGGAGCAAAATATTTACTTTGTTTCCTCGCTGTGATAACGAGGCAAAACGCGGAGTTAAGCTCCGCTATTCAACACGCAATATGTCGACAAATTGGCGGAAAATGAGAAACGGAAGTAACTTAACGATATTCGAACCTTAAGTTAGGTTCCCAGATTACCTATGCTTACCGATAAGCTAAAATAAATTGCAAGATAAGACAATTTCAACGCAAATAAATAACAGAATTAATAGTTATCAACCTGTCAGTTTTGTCATTCTAATAACAGTAACAACACTAGCATTAGTTATGTGCCTAATAAATATCCTTGTAATCGATAAAAAAAATTATTAAATATTGTTGGTATGGGAATAATCTATATCTTCACATACTCAGCTTCACACTGTATCCCGGACATGGCAAGGTAGGCAGAGGGAACTTGGGAACCTAGTGTTAAGACACTCCGTTCCACTTCCGTTCCCACTTTCCGCTAAATTTGAGGACATTGCGTGTTGAATGGCGAAATTCAACGCCGTTTTGCCTTGTACCAGAACGAAGATATGAAAACATTAAATATTTAATTTGAAAATGTTAAATATTTGATTTCCTCGAGTGGGGATCGAATCCACAACCTGTCGCTTACAGTCACATGCTTGTGCCCCTGTGCCACGACAGATTGTAAATTAAACGTTACATGTTAATCCTTAGCTCATAATTATTGTGTAATTGAATCATATTTTAATTGGACGAATTCATTTTCAATAAGTTTACAAAATATCAATACAATAAACTATTAAAGCTCTTATATACTCGTAATTCTCATATTAAATAATATTAAATGAAAAATATTCTTATAAGTAAATATATTTATTTAAAGCATTAAAGTTAATTCAAAGTGAAGTGAATGAAGTAAATTATTTAATATTTTTAATAGAAATATTTATTATTTACGTTTCTTCACTCTTGTAACAAGGGAAAGCGCGGCGTTGAGTTCCGCCACTCAATACGCAATGCCTAAAATGCGGCAGGAAGTAGAACACAAAACGGAGTGTCTTAACTTAACTCTAGAATCGCAAGTTATATATGCCTACGCCGCCATGTACGGGATACAGCGTGAAGCAATGAATGAGCGACAATAGACGGCGTTAAGCTCCGTAAAATCTATGAGAAAACAATGAACATATTTTATTAATATTTCTTTTGAACTTTCTTCGCAAATAATACGAAATATGTAAATAATAAAATGTACTTATGTGATAACTATACTGAAAAATCCAGTATAAGAAGTAAGTACCTATCTGGATCTAAAACGTTACTTATTAGAATTAAATGAAATAAGTAAGTAGAAATGGATATTTCACCCTTTTTTTTTAATTAAATTAACTCAGAAATAGATAACTTATTTATTTCTTTCATTTAGTACATAAAACAATAGATGTTAACCAATCATTGAGATTCTTTTAACGATAAAATAATAAAAAAATGAGACTCACTCTACCCTACGCCAGATCAGGTATTAGTTCCTGGCTTTTATATATTTTTTATATACCAATCTATGCCCGCGACTTAGTATACATAGCAAAGTGCTAACTTGTTAAATAACCGATTGAAAAAAAAAAACTAAAATTCAATTTTAAGAGAAGTTTGCCAAAATATATAGCGAAAACTACATTTAAATCGGTTTAACCACAACCAAATAACGTACAGACGAACAAAAAAAAAGATATAGATAATCTCAATTTTTACTCCAATTAGGTATTATTGATTAATACATCCAATGGTATTTTTTCCAAAAATATAGTATATATTTGTACATTTTTTAATATGTATATACTTACACAAAAAATGATCTTGAGCTTTAAAGAGCTTTTGTAACATAGACATATCTAGATACTAAGTCATGCCGAAAAAATCCCTAAAATCTATAATAACTAAAACAATATAAAGCAAAGAAAAATATAAGAATATTATCAAAATTAGTTTTATACGACCAATTAGCGTTAACTTGTATTGGTACAATTGCTGTATAATAAAGCGCTTTTATTTTTACACTTTTATGATATTTCAAGCTTTGATGTACCGACGGCCCTAAACCTAAGTTAGGCTTTCTTTTGTTTTGGTAGGTTAAGTAGAGGGAACTTGGGAACCTAATGTCAGATATAACGTTCCGATCCCTACATTTCGTCGAGTTAAGGCACTGCTCGTCGACCGACTGAACTGCCTTTTTACCAGAGCTTTTTAATGATATTATTAAATATTTCTTTTTCTCGAGTGGACATCACCAACCAAAAAACCCTGCGTTTACAGTCACACGCTTGAGCCTCTGCGGCATGACAGGCCTCATCTAATTTATGTGGACTTAATATTTTTCTTGATCTTCTATAATTTACTTTGTAATATTTTTTTAATACTCTGCGGTTCAAGAAAAGGGAAGCAAAGATACATTATTCTTTTTTAAAAACCGACACAATAGAAGGGTGTTATATGTTTTAAGTTTAACCTGTCTGTTCATTCTTGAACGAATGAACTGAAATTATATCTAAATTATATAAATAATTATAATACTATAATAATTATATTTTTAATATATTAATATATTATTATTCATGTACGTACATAGAGGCGTGTCATGGCGTAGGCGTACAAGCGTGAGACTGTAAGGCGACACGTTGTGGGATCGAATCCCGCTTGAGGGAATTCAATACTTTATATTTTCATTTCTTTCGCTCTGATAATGAGGCAAGTCACGGCGTTAAGTTCCACAACTTAACACGCAATGACTCCAGAATTCGGCAGAATTTGTGAAACGGAAATGTTTATTAAGTATAGTGGAAACAAAACCTACAGCCTCCATAGCAATGCAAATCACATAATAATATTAAGTAATAAAATGTTGGCACTTGGCGTCAACTAATTAGTACCTCATTGGTGAATTACACGAGCAGGTCATTGAAGCTGTGGTGTTAAAACATTCTTTTAGTGTTCACCGACGTGCGTATGCGCATGTAATTAACAATATTCTTTATTTATCTTACAAATTGATATGTATGAGCTTTTTTCTTACTATATTTTTATAATCCGACGCAAAAGAGGGGTGTTATGAGTTTATGTTTATCTGTAGTACCTCGTGCAACTAGACAAAGCGCGGCGCTGTGTTTCGCCTTTTAAGATACAGCATAAGCTAAATGAAGAAAAAAAAACAATTATTTTTTTACTATAAAAGTCGTAATAAGTAGTATAATAACTTAATAAATTGTTTTACAAGTTAATGGTGATCTTAAGATTCCTAAGTAACACAAACTTTCACGCTGTGTATGGCAGAGTGAGCAGAGAGTTAAGACACTGTTCTGTTCCCCATTTTTCGCGGCATTTGAGACACTGCGTGTTGCGGAACTCAACGCCGCGTTTTATCTTGTTACCATAAGTTTTCAAAGAAATGAAAACATAAAATATTTAATTTGAAAATATCAAAAATATTTTATTTCCTTTTGTGCCTACGCCACGACAGGCAACTCAGAAAATACCAGCGAACCCTAAAATCAACTAACACAGTAAATTCACTTGCGGCGTGCAACACAAAGCTAACGATGATCTATCTAACAGACGCGAATGAGTTAAGCCAATAGTGACAGAAAAATTACCAATCTCATATTACCCGAGGTATTTCGAAGTTGCTAATTGAGTAGACAAAGAAACGCCGGCGTCGTAGTATCGGTAAATCAGTAGCTTGTTTGACAGTTACGTGTTAGTGTTATATCAACTTCACTAGGCAGAGGGAACATGGGAACCTAGTGTTAAGACACTCGGTTACCATTAAGTCACTATCGTTTCGCAATTTCCGTCCAATGCTTCACAATGCCTCTTGGGTTGATAGACGCAACTTAACGCCGCGTTTTGCCTTGTAACGGAGTGTGAATATATTTTATACTTGATTTCTGCGAGTGGGGATCGAACCTCAACCTGTCGTTACATTCAAATGCTTGTGTCCCTGTACCATGATAGACGTCAATTATGTTATTACGCATATTTGTTAACTTGCCTAATAAATTGGGCGATAATTGAAGAACATGTAGTGTTGAAGCGATGGATATTACGTGATATTTGATTCAGAACGATATATTTGTTATAAAAATTTTATACATAAATTTGAACTAAATGTAAAATCAGTAATGTATCACAGGGTGTCTAAAAGTTGAACAATTAATAAAATTCTACAATTGAGCTGATAACACTGTAACCACTGTTCTTATCTCTTAGCTGGTGCATCCGAACATCAGCTTGCGCCCTTTGATGGCATGCAATGGAAAACCGTTCGAATCGTAAGGGACCAAATAATTTGTAAAATTATGCGTAATTTCTTAGGGTCGCTTTGACCTACTAACATTAGCATTAGCATTGCAAACTTTAATAATATCATCTTGGAGAACGGTGTTTCTTATCATTATGTGTCTCCAGCCATGTAGGTTAAAATAATAAGCTTCTATTTAAAACATTTTATAGCTATCAAGATATAACGAAACAAGTGCACAAGTGTGTGACGTTACGTGACAGGTTGTGGGTTCGATCCTCACTTGAGGAAATGAATTAATTAATATTTTAATTTTAAATATTTATTGTTTTAATTTCTTCGCTCTGGTAATACGTCGTTAAGATCCGCCACTCTACACACAATGCGGAAAGTAAGGAACGGAGGGAAGTTTTTTAACAATAGGTTCCCACGTTCCCTTGTTTACCCTGCCGGGTGCGGGATACGACGTAAAGCTAAGAGTGAGAGAAGAAATATAACGCAATGAGATGATGAAACTTGATGGCAAGTGTTTTGCCTGATAAAATAAAATATAAATACGCCCTGATTTAAATTTGAAGCTATAGCCCCATTGACTCTTTATAAACGGCATTATATATAAAATTTCTTAGATATAGAAAACACCTTGTACTTTTCTTACGTCACTACATAAATGTTTGAACAGGAGTTGACGGACTACTGTGAAATCGTTACGTGCCTTATTTCTTATACAACAAACTATGGAGCTTTGTGCTTTAAGAGCTTTTGATATTTATTTGTCTTTGTATAGGGTTCTTTCGGGTAATAAATCATAAAAAAACCGAACAACTAAAGAAAAATGTGTTCTGGACTCCCCTACCGTGGGTTCCGTAATTCAAGATTGTAGGTCAACGGGTACAACTTATGAAAGTAGACAAACTTTTATTTGGTGGCGTGTGCAAACATTATATATGAAATGAACTATAATTATAAGATTGTAATAATAACTTTTCTTCTATGAAACACCTGTAATTTTTTCTACTTTTGGATTTTTCTTCTCACTTTTGTGCCAAATTTCATAACCCACGTATACCCACTAAAAATATCTTATTGGACTGCATTTCTCCACTCTTTTTTATTTGTACGTCGATAGTCGCTGTCCGAAAGTAGAAATCGAGATATACTGGCACTTATTATGACTTGAAATAATTTTCAAGATTTTATTTTACGAAAGTATGTAAAAATTGTTGATTACTTCGAAAACAATAACCTTATTTTATCGTTCACTAATTTACGTACGTTGGGCCTTAGTGTAAAATATAGAAAAGGGTGAAGGTATTCGGATTTTTTAAGTAAATAGTATAGGAAGGTATATGTATACGGAATCAGCCATAGCAATGTTACCCACCAGCCTATTTAAAATAACAGGGAGCAGGTGACAAATATTGACATATTGGATGAACAAACAAGGTACCTTTTTTGACCCAAATACATTATTCTTGGAAGAGTAAGACGAGGAGTTGAAACTACATACATAGCTTTACAGATATGCTGATAAGCAGCTTTCTTAAGGAAGCTTTTACAAAAGTATGATATTATTTTGAATATAATAATTTAGGACGTTTTTGTTAATTATACATAGTTTTTAAAGTAAATGTTAAATTACCTTAGTCTCAGTTTTCTTAAAAATTGCTATTAAATAATTAATAAAATGAATCACTCAGTTAGCCTTTATCGTTTTATATCTATTTTTTTACGTGATTAGATCTATGTTATATATTTAAATGATGTGTTTTTCTGTAATTAGTTGTTCCGTCACTCAATACACAATGCCTCAAACTTGGCAAAAAATGGGGAATGGAACGGAGTGTCTTAACATTAGGTTCCCAAGTTCCCTCTGTCTACCCTGCCACGTGCGGGTTATAGTGTAAGGCTGAGTAAGGAGTAATTATGTGAGCATAATCTATTAATGTGTAAGTGTTACTTTATATGTATGACAGTTGACGATACAATAAATAAATAAAGGAGATTTTTTATAAAAACAACGTTTAAGTCACTCTACTCTATTTACGACTCAAGCTGTATCCCGCACACGGCAGGGTAAGCAAAGGGAACTTAGGAACCTAGTGTTAAGACACTTCGTTCCACTTCCGCTCCCCACTTTCCGCCGAAATTGAAGCATTGCGTGTTGAGTGGCGTAACTCAACGCCACTTTTTACCTTGTACCAGAGCAAAGAAACGGAAACATTAAACATTTAAATTGAAAATATCGGAGGAAGAAAATATCACAGGAACGGCACGTTTGCATGCGTGTATGGTATATAAATAAACATATATAAAAACGTCGCTCTTAATTTCACAACAAAAATGTTAAAAAACAAATCGTTTCCCAAGCATAATTAAAACACACAATCCCATAAACTCAATCGACCCACCGATAGTAATACTTGTATGTGTTGTGTTAATAAGAGGCCACATTGGCTTCACGCTGTATCCCGCACATGGCAGGGTAGGCAGAGGGAACATGGGAACCTAATGTAAAGACACTCCGTTCCACTTCCGTTTCCCAGTCACACACACACACACAGGCCACAGCGGCTTCTTAATAAAACAACACATACGAATATTACTAATATACAAATTCACCTTTAATTCACAACAAAACAGTAATTGTATATATAACCTTAATCACAATTCATTAAATACCTACGTAAGTTATTTTAACCGACGCTCGTTCTACCAATTACACTACCACATTTTCAATTAAATCGGCGTACCGCTAATAGTTAGGAAAACCATTTAGGAAATTAGATCTATTTACGTGTTTATACGAATTGTACCAAAATTAAACTAAACTCGAGAGGCGAGGGACTGTACCTCATCAGGTCATGAGTTCGGTGCCCACTCGAAGAAATAAAATATTTAATATTTTTTTCTTTGCTCTAGTAACAGAGAAAAGCGCGGTGTTGAGTTACGTAACTCACGCAACGCCTTCAATTCGATAAGTGGCATAGGGAAGTGTCTTATAAGGAATGGAGGATCTTAACTACGAGGTTCCCAAGGTACGGGTAAGTTGAGGGTCTTAACTACAAGGTTCCCAAGGTGGCGCAGTGGCACAAGCGTGTGTTTGTAAAGACAACAGGTTGTGGGTTTGATCCCAACTCGAGAAGATGAAATATTTAATATTTTCAACATAAATATTTCATGTTTTGAAATCTTTCAATCAATTAAATTACAGTTGACAGCCAAAAATCTTAGGACTTTTCACTTACCAAGATTAGCGAAGGTGAAGTCATTAGGGTGGCTTCAACCAATGGCAAACGAGTATTGGCCCCGTGTCATAAGCAGCCAATTTGTAACGAACCCCCCTAATGCGTATGATATTAATATTTTCCACTTTTATGATCACAGTAATTGTCGTTCATATTAAAAGTCGTAGTACGCACGTGTTTGCAACAACAATGTACTTGGAGCAGGTTTAAAAATGATTTTTTTGTATGAGTTTTATTTTGGATTAAATTCGCAGTTAGTATATAAAATATATTTTATAGTATCTAAGGCGTTGGGTAGTATTTTTTTTATGAGCTTCAAGCTGTATCCCACACGAGGCAGGGTAGGCAGAGGGAACGAAAGTGAAACCTAGTGTCTTGACATGCCGTTCCACTTCCGCTACCCACTTTCCGCCGAATTTGAGGCATTGCGTGTTGAGTGACGGAACACAACGTCGCGCTTTGCCTTATTTACCAGAGCGAAGAAATTAAACATTAAATATTTAAATTGAAAATATAAAAAATCATTTCCTGGACTGGGGATCGAACCCAGAACCTGTCGGTTATAGTCACACGCTTGTGCCGCTGCGCCAACACAGGCCTCAAACATACATGTATTTATTTTACATATTTTACAAGTATGCAATATTATTAAATATGTAAAATAAATATCTTACGTATGACTGTAATTGAAAGAGATTCATTTAAAAACCCTTTTTTTTTTTCTACAGTGCCGCTGGTGCGATGTGCGACAGGACGGGATACGGAAGCACGATGGGCCACTTTCCCATGGGCCACATGTCAGCTATGGGGGCTATAGGGACAATGGGCGCGATATCCGCCATGAATGGGCAATCTCATCAGAAGAAAACCCAAGAAGAACATATAAAACGTCCTATGAACGCTTTCATGGTATGGTCGAGGCTGCAGAGGCGGAAAATTGCCCAGGACAACCCGAAGATGCATAATTCGGAGATTTCTAAACGTTTAGGTAAGTTATTGGTACTATTTATATTTCTTTATTGAGACCACCCTTGTGCAGTTATGAAGTGTCTGTCTATGGTCGCGGCGATTTAGAGTTCAATTTTTATGTATGAATAATTTTGATTTTCTCATTTTCGTAGCAATCAGCTACATTAAAATTAACCGCACTCAACGGAACATTATGAAAATTAGATGGAAAGCTAGCTAGTTATATAGGCATATAACTAACGTGATAGTTTTGCTATATTTATACATATACAGAACCCTTCGTGCAAATCCGAATCGCACTAGGCTGATTTTTCTATTAAATGATATAATTATGAATGATCTTATTCTTATGATTATGAGTTGAAGCTTACTATAATTCATTGACAGTTGACAATTACTTTTACCCACTTTTATTAATTGTTTTAAAAAATAAATGTTATAATAAAATACAAAAAAATATTAATTACATTTCCATCATTGAGATTTATAAAATTTAATTGTTCATTTGTTCCTTCTCTTTGTATGTTACTTATACTTAATCTTGATACCGGCTGGTGTTTTGTATCGTTTTGGGAACGATTTGGGTTTCATACTTATGTAAGCTGTAGGTATTTCATTTTAAATTTATTATAAACAATAATTTTAGCCCTGTCGTGGCGCAGCGGCACAAGCGTGTGACTGTAGCTTACAGGTAGTGGGTTTGATCCCCACAGGAAATGAAATATTCAATATTTTCAATTTAAATATTTAATGTTGTCATTTCTTCACTCTGGTACTAGGCAAAAAGCGGCGTTGAATTCCGCCACTCAACATGCAATTCTTCAAATTTAGCGGAAAGTGGGGAACGGAAGTGGAACGATGGGTCTTAACACGAGATTCCCAGGTTCCCTCTGCCTACTCTGCCATGTGAGGGATACAGCGTTAAGCTGAGTAACAATAATTTTATTATATATATTATAAAAATATATATAATAAAATTATTGTTACTCAGCTTAACGCTTAACGCTATATTATAAAAATGGCTTTTAAATCAAACTAGCAGACTATTTCAATTATTTACATCATTCACAATCTAAATTTTTTAATGAAAAAATCATGTTCACACATAACGGGCCGCTAGTTTCATTATCGCGCCGTGTTTTCGCTTTTTCGTCCTTTAAATTATTTAACGCCTATTTTGAAATACTATTGATGTTGGTGACATCATGTCGAGGCCACGATTTTAACAATTTGATCAAATACTTTGTTATCATTATCAATTTTCAAGCGACGGCGCTACGCTATAGTTAGGAATTCACCTGACTTAATGGAGTAGCGAAAAACAAAATGTCAATGAAGTGAGTGAATATGATACCAAAGTGGGGAACGGAAGTGGAACGGAGTGTCTTAACACTAGGTTCCCAAGTTCCCTCTGCCTACCCTGCCATGTGCGGGATACAGCGTGAAGCTGAGTGAGTGAATATAAAACCGTCATTTTTACTGTTTTTAAAGTGTTAATCTATACTAAGAAAAGAAAAATACTTACTTAGAAAACGTATTTTTTTTTAAATAATAAAAGTATTTAATAATTAGTATTTTTCTTACCAAACGATAATTCTAAGCAATTATCTTTGGATAGCGAAAACTTTTAAAAATCGTATGCAATGCTAACAACGTAAAAAAGTTGCAATAAACGTATAAGAATTTCGTAGGGTATATAAGAGTTTCGTACGTATGTAGCTTGATGAGAGCTTACGGCTTAGGGGTCAAAGCGCTTGATCGTTTTCCAAGAGGTGCGAGTTCAAATCGTTCAATTTTTTAACGTTTTCGAAATATGTATATAACGATCAGGAAAGCTTCAGCTTCTGATATGAATATCACTGCTATAGCAGTGTTGGCAAAGGCTAAGGATAAGCTTTTGTTAACACGGAGGACCAGTAAGACTTAACGCCACGCTTTGCTATCGGAGTGAAGAATCAAAAAATATTAATTCGACCTATTTGGAATTGAACCTCTAACCCACGAGATTACAGTCAAAGTCAGTCTGAAAGGAGTCAAGAGAATATTTATAAATTGGCTTAATTTAAACCAACAATAGTTTGGTTATACGTACTCAATGAAAGCTTCGTTTTGATTGCAAATTGATCATTCACATCTCACCTTTGTGTTATAGGGCCTCGAGCTTAATCCTTTTTGATAATAGTGATGTAAATGAAGGTTTGCCATCTATTATTTGTATTAATCGATCGATATTTTCATTGTATTTGTAGCCCGTATGGCCCGTCCGTCTTGGCGCAGTGGCACAGCGCTTGTTTATGTGACGATTGTGGATTCGATGCCAATTCTATGGCATTAATTACACTGAGAGTGGCGTAGAGTCCCGCCAGTCAACAAGCAATGTCTTGAAAATTGGAAAAAAAATAGAGAATGGAGTGTCTTAACGTTAGGTTACCTCAGCAAAAGCTTAAAAAAAGCTTATAAAAAGTTATTAGTCACTTAAACTGACCTTCAAACGTCTGAATGAATTAATATACAGTAGCTAGGTACATACAGTACATAATAGACAAATTTCTTGCAAACTCGTGCTGTAAATGCACAAAAAAAGTTTATTCTCAACAAAAAAACGACGCAATCAACCGGCAGAAGCGTCGCAGCGGGGTAGCGGCCACCGAATTAATCAACGACTGAAAGTAAGCAAAATCCTGTGTAACAGGATTTTTAAAAATATTCAGAAAAGGGAAGGACAGCAGCGGAAGAGTATGAAAAAATAAAACCCGCCGATCGCCATTCTGGCGGTGATGGCGAGAGGAAGGTGTATTTTTTCTTCTTTTTTTTTTGATATTTTTCATTTGTGTATTTGTATGTATGTATAGGATTTAGCTTTTGTGACTATGCTTTGTTTGCAATACATATATTTTAATGTGCATTTTACATTTTTTTTGAAAATTACGTCTATGTGGCATTGGCTTAAAACTGAAATCGCCACACAGTATTGGGTTCAATGCCAATTCGGGGGAATGGATTATTTAATATTATAATTTTCTCCTTCTTATGAAGAAGTAAAGCGAGAGTGAATTTGGAATAATTTTAAAAAAGAATTTTTGATTTTTTTTATTTCAACTTTTTCATACGATCGGACATCTCGATGTAACTGTCTTTTACACTTTTTAGTACACATTTTTACGTAAAATATTTCTACTAAACATCCGAAACTTTAACATTTCACCAATATTTCAACAAAAAAAATAATTTGACGACTGTTGTGGCGCAGGGACTGACATGCGTGTACATGAAAGGTTCTGAGTTCGATTCCTATTTGAGAAAATGAAACATTTAGTAATCGGCAGGGTTTAGTTCCGCCTCTCATCACTCAACAACATTATAATCAACATAATAAAAAAATAAAATCCAAGTTTTACTGTCAACCTGAACGTTATTACTAAGAATTTTATTAGCAAAAACAATACAAAAATCAACCTTTTATTTCTCATCTTTCCAACTGTAGTTGAGGTATTGTGTTTCTAACGAACGAAGTTGGGGCGAAATCTATATTGTCTCTTTCAACCATTGCATGTTTTATGCATACAATGTCTTTGGTGAATACGAACGGTTGCGGCAGAAATTACTGTCTACTGAAAGAGGGAGGCCTATCCTATATAAGGTCTTTTGGTAAATACTTCTTTTATAATTATATCAAGTTCATTTAAATATTTAGTTTATTTATATAGGTTATCGTAGTGGCGTAGTGAACCGTGGTTATGGATTCGAATAGTGAAGAAAATGTTATATATTTTACGTTTTTTTCTTTTTTCTCTTTCTGTAAGAGAACTCGCAGCGTTGAGTTACGCCACTCAATATGGTAAATGTTTCGAAAATTTAAATTAAATTTTACTAAAGATTTGATATTTATTTACGGGTTATTACAGTTGTTATAACAAAATAATGAAAAAACTCTTTAAACATAATTTTTACATCATGGGGTGTAAACAATATTATTACTACAATGTTCTATAGTTAGTTAGAGGCCACCATAACCCAGCGGCATCTGGGTTCGATCCCAATCGAGAGATTAAATTATTTTTAATCTCGATTGATTCTTTTTGGTATCGTCGGATTTTCGCCACTTGATGAAATATAATGTATCAAAAATTACAAATTGAAAAAATCTTAACAATGTTCCCTGCTTTGTTTTTTTCTACAGTTAAATATCTACCTACTAAAAGAAATATACGTTTTCCTTGCACAAGTAATTACATTTCCTCTATAACGTAGTGTTGTTATATTCTGCTTCATACTGTATGCCACACATGGCAGGGTAGGCAGAGGTAACTTGGGAACCTAGTGTCAAGACACTCCGTAAAGTGGCGGAACTAAACGCCGCGTAGTTTTGTTATGACATAATTAAAATCCCATTTGATCCAAACCCCTATCTTAGAAATTAATACCATCAAGAATAAAAAGCACAGATGTCACTACGTACAAATAATTTCATTACACGAACTCCATATATAGTTGAATACCTGTCGATATAAAGCTTATTGTTTATTGGCATTAATAAATTGCTCACAAAACGCGTTTTGTTTACGAAACCAATTGCAATCGTAATGTACTGTACTATATTGTCGCCCAACAAATGTCGATAGTACAAAGGTATTGAATTCAAAGCCGTATCTTTTTACTGAATGCGACTCAGGGGCGGTGAGAATGGCGAATTTTTTTACAAGTTATTTTTTAGTTTTAGTATTTTTTTTGTTGTCTAACTATTAAATACATATGTTTTAATGTAAAAAATTTCTTTGTATATAAAAATTAAGGAATAAGGCCTGTCATTGCGCAGGGGCACAAGAGATTGATTTTAAAAGCGGCGGGTTGTGCGTTCGATACCCACTCGATGAAATGAAATATTAAATATTTTCAAATGACATATTTAATACTTTTATTTCTTTACTCTTGAATTCCGCTCACTCCATATGCAATGCCAACGGATCGAAACGGATCGGAGTGTCCAACGGAATAGTCTCCTAAGTTCCCTCTGCCTACCATGAACGGGATACAGCGTGAACCTGAATGCAAGATTGAATATGTGAAGTTAACCTAAACACACAACGGCCGTCGGTTTAAAATAATTTTTAAGTTATAAAAAAAAAAATCAATTTAATAACAGTCGCATTTAGAAAAGAATAGACATATCAGTGTCCGATAAATGGTAATAAGTTTTAATATAGCTACAATTTCGTAATTAATAAATTTATATATATTTTTTTTTAACTTCACGCTGTATCCCGCACGAGGCAGGGTAGGCAGAGGGATCCTGGCACTTTGCTTACCTTGCCGTGTTCGGGATACTGCGTGAAATAAACAAAATTACATGCCTTTAAACTCCGTGGTGGCATAACGGCACACCCTCTGCCTCTAAACGCGACGGTTGAGGTTCGATCCTAGTCGTGGTAATAATTTTTAATTTCCTCACCCTGCTAACTAGACAGCGCGGCGTTGAGTTCCGCCACTTAACACGCTATGCTTCATTACTGTAAAGAACACAATGTGAAGCTAAAAATAAAATATAAAAATAAAAAAAAAAACATGTATAAATAACTTTAAAGCCGTGTGTATCGTGTTTCCATCGCTGTCTGTTGCATTTGCCTTACCTCAATTGTACTGCCAACTGTTAGGGGCGTCTCGTAGTTAATATTAATTAAGGCGAGGGCGGCGATTGTAGTTCGTGTAATTGCTTTTCATTTATCGACGCCGGCAACCCTTACGTGGGATATATCGCATTTATAGTGAGATTAATCAAAATATATATTATCTTAATCTTTCTAGCATCATATATATCTACATATAATGAAATTATAAGCATATAATGAAATTATAAGCAAATAAAGTGGACAAGCGTGTGACTGTAACCGACAGGTTCTAGGTTCGATCCCCAGTCGAGGAAATGAAATATTTAATATTATCAATTTAAATATTTAATGTTTCATTTCTTCTCTCAGGTAATAAGGCAAAGCGCGGCGTTGAGTTCCGCCACTCAACACGCAATGCCTCAGATTCGGCGGAAAGTGGGGAACGGAAGTGGAACGGAGTGTCTTAACATTAGGTTCCCGGGTTCCCTCTGCCTTCCTTGCCTCGTGCGGAATACAGCGTGAAGCTAAAAAAATAAAAATAAAATAAGCAATCCGAATATGTATCTTCTTGCCTAATAATACAATACTGTGTTATCACAGTATGAATGAAATTTAGACTAAGGAAAGCCACTCTGTTCTGCACTTTCCTCTGAAATCTCAAGGCATTGAGTGACTGTGCTTAACTCCGTACATTTTCTTAACACTATAACGAAGAACTAAAAAAAAATTAAGTAATGCTCTTCCCCCAGAGAAGTTGGATCTACAATCATCGCGTTTACAGTTGCTCAATTGTGCTCCGAACTTCATACTAATTATATAATATTAAAACTTTCATCTTTTAAATATATTATTTACAAGATTGCTTTACAAACCCAAATTACTCCGGACCAGTTACAAGCACATGTCGAATTCCAATTTACGTCGATTTTCCTCGCCCGCCTATGTACTATCGTTTTTTGTTTCGAGCGCTCCCGTTTTTTGTGTTTCGTAATTAAACTCTACTTCTTTGCCCATTGGCTATGATTCAATATGGTTTACAGGCATGCCCAATAGCATCTCCGTGTATAATTCTATAAAGAACCCATGGTTCTTTTACCAAAGTTAATTTTTTCAACAAAATAACTATGTATTGTATGTTAGGAATCTATTAAATCAGACTATAGTGGTCGAGCTTTTTGTACTGCCACGGGAAGCTTTTAATAATTGAACTTTTATTTCGGTAACTGATACTGAATCGTTTTGTAATGTATTCTCTTATGGTTGATTTTTTTGGTATGAAAATTCGAGGAAGTAAGTAATAGGTACGTTGAAACGGTTTCCTAACAGTAATTTTGAAATATAGCCTAGTCAGCACGGTTTCTTTTACACTAAAACACACACACATATACATATATATATATATATATATATATATATATATATATATATATATATATATATATATATATATATATATATATATATATATATATATATATATATAAAAATCATTTATACTATAGTAGTCACATATAGTGAATTAATTTATAATTGTTATTTTTTCTTTCAACTTCACTTCAAGACGGAACAAGATACCTAGTAACTGAAGAAAGTTACCACGACACTTCCATTCCCCAGTATTTCGTTAAATTTGAGGCATTGCGTGATGACTCGCGGAACTTAACACTGCGTTTTGCCTGCTGTTCACAGGAAAAAATTAAAATATTAAATGAATAGTAAATATATTTTAACACTAAATATTTCATCGAATCTACAACCTGTCACCTTTACAGTCGCATGTTTATGTCTTTGCGTCTCGACAGGCCTCAATTAATCAAGTTGTTATGATATCTTCTAAAATTAATCTACTTTATGTCCACTAAGTGTAAAAAGTAAAAAGATTTAATACCAAATTTGTTTCACACATTGCATAAATAATGTATCCGAATTTCTATTATTTCTTTTGATATAACTTTTATCAAGAGTAAACGTAAAGTATTAAGTATTTTAAAGTAACTATATTATTGAGTTATTAAAAATTGAAAAATATTTTTTCAATTGTGCATAGACAAAATAAAAAGGTAATTTAACTGCACGAAGCAAGCATTGCAACAAAACACTGTGGTCTTCATTCGTCAATGATGTTAAAATTGGAAGTGACATCATTTTCACTTAAATTTGATTAAGTCAAATACAATTGTTTTTTAAGTACACTATAAATATATTTCTTGTTATAATATATCGTTTATCAGATGTCTGTCATGGCCCAAGGGCATCCGTGTGATTGTAAGCGCGACAGGTTACGTGTTCGATCTTCACTTGAGGAAATATTTCATGGCTCTGATAACAGGACATCACGCGATGTTGAGTTCCGCTCAACACACAATGTGTTAATTTTGGCGGAAATTGGAGAACGGAATAGAATGTCTTAATATTAATTACCTGAGGTCTAGTGGCCTTTCCTAACATGTGCAGGATACAACGTAAAGCTGAAAAAAAAGCTTAACACAATTTGCCTGCCTGGAAAACATTAAATAAATAGTAGATTTTCCCGAGAGGAAATTAAAGTTACAACCGTCCAATATATAGTGCTATGCTTGTGCCATTGTGCAACCATGTCATCAATCGATGAGTGACGTAATTTCTTGATTTCTGTTCTTTCTTTAGACTGCATGCCGAATTACCGTTTTAACAGTTTAAAGTAACCAAAACAGTTGTACATAGTCAAATACGTCTCTACTGAAGCAGATGAAATCTGAGAGGGAACATACTAAGAGATTCCGTTCCCGTTAGGACACTTCCGTTCCCCACTTCTATTAAACATGTATATCAGGATCATACCATAGACGTTATCAAATCACGTTAAAATTTAAACAAATTTGCCCAATCATTTATATAAATAATTCAAAATTCCTGAAGTCTGTCTATTGAGTACTAGCAGTACCTAAATAACTTATTAAAATAAAATCTTCAGAACAATATTATAATTCTAAATAAAAACAAAAAAGTCATCCGATTCGATACCATTTCTATCATCCACATATTCTGTTGGCAGTAGCTACGACGTAAACGTGGGGAGGCTTATCACGTCGGCGCAGGCTGTCAGGGGCAGGCTACAAAAATACTGTTGTTACCTTATTGTCGTTAAAAGGGCCGCTTGTTTGCCCTTGTTTAATTACTACAGTCTTTTGTCCTGGTTCACATTGACAGTGCATTGTGTTATTTAGTTTATGTTTTAACTTAAAATTACAACTGTAATTAGTTTATGGGAAATTTGTTTTTAATTTATATTTGGATTAGATAGTGACTAGATGCTAGCGTGATGGAGCTGTAGCAACTGACTTTAAATATTACGGCTATGGACCATTGCTTTAGGAGAATGAATTATTTTATATTATCCTGTTCTTGTAACGAGACGAAGCGCGGTGTTTTGTACTTCCATTCAATATCTGGAACATTGAGTGACAAATAAGGAACGGAATAAGACATTCCATAACACTAAATTTCCTCAATCTAGCTACATACGAGTATGAGAGATACAGCGTGTAAACTGTTTCGAACTTTTTTTTCACTATGTTTTAAAGTGTTATTCCACATTTAGGACAGAAAATACTAAACTTAAATTTAAAAAGCGTATAAAAATTTAAGTTTAGTATGTTTCAAACTTGATAAAGTAATGTTTTCGTAGTCTAGATAAAAATTACCTTTTCTTTAAGATTGGAAATTAGGTAGCAAGATTTCTTAGACGCTTGTTACAATCTACTTATTTTGTTAGCAAATCCTGGTAAATTAAAAAAAAAATATATATACTTTTAAATTTAGTATATTTTCTTTGCTAAGTGTGGAAAATAGTGAAAATCTTCCTATCGTTGTTTGAAGAATTTAAAAGTGTAATTCGCTATTTCTTACAGATTTCACATTCTTAACCAACGTATCATTAATCTTTTGAAGTTCGAGGCCTCTGAAGAGATTTATCATGTTATTTTTCTGGTTTTTATTATAGAAAGGTCACTGTAGTTCTAAATTATCGTACAAAATTCCTGAAATTAGTTAAACATTTGAAGGAAAACCTATAATTCAACATCAAATCGGGATCTATTCATCAGTTTCATAATAAACACGTAATATAGACTTACATAAACAATAAGCATCTAAAGTTTCTATGAAGTCATCAGCCTGGGTAGGGCAGTGCCTTTCATTAATGGAGAAAAGCGTAGAATACTGAGCTTTTGTGTTGATTTTGTTTGTTTGTTTTACTGTATTGTTATGAATTTAAGATTTTATATTTGAATTTGACATTTTTATGTTGTGGCGTCGAGTTACGCCAATCAACACGCAATGCCTCGAATTAGGCGGAAAGTGGAGAATAGTAAAGAGTGTTCATCCACTTCGCCTATGTGAACACTAGGTTCCAAAGCTCCCTCTTGACATGTGCGGGATACAAAGTAAAACTGAAAAGAAAAAAACATGTTGAACTGACTTTGAAAAGGAGTAGATTATACATGACTATATTTTCCCTATCTATGGTAATAGGTACAGACTACACAGATTATATATCTAATGCAGTATAGAAAAACATAAAAAAAAAATACAAAATCCATTACCAACACAATAAACATTATAGAATGGAATTAACGAAATCAAATAAGCAAATCGGCGACAATGATGACAACACCAAAAAAAAAATTCTATTAAACATTTAATAAAATCATGACCCAAATAACGTCTTAACATTTCAATTTTCCGGACGAAAGGGTGGTAGTAAGTCTTTGTCAAGGGGAACCCCCCCGTCCCCCCATTGTAAGGCACACAAGCTTTCAGCGTAATGAAGAGCATTTTCGTCCGATTCCGACAACAATAGACGTTTTAATACAAGAGAGAGAGGAAACTCTTTTGTCGCGCACACCATTGTCGCAATGTGAGTGAGAGTGTGTTACATACGTTTTTTTTTGTCTCGCGTTTTTGTTTGTACGATTGTTGTACAATGTGATGTAAAACATGGATCTTGATGTGTAATGAAAATGGCACACTTATGTCTGTATTATAGACGGAACGCTCGCTCTGTTTTCTTTGTTTTAGTGGAATTTTCTTTGTTTAGTTTTCGTTTGTCTTGGTTTGATTAATATGGTTGTATTAAGATGATGTCTATACTAAGTGATATATGGTTGTTATTTTGTTGATAGTATAACATAGTTCGGTGCTAAGTGGGGAATGGATCGTATTGACTTAACAATAGGTTGCCAAATTTGCTCTGCTCCGCGATGTGTGGGACACAATTTGAATTTATTCTACTCTACTCAGCTTTACGCTGTGTCTCGTTCATGGGATGGTAGGCAGAAACTTGGAAATCTAGTGTTAAGACACTCTGTTCCACTTACGTTCCCCACTTTTTGCCGAATTTGAGGCATTGCGTATTGAGTGGCGGAACTCAACGCCGCGCTTTGCCTTATTACCAGAGCGAAGAAATGAAACATTAAATATTTAAATTGAAAATATTAAATATTTCATTTCCTCGTGTGGGGATCGAACCCACAACCTGTCACAGTCACACGTTTGCACCGCTGCGCCACGACAGGCCTTAATTTGAATTTGAAATAATAATATTACATAAGCAGTTGACATTTGTTTAATTTTATAAATCTTTAATTTACTAATAGACGATTGACGTTGACGATATATGTAGGTATATAGTTATTTAAGAAAATGAATGAGACATTTATTTCTAATAAAAAAGGTAAAATTTCGCTGATTATTATCAATTTTATTGACAATTTTATATATAAAACTAATTATAAATTACACATAATAACCGCCTTTTTTAACCAAGTGTTTTAGTTATTATTAGCTATTTTGATATAAAAGCGTATTTTTGTTGTTTCTTTTAACCATATTATATCAACATAATTAAATAATGTATAATAATCCTTTTAAATATATTGCATAACACCATTCCCCAAACTAACCATTGTACGAGAGGTGGGATGTAGGAAATAATTATTGTAGAGTGGCAACACTCGACACGTGCAATGTATAATTGTTAATTAAATTAAAAATATTTGTAGCTTTGAGCTTTGAATTTAAAGCTTAATATCGGACAGGTCGAGTGTTTACGTAGACTGGTTATAAAGTAAGGTATGTGGGCGGAATAGTACTTATTTACTATTTGATTTTTTTATATATAAGAAAATCAAATGTTAATTTTATTGGTATTTTTTTTGTTCTTTAAATGTCAAATCTAGTTAGAGTTTTTTTAATGTTATTTATATTATTTCTCCCATATATTAGTTCTCTAATATATGATAGACATAGATTTTTTTTTATTGTGTTCTAATGGAAACACAGGTAAATTAATGGCTGTTGGTTAAAATTAATGTAAAACTGACTTTTTTTTATATACAAACGGTTGTTCATAAGATAATACCCAATTTCACATTGAAATTTTCGAGAGAAAAAATAACCTATAAGTATAATATACCTATCAATCAATATGTGATTTTCTAAATTTTAAAATTATCACATACATTGAGGCCTGTCGTGGCTCAGCGGCACAAGCGTGTGACTGTAACAGACAGGTTCTGTGTTAGATCCCCAGTCGAGGAAATGAAATACTTAATATTTTCAATTTAAATATTTAATGTTTCATTTCTTCGCTCTGGTAATAAGGCAAAGCGCGGCGTTGAGTTCCGCCATTCAACACGCATGCCTCAAATTCGGCGGAAAGTGGGGAACGGAGTGTCCTAACACTAGGTTTCACTTCCGTTCCCTCTGCCTACCCTGCCTAGTGCGGGATACAGCGTGAAGCTGAAAAAAAAAAAAAAAAAAATTAATGTTTCATTTCTTCGCTCTGGTAGTAAAGCAAAGCGCGGCGTTGAGTTCCGCCACTCAACACGCAATGCCTCAAATTCGGCGGAAAGTGGCGAACGGAAGTGGAACGAAATGTCTTAACACTAGGTTCCCGGGTTCCCTCTGTCTACCCTGCCTCGTGCGGCCACAGAGTGAAGCTAAAAAAAAAAAAATCTCATACATATATTTCCCAAACAAGCAACTTTAAAGGAAATTACAAAACCGTATCAGTATCACCGCGACAGATCCTATAATAAGCAGACGATTCTTATCCAACAAAGGCGACTGTCTCCCTATCGAATAATGAAAACGAGAAAAACTTGTGTAGCGGAATGAAAAGCGCAAATTCGTCATTAGACGGTGCCCACCTACTTTGTACCTATATATCTATGTATATATATTTATATATTTCACTCTGCCGTTGGAATTTTGGTATGCGAGAACAGGACGAAAGTTGTTCCCAGTGCCTTTCAATGTACCTACATTGTTTTCTCTTTTATACTCCGCTGATTCAGAATTGTCTTTTCCTTTTGAATGGCCGGTGGCGCCCCTCCACGCTATGAATACTGCCTTCCATAAAGCGGGCGGACAAAAGGGTTGCCTCTTGAATCGACTGGGAGACAAGTCGCTCGTTTCGATTATATTGTATCGATCAATGGCATTGTTTCACCAATGAGGAATGGTTAAGGCAAATTACTTTTCTGCATTTTGTTGGAATTTTATTAATAGTTGAGCTGTTTTATGAATAGCTGTTTTAGATACTTGTTGATTTTGTTTATGAAGTACACGGTTGATGAATTGAGGACTGTCGTGGCGTATAGGCACTAGCGTGCGACCTTAAACGCGTTGTTGCGAATTTGACCCCAAATCGAGAAATGAAATATTAACTTTGTGCTTTCAAGCGTCGTGTGTACAGACACCTTCACCCTAACCGGCAACGCACCTACAACCTCAGGATGTCCCTTGTTGTGTTGAGGTAGATGTTCATGGGCGAAGGTTTTGCTTACCATCAGGTGGACCGTCAGCTCGTTTGCCCCCTCTTGAAATAAAAAAAAATAACTTTAATTTTTCTTACTCTGGTAACAAAGCTCGGAGTAGAGTTCCGAGCAAAGCACAAAATCTGATGAATATATGTTCATGAAAGTGAATCTTAATGAAAAAATCCAAAGGAATGTTACAACCTACAATTTTTTTATATTATTTTTGGTGTTTAAAAAGAATATAAAAAAATTGTAAGTGTTCAAATAATGTTTATAGAAATTCAGATGTTAATAGAAATTTAGCGCCGGGCACCGATTGAGATCGAACCCATAAGCCTCACCTGTCCCCTATATAATCAGACACCTTGCCACTGCACTTCGAAAGGCTCAAATAATAAAAAAAAAACATATTTTTTTTTTATTTAAAAACAAATAAATTACATCACTTAATATTCCTACTATATTACAGGAGCCGAATGGAAATTACTGACAGAAGACGAAAAAAGACCATTCATAGACGAAGCTAAGCGGCTACGGGCGATGCATATGAAGGAGCACCCCGACTACAAGTACAGGCCTAGGAGGAAACCAAAGACGTTGAGGAAAGAGGGCTACCCGTACTCCATACCGTATCCCAGTGTACCTATGGACGCTTTGAGAGCCGGTAAGTTTTTAGCTTTCTAGTATAAATATTGTTATTAATCTTAGCTAAAATATGTGAATCTTTTAAATATAATTTCGTTTATTATTCGGGTTCCGTTGAAATTACGGTGAATTCTCTTCTTGTACTTCCTTACATCCCCCGAGTAACCTACATGATAAATTTCAGCGTTCTACGCCGCGCAATTTCGCCTGTGCACTGTCTATCAAGCTCTCGTGAAACGTTTTTTTTTTAATTATAAATATGCAGAATCAGACCAAATCATCCAATCCAAAATAAATAGTAAGTGCGGGCAAATTAAATTGCCAAAAATTTAATATCGTTTTACGTCAAAATGTGTGTATAAATAATTGGACAGGACAATAAAATATATTGATTAGTATTAAAAATGTGCAAGCGCTGTTCATGTAGTAATGACACCATCGTTTTATGAGGTCTAATGATAGGTTACAAGGGGTCTGTAATTCGTGACATGATGTTTGAGCTTACTTTATTATTGTTTTGAAATATTTAATTCAGCGATATTGTTGATTCGATTCGTATTCGAGGGAACATATTATTTTCATTTCCTCGCTCTCGTAAGAAAACATAGCTTGGTGTTAATTTACGTCACTTACAATGTTTTGATAATGGTCAGAAAGTGGGCAACGGACTTTATGAAAAATTATAAAATTTTTCATCTCGTACGTTGAAGGGTTCTTCGGTGTCATATTTACTTATACATAGGTACATATAGACATATATTCAAAACTAGGATCGAATGTTAGAATATTTCTTTAATTTCAAGCTGGTAAATATGACTCGCTCTTTTTCTTTAACATTTCATTTTCGTTACATACATTATATGTATGTTTTATAAGCTTCACGCATAATTATATATATATATACTTTTTTAACATGCCTATTCCAAGCGCGGCGTTGAGTTCCGCCACTCAACACGCAATGGCTCAAATTCGGCAGAAAGCTTACCCTGCCATGTGCGGGATACAGCGTGAAGCTGAGAGAAAGTGATCGTGTTCATTTGATTGTGTAGGTTCGTTACATGCACACACACGCATCATACGACATTTCGTTACGCGACAATTTCTCAATTGCACTACTCCACTACCCATAAGCCACGCTAAGAAATTATGTTTCAAATATATACCTAATACCCCCAAACTAAGAATTTATTGCCTCATCTCGACAAAGTGCTTATAGTTCTAAGTACTGATCGAGATTACATGATGAACAAGGCTTCAGTTCTATATCAGTTCATTCGTTCAGGAGCTACGATGCCACAGACAGACAGATCAAAATTATAACACCCCTCCATTTGCGTTGTAGGTTAAAAAAAAACAATAAAAATACAAATTCACCCGTTAAAAATACTAAGCCTCGTATATTTATTTATATAACACGCTAATCTCACGATTCGGTGAAGTTGTAAAAAAAAAAATAGTTAGAAATAGTTCTTAGTTTTTCTATAGTTTCTGAATGTTTTTTTTTTGTTTGTTTGGAAGAATGCAAGAATTTATTAGGGTTTTCCTGTTACGGATATCGTGGCACAAAAGCTGTAAATCTTACTACTAAGTTGGCGGTGAGTAATAAATTAATGTCTAACTTAGCTCTTCATAATTCTACCGTCTTAAACTTTATGTCTATTAGGTATATAGTGGTTGATTTTTTGGCTATAATATACTATACTAGGGTCCAGATCGCGGCTTCGCCCGCTTGTACTACGTAATCATTAATTTCCTAATCTACAATTACTTACTTAATAGTAATATAGCTGTTAACTATATTTATATTAAAAACCAAAGTTTCATATGACTTAACAAAACGGCCATTTTATAAAAAACTTTCTTTTATATAGTATTTCTTTTTTTATATGTATAACTACATTGAAATAAAAGAAAAACACTAAAAGTGAAATGAAAATTTGCAAAAAACAATAGTCGAAACCGCAATTAAATCGGTTAAGCCGTTTGTGAGATAAGAGTCAAAAAACGCACAGATTAAAATTTTCTAAATCGTTATTATTGGTTCTGTCAGGCCACCTATAACATATTTTCTTATATAAAAATATTCCTCAATCACTCAGCTTCACGCTGTATCCCGCACATGGCAGGGTAGGCAGAGGGAACTTGGGAACCTAGTGTAAAGACACTCCGTTCCACTTCTGTTCCCCACTTTCCGCCGAATTTGAGGCATTGCGTGTTGAGTGGCGGAACTCAACGCCACGTTTTGCCTTACCAGAGCGAAGAAATGAAACATTAAATATTTAAATTGAAAATATTATATAATAAATATTCCTTGTACATACAATGATCCGTTGCGATTTTATTTTAAGCATAGATATGTTTAAAAAGGCTGTAGATAGAAGTATTGAAAAATATTGTTTGAGCCCATGGATTTAGTTCGCACTCGAGAAAAAAGTTAATATCATTCTCTCGCTTTGGTAATTAGACAAAATATGGCGTTGAGTTCCACTACAGACACTAGGATGTCTCGATAATTATACTAAAGCGTGTTATATTCACTAATAATTATTTGGGTTTAACGATGTATCCCGCACATGGCAGGGTAGGCAGAGGGAGCTTGGGAACCTAGTGTTAAACCACTCCGTTCCCCAGTTTTTGAAGTATTTCGTGTTGAGAGGCGGAACTCAACGCCGCGTTTTGCCTTGTTACCAGAGCGACAAAATGAAAATATGAAATATTTCATATCTTCGGGTGGCGATCGAACCCACAACCTGTCATTCTACAGTCTACAGTCACACGCTTGTACCGCTGCGCCACGACAGTATTGATTATTTACATTGTTTCACACAATATTGATTATTTACATTGTTTAAAAATATTTTTTCTATATACCAAACCATGCTTATGCAATATGGCTTACATTATAGTAAAACCATATTTTTTACTACATATCAAAAACAATTCCAAAACGTATTACAAAATACGTAACAAAAGATGCGACAAGCTCCAATGTCATCGATTCAAGCATAACGGTACTGATTATATAATAGCTGTGCTACGTTTATAGCTTACTTGACTAGAAAAATAAATAATATTAACATATTTTACTATTATTACGGTAAAAAAAATAAATTATTGGGATTTGTATCTACGAACTTTGTGCCCTTGGGATACTTCCAAATTTTAACTATTTATTTGTGTTTATATATCTATATATCTATATATCTATATCTATATATATATATATATATATATATATATATATATATATATATATATATATATATATATATATATATATAAATATATATATATATATATATATATATATATATATATATATATATATATATATATATATATATATTAGAGTGAACATGGACTATATATATGATATTAGGTGTTCGGAATAATGTCAATTGCTGTCTATAATTTCACAAGCGGTCGAACCCGCTACCATGGCATTTACAATCAAACTTTATACCACAGCGACTAGGCTTTTTATTACTATAATTTTGTTTTGCAACATATTGATAAAAAAATATTAATATAATATATTTTATTAAAGATTCATTAAAATCAAGAGTAACGTAAAAATATCGTAAATATGTAAAATTTTATTTAACATGGTTGAAGTTATCTATCGTATACACAATGCTGTGCCTCGTTTAATGATATCCAATAAAAATGTACGCTTTAAATTCAAAGTATTTCACCATTTTATCATATATTAGATAAATATTTTGTAGATACTTACAGGAACGCCCACCCTTCATTTTATTGTTAGAAAGTATTACCATAATAATATTATTTTGAAGAA
Organism: Eueides isabella; assembly: GCA_019049475.1. Classification (NCBI taxonomy): domain Eukaryota; kingdom Metazoa; phylum Arthropoda; class Insecta; order Lepidoptera; family Nymphalidae; genus Eueides; species Eueides isabella. The sequence goes on from CM032384.1 coordinate 2,005,085, forward strand.
GAAGAAGCTTAGAAGAACACTTAGAATCACGTAGAATTTCATCAGTTCAATAAAAGTGTTGTTGTATCGGTAAAAGTTTGAAATAAAAACGAATATTGAGCTTTTTATTGCCTTATAAAGAATCGTCTTTAACGCTTCTATCCAATCTGGATCTAAAAATACTCGTAAGACAGCAATAGAAAAAAATACGGCTATATAAACTACAATGTACAAGTTCTTAACGGTATAATATATATATAGGACATTTTCAAATCATTCCTTTGGAGAACCTGGGGAACCTTATGTAAAGAAATTTCATTTCTTTTAATTCTTACGAGCACCAGAGCGATGAAATAAATGCATCAAACTAACAACTGTCGATTTTAAAATTGGTTTTTATATTACATACGCTACAATGGGATATAATTTATATAAATTTTATTTTCTCAGCTTTACGCTGTATCCCCCGCATATGGCAGGGTAGACAGAAGTAACTTGGATTCCTAGTGTTAAGACACTCCTCACCTAGTTACCAGAGCGAAGAAAAGAAAACATTTAATATTTAATTTGAAAATATTGAATATTTCATTTGGCCTCGAGAGGGAATCGAACCCACAACCTGTCGTTTACAGTCACGCGCTTGTGCCGCTGCGCCACGACAGGCTTCATTTTAAATTTGGAAAACTCTTACAAGATTGATAAATTATTAATAATTAAAAAAAAAACTATTCTATCATAAATTAATAACAATAATTAATATAGCTATAGATATTTATCAACTAATTTAAAAAAAAAAAAAACAAAATATATTTCAAGTACTGGCAAGCGAGTAAAGGGAGCACACCGGTCACTCGCCCCGCGACAAAAACGTTCATGGTCACGATTTTTTTCCGTGACTCCTAAACTAAAGAATTGTAGACAAGTTGTAAAAAATCATCCACAATAAACTTTATTATTGTTGAAAAGGCAGGTTTTTTAATCTACGTAAGTATTTACTAATAGGCTTGTGTTATAGTACATTTAGCAAGTCGTGGCCACTCTGAGGTTAGGCTTTCTGAGCATTTGTGCATTGTTCACTTGGAAAGAAAAAATTGTAAAGTCAATAAACCTAAAATGTAATCATCGCAGCCATCTACGGTTTTAGCCAAAACTCGCCGTCCGTACTATATGAAGTACAATTGGAATACTTTCTCAATAATTAGGGGGTACCTACCAACTGTATTTTGTTATATATTAGGTACTTACATATGTTAAAATGAGGTCTGTCGTATTTCGTGGGTGCAAGCATTCTCGATCCCCACTTGGGGAAATGAAATATGTACTATTAATTTTTTATTTCATTTATTCCCTCTTGTAATAAGGTAGGTAAATCCCGGCGTTGAGCTCCGCCATCAACACGCAGTACTTCAAATTCGATACAAAATGGGGAACGGAAAGAAGTGTTTTAACATTATATTTCTTCTGCCTACCCTGCCTTGTGCGGGATACAAAATGAAGCTGAGATCTATATAAACTTCTACAATTTTAACTATCATCTTTTCGATATTATAAGTCGTTTAATACAATGGCTGACCTTAATCTGTCCAAAGCAACCTACTTGTGTAAAGTCTAATACAACTTAGTCTTCATTTCAGTACCTACGGCTTTAAGAAATATCCAATTGGAAATCTTTTTAATGTCCAGTAGAAGCTAAGTTAGCTTCTGCGATCATCTTTTTCAATTGTTCAACTATAATCTTATGGTTCTTTTAAAAATATATATTAGTAATAATTTTTCGCTCAATGAAAATACATTAGATTGATAGTATTAAGATATATCCCGCAAGGTAGGGAGCGGAAACTTGGGAACCTAGTACTAAGATACTCCATCTCGTTCCCCATTTCCGCCGTATTTTGTGTTAAGTAGCGGAACATAAATAATTCGTTGGAAAATATTCAATATTTGACTTCCTATCAGTTGTCATTGTCTTAAGAAAAAAAGGTTCGTTTTCAAATAATTAAAAACTGATCGCTCGTTTTAATATTTTATCATATTTATATACAAAAATGGTAATACCATTTTACATCACAATTCAATTTCAAAAAAAAAAAATTCAAAACAACAATAAGATCAAACTAAAAGCCCCAAAACCTGACCCCCTAAGCCGACACCAAAAGAAAAAAAAATGAAAAACGCAGTTTTAAACTACACTGTATTTGACAGTTTTCACTGTCAATGTGAGACGTACAATGGGAAAACTAACCCTTGTACCGAGGGTGCGTCAAATTTCACTCCTAAGGTTATTCTGACACGCGATTATATTTATTGAAAGATCCCATCCCGCTTTTTACATACGCATTACCGGGTTAGGGGTGGTTTGCGGCATTAGTAATGTTCTGTAAGTAATCGGGTCCGAGCTTAAAAAGCGTAGGAACAAAGTGGTTAAAATGTATGCAAGCTTTAACAGTTAGTTGGTTTTCAAAGGAAATTTGTTGAACTTTGTTGATATGTAGGTATGTTGTAGCGTGTTTTGTTTGTACAGATATTGGGTGTCTTTTGACTCAATATTCAAGCTATTTACTGTTAGCTCTTCTTTTTTTTTCTTCAGAATTTTAATTGGTTTCCTGTAAGAGATGACTCTTAGTGACAAGGCTCTGACATAATAACATTTTTTGTTTACAAATTATTTTTGTGTATCTTATCAAGAGTGCAAAAAAGAATTTTTATTTTATCTATATGACAATAGACGGGAATTACTAACAAACAACAATATATATATATTTTTGATGCAAAATTTGTTACTGCACGATTTCACTTAATATGATTAAAAGTTAACCTCAGAGTTAAAATTTCTTAAAAAAAATATTCTATATCTTTAGACTATAGTTAGAAGATAACGTTAAAAGAAATATTTTTATTTTTTTATTTACTCGTATTTATTAGGTAGCTAACGAGACATAACATTCCTACATTAAATTTTATATACAAGACCAAATTATATATGTACTAAAAGATGCTCTAATTAAAGGTCACAACCACATTCCAAGAGGACAACATCGTTTAAATTAAAAAAGCTAGGAAACTAATGTTGAGACACTGTTCCATTTCCGATATCAACTTTCCGCCGAATTCTGGACGAATTGCATGTTGAGTGGCGGAACTCAACGCCGCGCTCTTGATAATTATAAAGCCATATGCAAATTTATTTATATAGTAAATAATTTAAGCTCGTTCCCTTTCTCCCGGTAAAGTTAAGTGTTAAGACACTCCATTTCGCTATAAATCGTGACAGTGCGTTAATTCAAGCTCACGGCTTGTCTTGCCACAGCAGGGAACCAAGCTATTGTATCAACAATCGAAGCTTTTACAATCAGACGACAGTGTCTATGGCGCAACGACGGTTTTTACATTTATATCATTTATTTATTTTTTAGCTATACGCTGTATTCTAGAGGGAACCTGGGAACCTTATGGTAAGATATTACGTTCCCATTAAGACATTTCATTTCCCCAGTGTTTTTTTTTTATGGAAGAGACGGCAAACGAGCGTACGGGTAGTGGTAAGTGATCACCGTCGCCCACGGCCCCGTGTAACTCCAGAAGAGCTACAGGGGCGTTGCCGTCTTTTAAGGTGGATGGGCACCGGGGCCCGGCATTACCTAACGCAGTGGCGAAACGCAGTGGCCAAAGCCACTACTTAACGCCGGTCTTAAATGCCGGGGGTGGTAACGATCCGGTCGAGTCTGCCCATGCGTGTTGCCATTACTAGCAACGTGACTCTACCACACGCACTTTAGTCGCCTCTTACGACACCATCAGTACCAGGGTGATCCTATTCTAAGCCGGGATCACACGGCAAGTGTCCATAATTCCAGTGTCCATAATTTTTGTTAGGCATTGAGTGTTGAGTGGCAGAACTCAACGCCGCGCTTGGCTATGTCACCGGAGCGTTAAATATTTCTATCTTCCGAGTAGAAATCGAGTATTTTTCCTGCGACAGAATTAACGTAGAATTTATTTAATTATTCAGTTTAGTTTAGGAAAATATTTATTTGAATATAGAAAAACACTTATAAAATTGAAACTAACACTAAACATATACGAGATAAGCCTTTAAACGATTGAAATCTATAAAACGTTTACGAATGTTTAATCACCCCACTTTTATTCCACCATAAACTCGCGGTGGCAATTAAGTTAAAAGCTATTTGGTGTGACGCGACCCTTAAATAAGGGTAGCTACACACCAACACGTGTAAGCCACGCCCACGCTCAGACCGCAGGGAGTAAACGCTTGTAAAAACTAATATTTATATGGGAATATTAATTATACTTAGTTGGCTTCTTGATAGATGTTTTTTAAAATACGTTTTTTTTCATCTTCTATAACTTTACCTTTAGGTATATAAATTTACAATACTTTAATTTTAACCTCCAGCGCAAAAAGGGGTGTTATGAGTCTGACCTGTCTGCTTGTGTGTCTGTGTATGGCGCTTATGATTTGATACGAAAAAAAAAACCTAAAAAAATCTGCCGATTTTAATGCAGTTGTGACTACTACATTTTGTAAAACTATAATAACATTCAGTGATTTCTTATTTAAATCTGTTCATAAATAAACAAACAAAAACAATATAAATTCTTGGACAAAATTGCTACAAAATAACTCTTATTGAATTGGCTAGAAATATTTTTTTGATATTCAAACAATATTATTAAAAATCTTTGTTTAGTAGTTTTAGTATTTCTTTTATGTTTGTTTATAAGACTTAATATTTTATGAACCATAAAAAAAATAAATAATAATATGTCACAAGAAAATCAATCCAGAAATTACAAATATATCGTTAAGAGGTCTAAAGGGCCCAAACACGTGACGGCCACGTGGCGGCACACTCAAGTCTCCGCCTACCAATCGGAGGGTATGGTCACAACTCACATTGACTAATTATGTGACCTTGCTTTTATAAAATAGGCTATTAAGTATTATAGAGTGGGTTGCAAAGGGACATTTTTAATTTAAAGTGGGGTAGTTTGTTTAGAATTATATTTAATAGATTTACCTTTTGAATTCTTATAGTTTATATAAAATGATCCTTTATTTCGCATATAGCACAATATGCAAAGAGAACCAAGTGTTAAGACACTCCGCTTATCATTTTCCATTACATTTTCCGAACTACATGTTGGTGCTTGTGACAAAACTCATCACCGCCCTTGGTCATGTTATCAGAGCGATGAAATTGGAAAAAAATAAAGATCCCCAAATAAAATTCTGTTCCGTTGACATTGCACTATAACGGTCTCAGCTTTATTTACTCAAATAAAATATATAGTTTGTCTTGCCCGTTCTTGCAAAATCTACTTTTTAAATACATGTCTGTAGGTCCAATGAAACCTGTCGTGGCACACACAAGTACAAGCGTGTGCCTGTAAAAGCTGACAGATTGTAGGTTCGATCCCCATTCCGGGAAATAAAATTTTTGATATTTCCAATTTAAATAGTTAATGTTTTCTTTTCTTTGCTCTGGTAACCAGGCAAAGGACATCGCTGATTTCCGCCACTTAACACGCAATGCCTCAAATTTGGCGGAAAGTGGGGAAGGAAAGCGTAACACTAGGTTCCCAAGTTCCCTCTGCTACCCTGCCATGTGCGGGATACAGCGTGAAGCTGAAAGAAAGTCTAATAATCCCAACCTATACGTACAATCACCATATATTAAAAGACACGTGGCATATACGCATAAAAATATTTCAATAGTAAACAATACTGAATCGACTTTAATATCAAAAACATATTACCCAACTACAAAGCAAAGAATCCAATATAATTATGCTAATTACAAGTTGAAAACAAACAAATGCTACGGTTGTAATTTCTACGCCATTGTTCTCGAGGCTAACTTGGCCTGGCCGGGTTTACACAGATGCATGTACAGTAGTTTTATTCATTTCTATCATAGGGTTGTGTATATTATATTTCTATAGAATAATGGACACTTTGTAAACGAAATAAATAAATAGATTATTTTTAAGAGATGCATTGTATTGAATGATAATGATATATTACGTTTGAGGCAGAAAGTGCCTCAGAAGGAGAATATTCTCACAAATTTTTGAACAAAATTTACAAGACTGAAGTAACTTGGCAGTATGAGACTGAATTGTTTTTAATGGCAAGACCTCATATCGCCATTTAGCTTGCTAGCTAAGTGTTTTAATCATGCTCCATGAGAAATAATTAAAATTTTGTGAACCTCTTCAAAATACATATGCCCTGAAAATTATATTAAATTCAGCTTCACGCTTAAACCCGCACTATCCCGCAATGCTAAATAGATAGAAATACAGAGTTAGTATTGTTTATGGTTTGACAGTCAACATTTTTTAATTTACAGAGAAAAAATAAGAAAAATTGCACGTAGTCAAACATAGTAAATTTCAATATTAATTCAACGTGTCGCGTAGACAAAGTCTATACTTGCTTTCACGCTCTGCCTCGCTTCAAATAATTTGTTACTAGCATTACGCTATTATTTGAACCAACTGAACAAATAATTTCTATGTATTGTGACGTGGACCTATCGATGCGATGTGCTCTTACAATGTGGGCTTAGAAAATAATGATTAATAATTGTTTTTTTTTTTAAGTAAATTAGTGATTTTTTTTAAATTTATCATATTATAACTGAAAATCTATAACGGCTTCACGCTTTTTCCCGCATAGAAGGATATTAATGCAGTGTTAATACTTTCCACTCCCCAAAGCTTCAATGTCGATAGGTACATTGCGTGTTGAGCTGTGGCACTCAAATGCTTCGTTACCATAATAGGAATTGTTTGAATAACAACGCTTTTTGCACTTAAAACGGTAAGCAGTGTAAAATTTGGGACCCTAAGAAACTCCATTCTCCACTTTACGGCAAATTCTCAAGGCATTTCGACTACCACTCAATAGAGTGGAAGAAGTTAATATCGCATTTTACCTTGTTTGTTTTTGTCTAATACACCGAGTATTTTCTCTTCTCTCATTTCTTGATTGAATATTCCATTAAGTGAGTGGGATTCGAACCCACAACTAACTGTAGGCCTACACGGAAATAAAAATATTTAATTATTATATGGCATAACTGAATTGCAATTGTCTTTACAATCAGGACCTGTCCGATTGCGATATAATCGCAGAAACTATTTACTAAGCTTAACGCTGTATCCCACTTTAAACAGTATTAGCAAATAAATCCCAGAGTTAAGACTCTTCATTCCTCCCTTTCTGACCAAATATCCAAATTTTGCAAGTTCGTCTTGTTATCAAAGTAGACAACACAATGAGGTCAATAAGGTTTTAGATGTTGGTACAAATATGGAGTCGTGTGCTACCCAGCTACGTGCAGGGTACACCGTAGAACGGAGCTTTTAACAAAAGAATATATTCTTCATTAACATCAAGTCTAACAACTATCTCCAATGGATGAAAATAGGAGAATACAGTGTTGACACTCTACCTTGCTTGAGGCAAGAGTAATCTATTTAATAAATCATTACAGGGCATTGTAAAAGTACTTAAGTAAATCAATCATGTAATAAAGACATTATGGGCTATCTATTAGTTAGATACAGTTAAAATGTTGTCATGATCACATTTTATATACATTAAGGTATCTGCACAGCGATATTTTACAGCTACGTTTTCTTTTTATATTCGTTACATCAAAATGTTGCAGAATGTTAACAAAAAAAAATAAGATTCAATGAATCTTATGGAAATAACCGAATTGGAGATGGCGGTTAAAATAGCGCGCTAAATATCTGTGGCTTGATGCAATTTGAACGCGCACTGCTGAGTAAAATTCACGCGTTTCAGTGTAACGATTGTACTGATAGCATGCCCATGCGCTTTTTGCTACCCAGCTACGTGCAGGGTACACCGTAGAACGGAGCTTTTAACAAAAGAATATATTCTTCATTAACATCAAGTCTAACAACTATCTCGAATGGATGAAAATAGGAGAATACAGTGTTGACACTCTACCTTGCTTGAGGCAAGAGTAATCTATTTAATAAATCATTACAGTACATTGTAAAAGTACTTAAGTAAATCAATCATGTAATAAAGACATTATGGGCTATCTATTAGTTAGATACAGTTAAAATGTTGTCATGATCACATTTTATATACATTAAGGTATCTGCACAGCGATATTTTACAGCTACGTTTTCTTTTTATATTCGTTACATCAAAATGTTGCAGAATGTTAACAAAATAAAATAAGATTCAGTGAATCTTATGGAAATAACCGAATTGGAGATGGCGGTTAAAATCGCGCGCTAAATATCTGTGGCTTGATGCAATTTGAACGCGCACTGCTGAATAAAATTCACGCGTTTCAGTGTAACGATTGTACTGATAGCATGCCCATGCGCTTTTGCTACTCGATCGGCGACCTTGTACCGAAATATCTTTTGCTGTATTTTCGCTTAACGTCATCAAAAGTTACGTCAAAATATATGGACTCTCAGCTATACGCTTTATCCCGCACATGGCAGGGTAAGCAGAGGGAACCTAGGAACCTAGTTTTAAGACACAGACACTCCTTTCTATTTCCGTTCCCCACTTTCCGCCGAATTGGAATCCCGGCAGGCCGGTTGAGTGGCGGAATTCAACGCCGCCTTGTACCAAAGCGAAGAAATGAAAACATTAAATATTTAAATTAAATATTTCATTTTTCCCTCTGCCTACCCTGCCTAGTGCGGGATACAGCGTGAAGCTGAAAAAAAAAAAAATTAAATATTTCATTTCCTCGAGTGGGGATCAACATACAACTAACAAAATCGCACGAATTTTACATAGAGACTTTTCGTGGCTCAGTGGCACACTGCGTTTGACTGTAACAGGTTGTGGGTTCTATCCCGACTCGAGGAAATAAAATATTTAATATTTTCAAAATAAATAATATTTTCATTTCTTCGTTCTGGTAACACGGCAAAGGTTGATCATCATCATTCTCAACGCTGTGCCTTAAATTCGACGGAAAGTGAGGAACAGCACGGAGTGTCTTAACACTAGATTCCCAAGTTCTCTCTTCGTACCCTACCATCCGCGGGATACAGCGTAAAGCTGAAAGAGAGAATACAAAAATAAAAACTAGTATAAAGACATACGAGAGTGAGAATAAAAAAGCCGGTAAAATACCGCTCTGCGGACAGCCCCTTATACTACAATGTTGCAACTATAGCAACACTGTTGCTTTTATTCTAATATACATGAAAGTTTATAACGCATAATCTGTAAAGTGGTTTTAAATTAAATTTAAGCTTATTTGATATGATATCAAGACTTAAGTAAGGTACCAATATGGAGTGTCATTACACTTGGTTCCCAAGTTCCCTCTAACTAACCTCCTATACAGATATACGCGATATAAAACGTGAAACTAATAAAATAAAAAATATTATAATCTACGACGATAATGAAAATGAATACATATTCATATAAAACATATGTTTAGGTAACATTCTGATATAATGAAACTCAAATATTGATTGTTGGAATTACGTAAATTATTTTCTCTTTGTTAAATTGAAATATAATGATATTAAATTTGTATAAATATTGATTCGTGAATCTGTATTCTACTTTTTTAAGATTCCCTACACAGTTGTGAGTAAAGGGTAACATGGGACCCTACTTTGTGAAGTAGGCCGTGTGATTCCGGCTTAGAATAGGATCACCCTGGTACTGATGGTGTCGTAAGAGGCGACTAAAGTGCGTGTGGTAGAGTCACGTTGCCAGTAATGGCAACACGCATGGGCAGACTCGACCGGATTATTACCACCCCCGGCATTTAAGACCGGCGTTAAGTAGTGGCTTTGGCCACTGCGTTTCGCATTAGGTAATGCCGGGCCCCGGTGCCCTTCCACCTTAAAGGACGGCAACGCTCCTGTAGCTCCTCTGAAGTTACTTGGGGTCGTGGGCGACGGTGATCACTTACCACCAGGTGACCCGTACGCTCGTTTGCCGTCTTTTCCATAAAAAAAAGGTACTTGGGATCCCATTGTCATTTCCATGCGCGGCGTTTAGTTCTACGATTCACCACGCAATATCTCGATTTCGAGTGTACCTAATGCATAGATATAAGTGTTATCTAGGAAAGATTTTAGTAAAACCATTTTTAATACTCCACTGATGCGAAAAGAGAGATGTAATAACTTACAACCAATTGGTTTGTCTGTTTGTCTGTGGCACCGTAGCTCCTGAATTAATGAACCGATAAGAGTGTGGTTTTTCTTTAATAGAAGATCTAGTCGGAACATTAGTTTAAGAGTTACATGCACTTTGCCCAGATGGGGTACCTACTGAATTTTTTGGGTTTTAGATTTAAAAAAATATATATTTTTTTAATAATGAATTTCACTGTCTCGAATCTTGTAAAATATGTTAAGGTTACTTTACACCATCAAAGCGACGATTTGGCAGAACAAAATATTTTGTTTTTGCTTCCTTACACAATTTCTACCCTTAATTCACGATAATCCAATAAATCGCTGCATCACGATTACCATATTATGGCAATGCCAGAAAGGAAGTGACCAATCGCGTGCGCCACCGGAAGCCCCACCCCCTGCCTGCTACTTCCGGTCGCGTGACGTCATTTACATGATATCCCAAGAACTGTACACCATGCATGACTTGACATTCGTGATGTCATATCAATATTTTGATAGCTTACTAAATATGTAATGACATGTCTGTGTATAATAATCATTTATGTATGATATTTTATAAAACTGAAAAACTCGTTCAGTTAAACTCTAGAAACTATTTTTCGAATTAAAGCATAATTTCCCATATTGATCGCGTCTATGTTGGGTAACATATAAGTCATTATTATGATTAGATTTAATACCTCAGCTGATATGACCAGACCAGATAAATCTTCTTTTATTGGGACACACTGACGGACACGTATATGATTTTTGGTATATACTCAGGTAATGTTTTAAAACGCCTTAATTTTTTTTTAGTTACCAGGTTCATTGACTAGCTTTTTCTTAACAAGTATTTTAGTTTTCTCAATGTGGATTAACACTTAAAAAATCACAAAAATAAAAAAGCTCTACCTTTTTAATTAGAGCGTTAATTAAAAAAACTAATTATCTCTCCATAGGAGGATAGGCAGATGGGAATTTAGGAACGTAGTGTTAAGACAATCCGTTACCACTAAGACACTGAATTTCCCGACTTTAAAGCAATATATGTTGAGTCACGAACTCAACGACACGCTTTATACTTTGTTGCCAGAGCGAGGAAATAAATATATTAAATATTTTATTTCCTTTTGTGCATATCGAACCCGAACCTATCGATCGAACTTTATTATAGACCTCTGTTTATTATTAATACTCCCAAATACAATGTCCTATGTAAAACCAAGGCCCAACCAGTACAGTGATTTGCAGAACTACAGCTAATCGATCAATTTAACCACGGTTTGTTAGTTTCGAGTTTGAGCACAAGTAGGGTGTATCTTTAATGTGGCGAAAATAACGCTTTGTCATTTATCTATAGTTGGAATATAAAAAAATGTAATATTTAGTCTCAAATAAATATATTGAGGCCTGTGACGCAGGTGCACCAGCGTGCGACTTTAAACGTGACATGTTGTGGGTTCGATCCCGTTCGAGGAAATAAAATATTTAATACTCAGCTTCTCGCTGTGTCCTGCACATAGTAGGGTAGGCAGTGGGAGCTAGGGAACCTAGTGTTAAGACACTCCGTTACACTTCCGTTTCCCACTTTCCGCCGAATTTGAGACATTGCGTGTTGAGTGGCGGAACTCAATACCGCGTTTTGCCTTTTACCAAATGCGAAGAAATGAAAACATTAAATATTTAAGTTGAAAATATTAAATATTTCATTTCCTCGACTGGGGATCGAACCCACAAAATGTCGGTTACAGTCACACGCTTGTGCCGCTACGCCACGATAGGCCTCTTATAATATTAATATTTACTTTACTATTTTACTGGATGAACATTTTTCACGTTTTAATGTGTACGCTTATTTTAAAATATTGCGTGCTGGGTGGTTTGTTGAACAGGGCATTCGACCGTGACAGTCATTAGTCAATGTCATTAAATAATCTAAAAGTGTAAGATAGGTTTCATTAATAGCTTCACAATATATAGTAGGGAAGGTAGAGGGTACGTGGGTTCGAGACGTTTCGAGACATTGCGTGTTGAGCGCATCTTAACGCGGCGCGTTGTCTTGTTAGAAGGTGAAGGGTTGAAAATAATTCATTTGTACTGTAAAATTCGAACCGGTTACAACCGTCGTGCAATAGTCAGAAGCTGCACCAACCTCAACTTATGAGTGAGACCTATCTAGAAATACCCTATTTTCTATTTTCTTACGACTATACAAACATCAGCTAAAATCGAAGAAGCCCAAGCAATTTCAAAAGGTCACTGCTATGAAAATAGCAAACCCAATCTTCGATCACAATGCACGACCAACAAAAAGTCAATTAATTTCCCTAAGAAAGGGTTAAATTTACTATACTATAGGTACTATAGTATGCTATAGACGATGCCGCAAAAATGCCACATCAAAGGCGGATTTTAATTAAACGGGACTTTGCAAGAACGATGGTTACTGTTTCCACTTTGTAAAACAAGTTAAGTTGTTCTTCAAAGATCGAGTTTTCAAATTCAAATTCATGTTAGGCTTGAAGTAGAGTGGAGAATTGTTTTATTTTATGTTTCGTTTTGTTTCACAAATTCTAATGGCTGGTAATGAGGTTTAGTGCAGTATATATATTCTTGGGCCGTCGTAGCGCTATGAGGCAGCCGGATTGTAAGTTTTTTCGGTTGTCTTTTCATATGAAGCATGATTATATATACATTGTTATCATTTCCCCGCTCTGAAAGACACAGAGCGGTGTTAGTTTCTGCCTAATTCACTAGAGCTTGTCTGATTTTAAACTGAAGCAGCTCGATCTGGGGACGATCATCAACTAGGCAATGTTTCAGAAAGTTAGGGTGAAATCAGCTCCTTAGGCAAGGTATGGTGAAGACTTGAAACTTAGAGCTTTTAGAGTGTTTAAAGTTTAAAGAGACGTCCAAATCTTGTTTTCCCATATGCTGATCATCTTTAATGTTCAATATCTCTTATTCGAAGAAATTAAATATTTAAGGTTTTCATTTCCTCAGTATATTCAATATTTAGGCAAAGTGGTGTGTTAAGTTCTAGTTACGTCTCCACATTTTGGCGAAAAGAGAGGAACAGATATTGCGGATTATAAAACTCGACACCTAGGCCCCTTTTGCCTACTAAAAATACATATCTTAAAGCTCGCTCACATTCAACCGCTATCAGCTTCCATCAATACTATATTAAATAATACCAACACGCAAAACACCTCAGAAAACTGCCAATTCCAAAGATTAATAGCCAAAAATGCTTTTAACGCTCTCCAAATCACCATACAAGAAAACAGCTGACGGACGAACAGAAGAATGGCTACTTTTCCGTAAAATTTAACGTATTCAATTCAACAAAACGAGGGCCAAACGAGAATCCCCAGAGCAGACCTTTCCAAATCGATATGCACAATACTCCTCTACCTGACTATATTTATTAAAAGGTAAGTTTTATATAGGAAGGTCATTATGGAGTGAATGGTCGAGGGAAAATGGATGCATTGTAAGGATCGGGGTGGGCAGTATAGGAAATTACAGTTTCTTACTCCGCAGTAGCTTTTTCGTGATACGTTTTATATTTTTATTTTGTTTTTATATGAAATTTTTAATTATCTGGTGTTAATTTAAGTTTAATTTTCTCTTTTTAAGTCAATTTATTACTGAAAGAAGTAGCCTTTCTTTACTTGTGACAGTTGTATGTATATAAGCAATAATCATTGTTATTTTATATTGCAGTGATAAGACACTCTGTTTCACATATAATATTTCTAAGCTTTTGCTGAATTTTGGAGGCATTGCAGTTTGGATTCCCACTCGGAGGATAAGGTTGCCTATTTCCCTTACCTTACCCTGTGGAATACAACGTGATTCTAAAAAACCCCACAGCGTACATATATCGTTCAATTACAACCAAACATAATTTAACACACGACATCTATTAGCAATAAATACCATTTCACTCTACAACTGTCATTCTTGAAGTTAAAAATATTTAAAAAAGCCACCGACCGACCGAGCCGAGTGAGTATGTACGAAATTAATAAAACTCTTGAAAAAAACTCCCTGGGAGGGAAATTTCCATCGCATTCACGCCAATACCAGGCGAAGACATCAGAATATGGCGAGAGATGACAACCAATTTAATTATAAATATAATAAAAAAAATATCTCTCGAACGGCCCTTCGGTTATTTTACAATGGGAGCCGTTAAGCGATTTGCGACTCAACGCCTATAAAATACTGACTTCGTTTTAAGATACGAGCTGGTATATTGTAAAGCCGGGTGTCAACATAAAGAGGGTTTTCCATACGTTTTTATTTAAAACCAAGTCCTTGATGCCTCGATTACGTTATAACGGATAGGTTGATGTCAAATATTGTACGTTTATTTGATATGTTCGAATTTAATTTTATTAATGGATATATTGAAGTATTTGGAAGGTTCATCAAAATTAATAGTCTATCGAGATATCATTTATCGTTTTAGATTAATTTCCTATGTTTGAATTCTTATTGAAGACTATCTTGGCGTGTAGTACAGGGGTAGCTGTACTGTGTTGATTGAAAACGCGATAGTATTTGGTCTTATTTCCACTTCGCAAACTGATTTATTTTCAGGACCTCATTCTGATAAAATGACAGTTTGAAATTGAGTCCCAATACTATTCCTATTGAGTCCTATTAAGTCACAACACTAATTTCAAATAACACTAATTTCTTTTGCTAGGCAGAGGCAATCTGGTAGCCTTATTAAAACACTCCGTTCCTATTAGCACACTTTTGTTCCTAACTTTTCACCGAATTCACAAGATATTGTAGCTCGAGTGGTGGCACTCAAAGTCGTCCTTTCGCCTTATTACCAGAGCGAGAAAGTTTATCATCATTAAATACTGCTTTATTACTAATAATATAGAAGAAGATAAATATTTTGTGTTATGAGGTGTCCTAACACTCCACTTCTGTTTTCTCACTTTCTACTAAATTGTCAAGGTGTTACGTATCGAGTGGTACAACTCAACGTCGTGCTTTCACCTCGTTACAAGAGCTAGAGAATGAAAACATTAAATATTTCACTTCTCCCGAGTCAGAATCTAACCCACATCATTTGCTGGTGCCTCTGCGCCACGATAGCTTATTCATCTACAGTAATTCCGATTTTTAATTTTTCACACGCAGATTTCCTTTCCTAAACATTACTGAGTATCAAACAAAGCAATAGTCTATAATTCGCTAAAATCATCTCCGAAACAACACCACATATATCCAACCAATCAAAGGCTCTATATCAAAGACACTTAGCTTCACACAGTATCCCGCTCATAGCAAGGTAGGCAGAGAGAACTTGGGAACCTAAAGACACTCTTCCGTTCCCCACTTCAAGTCCCCAATCAAAGACCAAAATCATTCAAACATGCACCACAACAATGAACTGTAAATTAACTAACTACTGTACACTACGGTCACGCACTTACATTCTCCTGCATAAATCAAAACACAAACTTAGATTTCCACACCTAAGGCCATTCAGACCGCATAATGGCCGGGCAGCTCAGATTTGAGCACCAATTAATTATTTCATTGTACTGAATAATCCGACGGCCCTCGAGTTCTATTAACCGTCGGTCAGTTCCTTAGGTGTTTATTAAACGTGCCTTACTTGGGGCTATGGACAATAGCTTAGGTCATTGTTGTATGTGTTTTAGTTATTTAATGCCTGCTGAGATTAATTAACATTACTGCATTTATTGTTATTATTTGGGTTAGTTCTGCGGAAGCGTTCGATCGTTGTTGGTTCGAGTCTCATTTGAGGTAATGAAATAGTTTATATTTTCATTTCTTTTTTCTTCCAAGGCGTTGAGGTGAAGAGGTTTACAATACGCATTGTCTTTACAATTCGGCGGCAAGTGGATAATAAAGGTGAGTTACTGGGAATAGAGTATCTTTACACTAGGTTCCCAAGTTTCATATGTATCCTTTGTATATATGTTATGTATGGAATAAATAATGGGAAATAAAAAATATTATTTACTATTATTTAATACTTACCAGGATATTTATATACACTTGTTGATCTATGGCCAATTAAATAGAGTTTAATATTTGGAAGATACCTACCGTGGTCTATGAATTATATAATCTTTTTTTATTTTAAATATGCCTTTGCTTAAATTTAAGATTGTAAACCGATGGATAGTGGGTTTTAGTCCCGTTCGAGGATTAATTAGGTATATCTATTATATATTAAATTATATTAAATTAGGTATATCCTCGCTAAGCTACCCATACAAAAACGCGTTGAGTCATTAGAAAATTTTAAGGAACCTAATATGGTTTCTTCTGGCTACCTTGCTACGAGTATATACAGCATACTGCGAAAATAAAAAAAATAGATATTATATACAGGATAAGTACAAGGAGAAAGATGGTAGCCCTACGAATTAGCACAATCTTCTGTGCTTGGCGGGTTAAGCAGTGTGAACTTCAGTACTTAGTAAGACACACCCTTCCATTCCTCACTCCGTTGAACTTGAAGCATTGCGGCTTGAACTCAATGCCACGCTATTTTTTTAATATTGCTAATCTAAAATTTATTTTACACAGGCATGGCCGGCGGTGGTATGACACAAGCAATGGGAGGCTACTACGGAGCGGCGTACGGACCGCTTGGCGCTAGTATGGCAGCCGCAGCGGCCGCGGCGGCGCAACAAAACGCTATTTCTGCAGCTTTGACGCCTAACGCTCAGGTATTTTATAATATTTTAAGTAAATTCTTTCGGGACAGAGGGGACAGAGGGAACCTGGTGTTAAGGTACCCCGTTGGTATTAATACATTTCTGTTCCTTACCGCTTAACTCAACGCCATACTACATAATAATAAAGAAGAAAATATATGTAAATATCTGATTTCTCCGAGTGTCGTCTGTCATATTAACAGTCACAGGCTTCTGTGCCACGACGCCTACACATATTTGTGCATTCATCAACACTTTCTTCTTCTTTTCTCCTATACTTCTGCATTTATAACATACTGCTAAAATATTTTAGAAACTGTTGAGTTTAAATCAAGAATTCTTTTTGTGTTGCATAGTTCGTTAATCAAAAAAGATCCCTTGCAGATTTTACATTGGTTTGCTATTAAAATTTATCACGGGAACAAAGTCGCAAGTAAAACCTGCTAAGTATACCACATTTCTATGCGCTAGCATGACATAGCGCAGTGTTAAGTTACAATGTCTCAAATTCAAATTGAACTAAACGTTATTTTGATCAGTACATATTTAAACAATTGGTGGCTCTAGACTCCGCTACCTGTCATACAAGAACCTAAAAAAGCTCGAAAAACACGCCAAAAAACCATGATAAGCTACTTCAAAATTAAATTTAAAATGATTAATTTTGTCTTATTAAAGTAACAAATCTATCTTAAACTTTAAAGATGCCGAAGTGCTAAATGAAATTTCACCGTGTAATAAACCACAGGAAACACTAATATCATCGTACTAATAACGGCGAGACTAATAAAGATGGATAGCTTTTTAAAAGTTAATTATCTATAACACCTTGGTGGTATAGTGGGAAAAAGTTGTTCTTATTTAATGTGGTAGCCAGTTCACAATATTTGGGATTCAAATTCGGGGAAAAGTTGGGAACGAAGTGTTTTAGGATTTCTATGCTTTTGTTTAAATAACAAAAATATATGGAGTTGCAAAAATAAAATCTTTAATGTAGAACCAAAAAAGTAAGTTTATGTAAGTTGTGGCTTAGCGTCAGTGCCTGTAAAGATAACAACTATAGCTTCGACTCCTACCAGGAATGATATCATTCATTCATTTAGTAAAAAGGTAAAATGCGGCGTTAAACTCTACCACTCAGCAAGCGATGGTTTCAAAATTCAGTGGAAATTATTAAAAGGGTTTTAATGAAAACTTGCCTTAACATTAGGTGCCTAAGTTCCCTCTACATCACTCCGAGTGATGTAAAGGGAACTTACTTACTCACACTCCATCTCGTCGTGTGAAATTGAAAATCTTTATATTTATTCATATACCTATAGGTATAAATTTAAACCAAAAAAATCTGAAATAACTTCATTAAGTAAGACATAATTCTAACACCAAAAAACAAGATCTATACACGCCATACCTTTTAATCTTAGCGCCATTTGTATTAAAAAAAAAATAACCAACCGTGTAATAAGGTAGGAATGAGTTTACTCTTTGCATTAGCGAAACGTGACGGACAAAAAATAAAGTATTCAATAATACTACAAAATTTAACTAATTAAAGTATGGATATTAATTTATTTTTACACTTCCTTTTTTTTATATTATGGGTACCTGAGTGTTAGGGTTCCACCCAAAGGGTAAAACGGGACCCTATTACTGAGATTCCGTTGTTTATCCGTCTGTCACAAGCCCGAATATCATAAACACTGAAAGTTAGTTTAAAATTTCACATAGTATGTATTAAAAATTAAATTAAATTAAAATTCGGCGGAAAGTGGGGAACGGAAGTGAAACGGAGTTAACACTAGGTTCCCGGGTTCCCTCTGCCTACCCTGCCTCGTGCGGGATACAGCGTGAAGCTGAGTGAGTGAGTTTAAACAATAATTACTAAAAAACTGACTAAAAGAAATGTTTATAGAGGCTACAACTCTATATTTGCCTTTTTCTTAGGTAATGGATCCCTCGTGCGCGATTCCGACTCACTCTTGGCCGATTTTTTCTTGTTAAATTTCGATATTATTTAGTACGTGCAATTATTATTGGTTATTGAATTGGTCTTTGCTGCCTGAGGAACCATAGTTCTTTATACATTCTGTAGTTTTCTGGGCTATAGTATGTAATATTGATTAAAGAAATATATGTTATACTAATTTAATAAAATTACTTAATTAAAACCCGTGAAATGTATGATAGATATTTATTAAACGTATCCTTTCGATATTGTCATGAGGACGTCAGTGAGGACGGAGAAACAGGAGTAAGGAATTATCTAAACAATTGGTTCCCAGGTTCCCTTTGCGTACCGTATGTGCAGGATACAGCGTGAAGCTAATAATAATAACATATGAAAAAAAAACAATACGAACAAAATCAGTAGAGATGTATGTAATTAGTTAATTAAAAACCCTTTAGGCATCACCTGCCTACCTTACTGTAGACGGGATATAGCAAAAAAAAAAACTAAATCTTTAAAAATATATGAAATAAATAAAATAAAAAATAAACGTAATTTCAATGCAAATAGAATGAACAAAAGTCATAAAGAAACGTGTGAATTCAAATCGATTGAAGATATAAAAAATGCATTATACCTTTTAAAATTGCAGTGTTATTCTTCACGTGTTGTATTTCGTAATAAGGTAAATTCGTGTTATCCATAAAAATGATTGCACTTTAATAAAAGAAGCTTATTTTGTACAGATATTGAATATTATGAGCTTTACTTGCATAAAAGCTCTGTTTCAAATTAATTTTATTTTATATTTAAACATGAAACTATTGAGGAGTTATCATAAAGATATTATAATTTTAAATCACTCTGTTCTTCTCTTTTTATATAAAAAAAACATGAAATTTAAATTAAAAGAAAAGTTTTTCTAAATATATGATAAGATTTTTTTTTAATTGATAAGTTGTCATAGGTATAATATATCATAAATTATTCGGTCTTTCGCATACAGTTTAAAGATAAAAAACTAAAATTGGACAAAGACTAAAAAATTATAAGTTATAAATACTTTTTTTTTACCTGCACGCTCTATTCTACACGTGCAGGGTAGCCAGTTCAGCTTCACGCTGAATCCCGCACATAGCAGGGTAAGCGGAGAGTTTAGATACTTAATATTAAAAAAAATCCCACTTACCGTTGATTTTTGGGCATTGTGTATTGAAAGGCGGAACTCAACGCCGCGCTTTGCCTCGTATTTATCGTCGCGTGAGGTTCGAACCCACAATCTGTCACGTTTACAGTCACACGCCTGTGCCGCTGCCTTACCTTTAATAACAAAACAATAAAAAAATCTTTCTAGTACAGCAGGTACACATGTATATCAAAACGTCTAATTTGATAAACCCATACTATCCCCATGTTAACCCTATAATTTAAAGCATCTTCACACCAAACACTATATATAATCCGCAAGGGTACCATCCCCCGCTAATTATTTTGTGACGATTCACCGCTCAACTGTAAACAATGCTTAAGGGTCGCTCCTCTAAGATTAGCAGAGATTGGGGTGACCATATATGTATATATTGAAATTATTGTATATTAAAGTAGCTTTAGAGTTTTAATATGTTATTATATAATAGGTAGGTACAGGGAACCTCATGTTGTGTCAACACTAAGTTCCCCAATATTGCGTGTTGGGTGACGGAACTAAAAACCACAAAATGGATACCTGAAATACCTCAGCTTCACGCTGTATCCCGCACGAGGCAGGGTAGGCAGAGGGAACCCGGGAACCTAGTGTTAAGACACTCCGTTCCACTTCCGTTCCCCACTTTCCGCCAAATTTGAGGCATTGCGTGTTGAGTGGCGGAACTCGACGCCGCGCAACGATACTTAAAATGAACAAAAAATTTACAAACAAAAACAATTGTCAAATATTAATTTGAATTGATATCAAATAAATAATCACAAAATAAAATAAAGCAATTTTAGAACTTTTTGGAAACAATAACAAAGTACCATTCATTAATAAAAATATAACAATTTGTTTATAAAAAAAATATTCTGCATTTAATTGCTATATAAATTTATATATTAAAATTATTAAAAATGTTTAATGTTTAATTTTATGTAAATATAATTAAATTGGAATTTATAAATGTTAAATACATATTATTCGTATCAAATTTATACAAAGATCTATGCATAATTAATCCTGATGGTAAATATATTTGTGATTTTCCCTTTTTTTTCTAAAGTAATATAGGATTGTATAATGAAAGCTGAGTGAGAATTTGTGTTAAGACATTACATTCCCCAATTTCAATTTTAAAGCGAGACATTACGCTCCCTATTTTAATTCCCAGCCAATGATCATTGTGATCAAAAAGTAGCAATACTTTTTGATCACAATGATCATTGGCTGAATTTACCGGCGCCATATGAAAAATACAATCTTTTAGACTGTGGATGTGAGTATGATGTACCTGAAATTAATAATTTTAACTATTTGGCAACGAATCTATCATCATCCAGACACCATCCCACTCCGCCACAACGGCATCATATAACAGGCCCATAAGAAGATTGTCTTAATTATAAAATTATTATATATTTCATAATTTTATTTTATAAATTTTGCCTCATTAATTGGCTTTATATAAATAACCCGAAAAATATTAAATAAAAACTAATCTTGCTCTTGTAAAAATATATAGCCTCGAGCAGTAATGGAACTCAGAACCGTTACATTATATACACTATGTGGCTTTTTATATATATATATATATATATATATATATATATATATATATATATATATATTTATATAAATAACCCGAAAAATATTAAATAAAAACTAATCTTGCTCTTGTAAAAATATATAGCCTCGAGCAGTAATGGAACTCAGAACCGTTACATTATATACGCTATGTAGATGTGGCTTTAAATAAAAATGAAAGGAATATTTAAATGGTTAAAATTAAATCATGGTTATGCTAGTACACCTACATAACTATAGGAAGTGATAGAGTTATTAATTTGCATATTTCACCTTCACACCACATCCTTATGTTGATTTTTTAACAGTTTTACACAACTTTCTTTGGATTAAATGGTCAATGAGCCACACAAGATCTGACTGAAACGGAATGTCTTATCACTAGGTTTCCAAGTTCCCTCTGCCTACCCTGCCTAGTTCAGGATACAGTGTGAAACTGAGTAGAGTAAGATCTGAAAGCGTTAAAAATGCTATTATTTTGCTTCTTTATTTATAAAAGTATGTATATATAAAACTCTTCCTTTACTTAATGAGTGAATTACATAAAACGCCCTGAAAACACTGGACGTGAAAAAAATTACTATATATCTTCCTTAGTGAGCTTTTTTAATTTGAATATGTTTTAACGTGTGCTAAAATACAGCCAGGTCTGTCTCTCTCTCTGCCTACCCTGCCTTGTCCGAGATACAGCAAAAGTAAAATATATATTTTTTTATTCACGCTGTATATGTATGTAGGGTAGGCAGAGGGAACCCGGGAACCTAGTGTTAAGACACTCCTTTCTATTTCCGTTGCCCATTTTCCGCCGAATTTGAGGCATTGCGTATTGAGTGGCGGAACTCAACGCCGCGCTTTTCCTTATTACCACATATGTATATATAAATAAATAACTTCATATGTATGTATATAAATAAATAAGCAAAAAGATATATATATATATATATATATATATATATATATATATATATATATATATATATATATATATATATATATATATATATATATATATATATATATATATATATATATATATATATATAAATAAATAACTTCATATGTATGTCACAATTCACCGCAATAAAACATTAATCATAAATAAAACAAAGACAACCTCTTTAAGGGACAGGTAGACTGAAGCAAGATCACATAATACTTACAAGAGAAATCATTCTATTCAATGAACCCTATAAAAACGTAATCTATTAAAACACCACCGCTACTTGACATACAACGTAACTACGCAATTATATCGCCCCAAGCCGGCATCCTCGATCTTCCCCTGACGTTTTATCTGTAAATGACATTGATGTGTTAAATATCTGATTTGATATCTTAAGTTGGTTAAATAATGTGTTTTCAAGGATTTTTTTATATACAGCTTCACACTGTATCCCGCACGAGGCAGGGTAGGCAGAGGGAACCCGGGAACCTAGTGTTAAGACACTCCTTTCCACTTCCGTTCCCCACTTTCCGCCGAATTTGAGGCACTGTGTGTTGAGTGGCGGAACTCAACGCCGGGCTTTGCCTTATTACCATTTTTTCTTTTAAACATTTGATATTCTGTTTATTTAAAATAATGATTAAGAAAATGGAGAAATACATTCTTTCTATTTAATTATTGCTAGATTATTATGTTTTTAAGGCTTGTCGTGACGCGGGAGCTCAAGCAAGTGAAAGTAAAACAAATTGTGGGTTCAATAGCTACTTTTTATTATTATATAAATATTTAAAGCTTCATGTCTTCACTCTAGTAACAAGATAAAAGGCGGCGTTGTGGTCGGTGGTTTCACACGCAATGCCTCAAATTCGGGGGAAAAGTGGAGAATGACACAGAGTGTCTTAACACTAGGTTTCCAAGTCCCTTCTGCATACCTTGTCATCTGCGAGATATAGCTTGAAGTTGAAAACAAAGAGAAAAAAAATATTAGTATCTATTATTACTATTATAGACTTGAAATCATATTTTTACAACATTCGGAAAAGTCCAATTCCTACTTTTATACCGTTTTAAAAATGATTTTCTAAATTTTATATAAAAAAACGCTTCCATTTCAAAACATCCATATCACTCTAGTCAATTTACAAAAAAAAAATACAAATTAATTTCTCGCAATAATCGCAATTTCTTGCTAACTTACGGTGCACGCCCTTCAATCAGCCAGTGTCACTTAGTAATCATCGATACATCGATGCCGCCCTTACCCTAGCCCTATCCATCAGGATCATTGTGCCACCTTAATAGACTCCCGGACGATAATGAAAACGCACTTTTTAGATTAACGCGTCGAATTGGACCCTAAAACCGGTAGAAAACAATATAATCAGCTACCATTCAACGCGGTATCAACATGTGGACTATTTGGAGCAGCGCAGACTTACGGTTAAGACGAAATTGATTTTTTTAGCTTGTAATTTTTGGGTTTTTCATAGTTTTTCATAGTTTTTCATAGTTACACGTATTCATGCCTTATATAATATTGGCACAAGAATCTTGGGTTGAATTAAAGGAGATACGAAAATAGAGCGTTTAAAATCAATTTTCTACTTGCGTGTTGAGTGGCGAAACTCAGCGTCACGCTTGAGAATGGGGAAATATGAATGTTCTTTTTCAGCTTCACGCTGTATCCCACACATGGCAGGGTAGGAACCTCGGAACTTGGGAACCTAATGTTAAGACGCTACGTACCGTTCGCTTAATAAGTTATTCCCTTAAGTAAACCCTAGTAAACTAAGTTCCCTGAAAAGGAAACCGAACCCATAACTTGATGTAGACAATCAGACGTTGTGCCTCTACACTACGACGGACTATTATATAATGATTTTAATAATACATATTGAATAAAACGCCACATCGATCTTGACTCAAGTCTACGCCGTCCACAGCTGATATTAAAAACGGTGATTGAGCATTTTCGCGGGCAGGTATGGAAACGTTTTAACGAACCATTGTGATTTTCGTATTCGATTATCTTGATCGATGATTTATACTCTGTTTATTGGTCTTTCACGGTTAATGTGTGAATATTATGTTTTGTCGGCGATTTTTTGTAATGACGTGACGCTTTAAATCTATGCTTTTACTTTGCTACAAAGTACATCATTATATCATACTATTGCGAATTTCTTGCGGCTTCGCCCATTTGTATAAAATAATTTTATTTATTAATCTCAATTAATTTCTTGTTCTAATAACATTTTTATTGTGATTGTTATTTATAGCAATTTTCGAACTAAATATTTTAAAATGACGTAAGTTTTTTTATTTATCAGCCGATTTATATGAAACAAACACTTAATGTTCCAAAAAAGCTTGCCAAAATATAACAGTGTCATAATGCATTTTTATATGATAAGTTAATTATTTCTTATAAAATCAACAAACGGACAAAAATTAAAATAAGATACATTTTTATATATCTTCCATGTACAGACAGTGATCCGTTACAGATTTATTATAAGTATAGAGTTAAATGTCATATAAGAGTCCGTCGTAACGCAGTGCGATACGTGGTTGTGAATACGATGTTTGTGGGTTCGATCCCCGCTTGGTGAAATGATAAATAAGCATTCCTCAATCCAGATTTTTTCAATTTATATTATTTTAAATTCGCCGTGATAAAAAAATATCTACTATCTCATACATACATAATATATACCCATTTCTAATAAACTTTAAATTTACTTATACACTCTATATTTTAATGTTGAAATATCTAAGATATTGAATTTAAAAAAGTACTCAGCCATTAATCATAATTATAAAAAAGATATCAGTGGTTTTTGAAACGAAGATTACGAAGAACTAAATAAATGTTATATTCTGTTAACAGATTGAATACGTTCTTTAAAATATAGTTTCGGTTGAACAATTAATTTCTATACAAGGTGAAATGTCTAATATTTCTAAGAGAAACACTAGTAGCCGCCCGCAACTTGCTTGAGCGTATATTTTTTTAGCTACACGCTGTATCCCACGCATTGTAGAGTAGCCAGCGGTAACCTAGGAACATAGTGTTATGGCGTTCTGTTCCTATAAAGACATTTCCGTTGTTCACTTTTCGCCGAACATATATTCCGTGGTGTTATCTCTTCGTTCTTCCGCACCACGCGCTTTGTATAATGTTGAGGATTTTGGATACTGAGCGAGGATAAAAACATTATAAATATTTTATTTCCTCGAGTGGGCATCGAACCCACTTGACGCGTATACAGTCGCAAACTTGTGCCTCTGCACCCCATAAGGCCTTACATAGGTACATTGATTACGTTCATATTTGTTGAAGCTTCACGCTGTATCCCGCACGAGGCAGAGTAGGCAGAGGGAACCCGAGAACCTAGTGTCAAGACTTACGTTCCCCACTTTCCGCCAAATTTGAGGCATTGCCTGTTGAGTGGCGGAACTCAACGCCACGCTTTGCCTTATTACCAGAACGAAGAAATGAAACATTAAATATTTAAATTGAAAATATTAAATATATCATTGCCTCGACTGGGGATCGATCCAGAACCTGTCGGTTACAGTCCCACGTTTGTGCCGCTGTTGAAATTTAATGAAAAAAGAAATATTTCTGTTATACTTATGAGAAATGGCTAAAACTTTTTTAAAAACACTTTTATATCAATATTTTACACACCAACTAAACTTTCATAAAACATCTATAGATACCAATTCTTCTTTCCAAAACCCATCTAAAACCAATAAATAAATAAATAAATAAATAATCAATACATATCTAACAAAATTGTTTTATTACACAATATATTATTTAAATAGATTTTACCACATGTTGCCAGAGAGCCAGCATGCGTATACGCCATGTAATAAAATAACTTACAAGGGCCAACCGTAAAACGAAGTGTCCGACTAATCCTGATTTACCATCCGCATATATTATACGTTAACGCGCAACAACACACGTGTAGCTATATGATTTCATAAATATTTGAGCAATTTTTTTATTAATAATGTGACAACGACAGATTTAATTGTATTTAATTTTCCGCTGATATTAGGCGTAATTAATACGATATATTGCAATAGCTACGCGGCGTTGAGTTCCGCCTGTCAACACGTAATGTCTTGAGAATTAAACCGAAAGTAGGGTTTAAAAGCAGCCCCACGCTTTTTTCGAAAAAAAAAATCGAAAAAATCGTAGGGCTGCTTTTTTATAATATTGCCTTAAGCTTCACATTATATAATATATCCGGATAGACAGGAAAGGAAACTAGTAGAAAACCTAGTCTTAAGTCACTCCGTTCTCATTAAGATAATCGTCCGATGATTTCTTGAGGCATTACGTTTTGAGTGATAAAAATTCAACGCTGCAAGTTGCATCGTTAGCAAAAAAGCTAATTTCCTCGAGCGGTAATCGAACCCACAGCTTCTGGTATACGCCACGACAGTCCTCAATAAATATCCATATGTACTCATATATAATATAAATAACATAAATAAACATCATAGACGCTGTACATAAAATTATAATCGCCGAGCTTTTTACCAACAATATATTATATCGCTTACTTAATTAAAAAATTTTTGAACTTGTAGCTTTATATAAAAGCTTTGTTACATTTGATTTGTGCGCCCATGAATGTGCCCACAATGATTATTTCCCACTGTATTTCATTCCTATCACAATACTATAGACTTTCATTTAGTACTTTGTTATACGTTAAATGCATTCGGTTTTAACTATAGTTATTTTGTATTCTACAAATTTAAGGCTTTCGAAATTAATAGAGGCGCTGATTTTTCAATGTTTTTGACACTGATATATAGATGTTTGTCGTTATGGTAAAAGGTTTAGGACTGTACGGGCTTTTCTTTATATATAAAACAGGTTTTAGTATAAGTCGTCTATTATGTTAATAATTGTACATAAGTTTTTTTTCTGTCTAATTATATAAAAGTTTTAATATATATTAGAAAAGGTACGAGCTTTAAGTACTATATAATCCCTAGAGCCGGACGGTCTCAGTAAAAAATCAAATTTATTTCTATCACTCTACAGTCTCCTTAGTTTAACGTAAATCTACACAGCAAAACTTAAGATGTACAAGAAATTTATATATATTTTTTTGTTACAGGTTGGCTCTTCAATGGACATGTCAAAATACGCCATAGAAGATAAATATAGAAGCTATAGCATGTATCCTGATCCATCTCGAGGATACTTGGATTCGGCAGCGCTTTCCAAAGCCTATATGTACATGGACCAACAACAGCAACGTTCTTATCCGATGGATATCAGCAAAATGTATTCTGACGCATCAGTCGCTATGGCAGGTCTGACTTCCACTGTCAATTCTGCATCCAGCCTGTCTCCAAGGTCTCCAGCTGAGTCTCCTGATACTCAGAAGACTCAAGATCGTCAAGAAGGCAGTTCATCATCAGGATCTAATCCATCACCTTCCTTGCCGTATTATCAATCTTCATCCAGTCTCCTAATGCCACAGTATCCTGGGCAGTATCCTCAAAATACACAAGGTGGCCCAGAATTTAGGAGGCCATTGACAGTCATATTTTGACCTGAGGTCTAAGCCAAGGAATTCTGATTTGAATTTCGTATGTTAGATTTTGAAAATTTTATTTTTTGTCCTGTAAATAAGTACGCAATTGAGATTTTTGCTACGGTTATTGTTATTTTTTTGTAGTTTTAATCGTATATAATGGGTATAATTAATTATATACGTTGAAAATTTTCCTTTTCTTCGCGAAAAAAATTGTGAGACACCTCACGCCCCCTCTTATGTTCACGGTCCATCGTGATTTCTCTAAAGTTCCTTTATTTGACTTATAGATTTAAATGATAATAATTTAATTTTTAAACGTAGTTTAATGAAAATTCAATGTAAATTGTATTGTAAATATGATTTTTCGGTTACAGTCTCAGTGGTGTACAAGAATGGCGAAACAGATCCATAAAATTATTATCAACAAATTATAAGATATCCCATATTTTGTATGCTACAGACACTTTTAACTGTTAGTTATTATGAAAAAAGTCCACGCTACAACGACTCAATACATGAATAAATAATTATTATAATTTAAATACTGTAAATACTACTTGTAGATAAGTTTAGACTCTTAATAAGAATATTAAAAAAATCTTGCAAATTTTGAATTATTCCTTTTTTTTTAGACTGATTCAATGCTTTTTAGTTATCTGTTGTATGATTGTCTTTAAGTCATTGTGACGTTGCATTTATAAGATGCCATACTTAAAAATGTTATATATATATATATATATATATATATATATATAATATATATATATATATATATATATATATATATATATATATATATATATATATATATATATATATATTATATATATATATTGCACTAGCACAGTATTGTTATGCTGTAAACTTTTTTTAAAATAATAAAGATAAACATGATTGTAAAATTGAAATTATTGTTTTTTTTTTAACAAATTTTGTTGGCAATTGTATTTCCTTATGTTCTGTGTATATTATTATTATTTATAATATTGATTCTGTATAGTGATATCGTACAATGAAACTTAGAATATATAATTATTGAAAATTACTTAATGCATATATTAAAAATCTTTGAAAAAATTCCATTCAGCATTTTATTTACCATTTTTTTAGAGTTAGCCCCAAGAGATCTTACTCCTAAGTATTGTTTAGGCTTAACTGTTCCAAGAGCTGTTCAACGTCAAGCTGGTTTTACTTAACCAATAAATACCTATTTTCGTATTCATTTATGGGTAGAAATCGATCTACCCATAAAGGATTATTTAAAATGTAGTTATTGTATTTGTTTTTTTTTTAATCTTTATGCTGTATCCCACTCATGGCAGGCAGAGGGAAAACATTAAATATTTAATTTCTTCGTGGGAGGATCGAACCCACAACCGCGTTTACAATCACATGCTTGTGCCATTGGCTACTGTTCGAGATCTTAATATGAGGCACAATAAGTTCTTGGCCTCAGTATACTTATTAGTATACTGAGGCCAAGAACTTATGTGCCTCATATTTAGATCTTGATATAATATATATACCTTGGCCTTGGCCTTGTGTACATCCACACACATTTTCACAATAATATACGAAAACTTATAAACAGTTAAAAATTATTATTCAACTCTGTCTATTGTTTGCAAAATCATCCATGTTATCGTAAAAAGCCATCTTTTAAGATCTTTGTACAAAACGCTTCATGCATTTTATTTTTCTTGGCCTTATATTGACATTAAATCATTTTTCACTTGTTCTGCTTAAATTTTTTTGCGGAGAAATATGGTTTTGGAAAATAATTAGTTCTTGAACAGATTTCTTCCAAAATCAAGTCGTTTTTCAGATGTCCTAATTATATTCATAATAAATTGGTTATTTTATTTTAATTAAAAGTTTTCGATGAATTGAAGTTTTAAAGCTTTTGCCTTTATAATTCGGACACACTATGGACAATAATCACGTTTATGGGCGAGACGTCACATGACTGGATGACAGATAACATATAACTACGTGTAAGTAAGTATAGTTTAAATTATCGTTTTTATTTTTCCATATGTTAAATCATATTCTTTGTTTTCTTTTTAATTGTCGAGTATAATTATATTTTTTAATTAATTGGAATTGATTAAATTAAACAGACCAGTAAATCACTAGACAGGGCCTAATAGGAAATGAAATATATTGCTATTATAAACTAATCAGGCGTTTTTATACTTATTAATAATAAGGTGTACTCAAATAAAGTTTTGCAAGCATATTTGAATCGAAAGAACATAACGGTTTGAAAGGCAGTTCTGGTAAGAAGAAACTGCAACAAACTTCTTAAAACAACTCTAAAAATATGTAATACATCGATCGTTTATAGGATTTTTTTTTCCTTTTATAATATCTTTGAGAATAATTGTATTCTGTATTCATTACGCGCGGCGTTAAGTTACGCTACTTAACACGCAACGCCCCTATTTCAGCGGAAGGTCGGGAAAGGAACGGAGTCTCTTAACACTAGGTTCCTAAATTCCCTCTGTTATATGCCGGACACAGGGTGAAGCCGGAAAAAGGTATGGTTTTAAAATCGCTGTAGATCACTTTAAAATGTATGTACATATTGGCAAATTGATTATATCTATTTCGTTTATTAAATTTCCTTACTTATACGTACTTCTCACTAATTAGTGTTTTAAAAGCTTTTTAGCAATTTCAAGACGCTTAAAAACAGGTTATAAGCTTGACCTGTCTGTTTCTCTCTGCCTTTGACATTGCAACTCCTAAATTAATGAATTGATTTAAAAGTATTTTTTATCAAAAGTTTTGATTTTAATGATTATGATTTGTCCTAAAAATGACATATTGACCCCAAAAATGCCACAGAACGGCTTTATATTTAGTTATGTTAATAAAAATTCAGTGAAACATGGAAAGCGGAAATGTCCTAATGGGAACAAAGGGTATTAACACAAGGTTGCCGAGTTACCTATCCTCCGATATGCGGGAAATAGCGTGAAAGTAAAAAAAATAATACCACTTCAATCATTTATAGCTGTAAATTTAAATACTCATTTACATGCCAAATAAAAAAAGTCTAAACAAATAACATCTCAAATTTCATTCTCAAGTGCCAATTCAACGAATGTTAGGTTTAGGAACACCCACTCATCATTTTATTCATAATGTCATTATCAATAATTCTATTTTTCCTTCATTTTTAAACGCTATAAAATAATAACGTACCCCGTTTAAAGTGCAATCGCATTGTAATAAATAATAAAATCTATTTTCCACTGTAAAGAGTCCTTAGGTTTTTTAATAAAATATACGTTCATTTCATATCATTGCCATCGAGGGTAGTGATTTGGCAGAAAGTAAACAGTGGGCTGTCTTTTGTTGAGCAAAATACGGTAGAATAACATAAACAATGCCGACCCTCTTGTAATGGTAGGTGAGAATATACAGCGTGTTTGGAAATGTAAAATTAAGAAATATGTTTAAAAAAAACATACTATTGATAGTAATTTGACCAATGGCTTAGTATCATATTCGGAGGTAACACTTATTTCCTCTAATAACTGAAAGATTTTGAGGTAAAAAATGGTTTTTATATTTCCATGTTGTTAATGTTAAGCTGTAGAAACTTAGAAACCTAGTAGGAAGACTAAAGTCCGAGTGGGAGAGTCACGTTGTCAGTAATGGCAACACGCATGGGCAGACTCGACCGGATTCTTACCACCCCCGGCATTTGAAACCGGCGTTAAGTAGTGGCTTTGGTCACTGTGTTTCGCATTAGGTAATGCCGGGCCCCGGTGCCCAATCACTTTAAAAGACGACAACGCTCCTGTAGCTCCTCTGGAGTTTCATGGGGCCGTGGGCGACGGTGATCACTTACAATCAGGTGACCCGTACACTCGTTTGCCGTCTTTCCCATAAAAATTCTATTTTCATTAAAAACACTTCCGGTCCCCATTTTTCCATTCCATTTGGCCTCACCAGCAAAGTTAATTCCCTCTGTCTACCCTGTCATATGCGGCACCGGCATATGGTACAGCGTGAAGGCATATGAGCAAATGAAAAAATGAACATAGTATACATTTCCTGGAGTGGGAAACAAGTCCACGATCTGTCGCGATGGTCGCCAGCCCTAACGTTCCAACAGCCCTGACAGTTCCAATAGAGATTTAATTATGGTTACAATAACACTAGCAGCGTTGTTTCAATTATACCTATAACTGTACAATATATAAAGTAAATGTATTTATATATACTTAATTTTGGTCTTAATTATATCGAGCCATCTATAATAGCATACTCCTTTCACGTATTCAAAGAAAATTAATATTAGAGTATTATTCTATTCAGTGTTGCCAATAAAATAATACAGACAAAAAACTATAAAGCTTATTATATCTATTTATTATATAAATTAAAATATATTTATTTTTATATGCCACTAAAAAAAAATTTAAATATTTTAAAATCATTCTATACATATAACAACGCTAACTGTGTATTATTACAAAAGGAAGGGAAACATCGCGCGGTGTCGGAGGCAGACTTGGTTGTTTTCAATGTAAACACTAAAACGACTAATAAATACACACTGATTTACTCGCCCCCACACTTTGTAATTGATAAAAAGGTCCTTATGAATTTAAATGATACGTATTGTTAGTAATAAAGTTATGTTTAAAATAGATATGACAGCTGTTATTATTTTGATAACGTTTTTATAGGTCTATAGTAATTTTGAGGCCTGTCGTGGCGCAGCAGCACAAGCGTGTGACTGTAACCGACAGGTTCTGGGTTCGTGCGGAATACAGTGTGAGGTTAAAAAAAAATAGTCGTATTGGAACTATGTAATCAAATCCAGTAAACAGAATTGAATCACTTGATTTTTTTTTGGCTTCACGCTAGAATCTGCATATTGTTAAATAGGCAGAGGGTACCTAGAGGTTCAGGAAGCCAGTGTTCCCCCCAGACCACCGAATTCTATCTATTATTCTATGGCAAGTTCAACCCAGCGAGAACATTTAAACATTAAATATTTTTGCCTGACATGACGTGCTTAGCCAAAAATGAATGACAATGCCGAATTTCTTTTGCAAAATGGATCTCGTGGCAGTAAATATATATTTCATTTTTATTTTCTTGTTCTGGCAACGAAACATTTTCTTATTTAAAGTAATTTCTGTTATAGAAATATAATCCATCATTAGAATTTAAAAATTGTACTTTATCTAAACACTAATAAACTCATGTTGAAAGGCGGAGCTCAACGCCGCACGTCATCTTCTAGAAAGAAAAAAAACCTTAATATAACCGTTACCGTTTAAATCGTATTTACCAAGGAAATGCCATAGCTGTTAAATAATAAGTAAGCTCTGTCACTCAATTGTAGTGCAATATTGTTGACACTCCACACGTGCTGTTTCACATAGTAATTACAGTTTTCTGCTGCGATTATAGCATGTAAAATTGTTGGCATAATGGTTAGAAAATTAATGGCGGTAGCATTTTATATTTAATTGCCGGATTGAATTATTTGTTTTTTTTTTTATTTGGCGTTACGCTTTTTCAAGCAAAGTAAGGGATTCTAGATTATATATTATGGCGGAATTAAACGCCGCGTTTCGTCCTCTTATCAGAGCAAAGAAATGAAATCGAGACTATCCAAAGACTTTCGTGTTAACAGTCACAGCTGAGGCCCGCATTTTATAGATATCTGTTTTGGCCATACTATATAACTACTTATGGCCGTTTTAAGACAGACTTGAATTTCACGATGACCGTAGGATACTAAAAGGCAAATTATAATTAAAATAAATATTTTAATTTATCCGGACGGTTGTCACTTAAACTGAAATAAGTATATCTGTACAAGGCGTTTCCTGTAATACGATAAAAAAAATTGATTCTTAAACTCTTATTTTATAATTAAGTATTGTGGGATTGCTTTTAATATTATTATACACATTTATTGAGCTTGTCTCAACGAATAAGAATCGTATAACACCGTCTAACTTCTCACTACCGCTACCAATTCACCACAAACAAAAATAGGAATTACATAATGAAATACAATTTCAATTTAAAATTTAATTCCATTCACTTGACCCCAAGTTAATTTAAAGAACAAAAACTCTTTGACGCGTGGTCGGATGTCAGACGTCGCGGCGCGTGGCGGCGCGTGCGCCTCCCAAATGTTATCGCGAGTTTGACAGCTAGTGTCAAATTTAATTTTGACATTGTCAAAAGTGAGCCACCGTTGACACTGATTGTGGCTTGGAATTGTTATGGAACATTAATTTTGTTTATGTTTAAATCTTGCTTTTATTATACACGTAAAAGTTTGTGAGGAATGAAGATGTTTGTTTCATTTTCACGTAAAATATGCTCAATGTATTTGGATGAAATTTTTTAGCTTATAAAATTTTAATGGCATTTGTAAGCAATTGTACGTATAGGTTACAATTAATTTAGATAGATATGTATTATCTTTCTTTAAAACGTAGGACAACCTTCGTGGTCATGTTCTCCATATAATGTAGCATTAGTGAAGTAATTCTCAAAACGCTTTAATTAGGGAAATGAACAGAACTGTTTTAAATATCTCAATATATGTGATATAATAAAAAAAAAAAATATGTCTTATTTATTTAACTTCAATGTTTTATTAAAGCCTCAAATGGCCGTCGAACTTGCAACCATCACGAAACTACTCTACTTTTATTCATTAAGTCACTTCTATTGCTCACTATTCGCCGTGAGGCTTGGCGTGTTGAGCGTTGTTAAATATTCGAAATCCTCGAGACGGGATTGAACCCACAACCGTTCCCGCTTACACTCTTATATATAATATATATATATATATATATATATATATATATATATATATATATATATATATATATATATATATATATATATATATATATATATATATATATATATATATATATATATATATATATATATATATATATATATATATATATATATATATATATATATATATATATATATATATATATATATATATTATATATATATATATATATATATATATATATATATATATATATATATATATATATATATATATATATATATATATATATATATATATATATATATATATATATATATATATATATATATATATATATATATATATATATATATATATATATATATATATATATAATATATATATATATATATATATATATATATATATATATATATATATATATATATATATATACAAGCGTTTATACTCTGTCATGGCGCAGTGGCCCAAGCATGTGACTGTGGCCGACAGTTTGTGGGTTCGATCCCCGATCGAGGAAATGAAATATTTAATATTTTCAATTTAAATATTTAATGTTTTCATTTCTTCACTCTGGTACAAGGCACAACGCGGCGTTGAGTTCCGCCACTTAACACGCAATGCCTCAAATTCGGCGGAAAGTGGGGGAATGAACGTGGAACTGAGTGTCTTAACACTTGGTTCCCAGGTTCCCTCTGCCTACCCTGCCATGTGCGGGATACGTGATACTGAGCGTTTATACCCCGGAGCCACGACAGGCCTTAAAATATAGCTTATATTAAAATTGCATCTAGTTATTGTTGTTAAAGGTATTCAGATTAGGTTTCCTCATCTTTTGTGGACGTCATTAGGGCCGACGGTAGATATAATGGTCTCGAGATCCTTTCATTTCATTTCATTTAGGTTAATTGCAACCGACATAATAATGGGAGTGACAAGTTCGTTCACTCCTCTTTCTCTATTTCATTTTCAATAATTTATGATTGAATTTTTTTGTTATTGTTATGGAATTAAATGTGATTTTGTTTCTATTTTGTATTATTATTGAGCTTTGTATTAAGACCGAGCCCAAGTTGAGACTCTCTGCTATCTTTAATACACTTGACTCAACAATTTGAGGTATTTTGCGGAACTCAACGCCGCGCATTTGCCTCGTTATCAGAGCAAAGGTATAATATTTAATATTTCATTTCCTGTTGTGGGAATCAAAGTCACGACCGCTGCTTTTACAGAGTCACCCTTCTAGCTTTGCGTCACGGCCAGTCTCAAATAACACCTCTAAATTTCTATAACAAAATATCTAAGCTAATAAATATATCTATATTAAAAATATAATAAAATTCTTTAACCTTTTCAAATCTATCGAGTGTAAGTTAAAATCTCAACAGAATAGAAAATGTCAACAAAACTAAACAAGAACTAATAAATTTTCTACGTCTCGAAAAATCGATGGGCAACTTTGGTCCGAGTTTTGGGAAAACACATAATTTTTCTCGTCGACAGGCGACGTGAGGCACAATGTTGTAGCAAGTATTTGTTCAACTATAACTGAATTTAAAATTATTTTTATACGTACACATATAAAAAGATATGTATGTATGTTTCAGCTACTTAAAATATATTGCTACTTTGGTGCAACAATGACGTAATTGCAATAAATTGAAACCATATAAATCAAAGGTCGGTCGTGGTGCAGTGGCACAAGCGTATGACTGTTGTGGATTCTATTCCACGCGGGGGGATATGGAATAATTAATATTTTCTTTTGATAACAAGATACAGCGCGGCGTTGAGTTCCGCTTGACAAAATCGCCAGAACGCTAAAACACGAGCTTCCCAAATTCTCTCTCTCTCTACATTGGCAAGTGCGGTAGACAGCGTAAAGTAAAACAAAAAATAAGTTGCATATCACATGAATTCATTGTAAGCGGGAACACTTTTTATAAGATTTAATTGTGTCTCCCGTTATATATCAAAATATACATTTATGTCGTTGATAAATTCAAGCCATTCGTTCTCACCTTAGTTGGTCAGAGCGCTTGGACGGTTTCCAAGAGGCGCGGGTTCAATCCCTGCTTCATTCAAATATTTATACCTTTTTAAATTCAATATTTTTCTTTTTTTAAGTATGAAATAACATTTCAAAAATAGTATAAAAATTAAACATTGTTACAACAAACTAACGGTAAATACATTTATTATCGTTTACCCTATAGGGCATAGTAGCACCAGCGTGTGACTCTAAACGGGACAGGTTGTGGATTCAATCTTCCCTCGAGGAAAATGAAATATGTATCGTTGCCTTGCTCTGGTAACGTGACATAGCGCGTCGTTTAGTTGTGCTACTTTCAGGCTTCAGCGGAAAATGTAAAACTTAAAAGGAACCGGAAGTCAAACTAGGTTCCCAACTTCCCTAGAGTCCGTTATGATTGAATGAATGAATGTAAATTGTAAGTGGATTTGATTCCCACTTGGGGAAATAACTATTTAAATTTTACGTAATCTGGAAACAAGACAAATAGCAGTGTATATTATCTACACGCAATTTCTTTAAAATTCATTGTAAAATCTAAACACTACGCTTCTTCTAGCTAGCTATCCTGCAATACGCGGGATACAGCGTGAAGCTAAAAAAAAAACAATTTTCCTATGGAAAATATCTTTTCAATAGCGTGAAGCTAAAAAAAAAACAATTTTCCTATGGAAAATATCTTTTCAATACATATATACATATCTACCTACATAATTTTTATAAGTTGACAGATGCCAAGAGCAGTGTATAGGAAAAACACCTATTGTTGTTTACCCCTGAGACTTTAAAGCCCTCTTTCTTCAAGATTATACCCTCCGAGTCCAACAGATATTTATTACACTGTTTGATTATTGACAGCGTTCATTGTTATCGTGACGTACGATGAAATATACGGAAATGAAAATTGAAGTTAGGTTGGTAATTAAATTTTTGAAAATCATTCTCTTTTCTATCTATGATTTATATAATGAGTCTGCCTGATGGGCCTGTTGTGGCGCAGCGGCACAAGCGTGTGATTGTAAACGACAGGTTGTGGTTTCGATTTCCACTCGAGGAAATGAAAATATTTAATATTTTCATTTCTTCGCTCTGGTAACAAGGCATAGCGCGGCGTTGAGTTCCGACACTCCTTACTGAAAGTCGGCGTAAAGTGGTCAGCGAAACGTGTATCTAAATACTAAAAAGTTAGAGAAACTACCTACCGTCCCATGTGCGGTATAAAGCGGGAAGCTGAAAAAAAAAAAAAAAACAAAATATCTGAATAAGACAATTTTGATGCCGTTCAGCGTTTGACTGTAAACACGATGGTTGTGGATTTGATTCCCTTTCGGGGGAATGATTTAATTTCAATATTTTTAAAATATTTATATCCATTTTAATAATTTTAAAATAATACTGCAAGTATAAAATATAACATTTTTTCTTCCTAAGTGTGAAATATCACTTTGAAAATATAAAAAATATTTGACTAATAAGTAGTATTTTCCTCTTGCCAAATGATAATTTTAGACAATTATCATTGGGCAGCAGAATTTTATCAGCTTCTTTCTTTACACTGATGCTAATTAATAATAATAAATAAGTTTTAACAAGCGTATAAGAAAAGGAAAGAAAGAAATAAATATTTTGTAACAACAACATAAATAAGTTGTAACAAGCGTATAAGAATTTCGACGGAGCTCGGTGAGAACGAATGGCTTAGTTGGTCAGAGCGCTGGAACGGTATCCCAGAGGCGCGGGTTCGAATCCTGCTTCGTTCAAAATTTTTATACGCTTTTTAAAATTTTAAAATTTAAATTTAGTATTTTCTGTCCTAAGTGTGGAATAACACTTTAAAACATAGTAAAAATAAATATTTTATTTGACAATGTTAAATATTCCGTTATTAAGGCCAAACACGGCGTTGAGTCTCGCCACTCAACACGTAATGCCTCAAACGCGGCGGGCAGTGGAGAACGGAAGTGGAACAGAGTGTCTTAACACCAGGTTCCCTAGTTCCCTCTGCCAACCCAGTCATAAGCGGGATACTGCGTGAAGCTGAGTGAGTAATATTTAATACTTCACTTTCTCGAGTGGAGATCAAATCCACAGTCTGTCGCATTTATAGCTCAAATTGTTGTATCTCTGCGCCACTCCACGCCATTCAGATTAAATAAACATAAAATATAATTTATTCCATGAGCATTATCTCTTCCACTTAGCACTTCTACAATATACAGGGGCGTGATAATAATTAAAATCTGCCACACGCGAGATATTCATCGCTACGTATATTGTATAATAATAATAGGCTGTCTGTATGTTTGCGATATCAAGATGAGTAGAAATGCATAGGGTGATTTCTATACCAGTTAAATCTTTTAGCGTAGAGAGCATTAGTGGCGCAGTGCTTTTTTTGACTATTAAGGCAACGATTGTATATTCAAATTCTGTTCAGGGGAATGAATTTATCAATTTCTTCGCTCTGGTAACATGGCAAAGCACAGCGTTGAGTTGCGCCACTGAACATGCGGTGATTCAAATTCGGTGGAAATTTGGAAGCGGACTGTGTAGATTTTAACATAGGGATTCTGCATCTATCTGCTTATCTTAGGAGGAAATAGTGTCTTAACTCTACTCCTTTTCTCGTTCAGTAAATTTAGTCTTGGTGCAGAGGCACAAGCGTGCAAGCGTGACAGGTGAATTTGACCTTCATTCGAGGAAATTAAATATTTCAGTACTTTAATTTCTTCACTGTGGTAAAATGGCAATCGGTGGCGTTGAATTCCACCATTTTATACGCATTGCTTCGAATTCGCCGGAAAGTGGGGAACGGAAGTGTCTTTATGGAAACGGTATATTATTAACACTTTTTACCCTGATGCCCTCAGTCTATACCTCTTTCGCTTTTGTTGGTAAAGTCAGGTGCCCCAACCATTGGCTTAAGTTCTTATTGAATTAGAACAGAAACAAAGACCCAAAGAAGAAGAACACAATAGCGCTATATAATAGTTAGAGACGTTTTAATAACATCACTAGCAATTTCATTATATTTCCACAATACTAACCGGAAATGGAATAGAATATGTGGAATTATAGAACTATATACTATTTATATAAAGTGAAGTAGTAGCTATACATATTCCGCATACTCGGGCAGGTAGGGGGAACCTGGGAACCTAGAGATAATACACTCAGTTCCTATTAAGACACTTTCATTTAACACTTTTTTCGGGAACGGAGTGTCTTAGCACTAGGTTCCCAAGTTCCATCTGCCTACCCTGCCATGTGCGGGATAGATATAGCGTGAAGCTGAGAGATGTATTTAGTACTTTTGGCCGAATTCTGAAGACATTGCATATTGAATGGTAAAACTCAACGCCGTTGCTTGCCTCGTTACCACAGCAAGCAATTTAAAAAATTAAATTCTTCACTTTTTCGAATAGATATAGTAACCGCGACCATCATACTTACAGTCACAATCTTATATATCCTTGAGCTGGACAGTTTATAAATATATTAAATAAGCAATAGAAAAAAAAATACTATTACTAAACTTAAATTTAAAAAGCGTATAAAAATTTTGAACGAAGCAGGATTTGAACCCGCGCCTCTGGAATACCGTTCCAGCGCTCTGACCAACTAAGCCATTCAGTTCGAATGGCTTAGTTGGTCAGAGCGCTGGAACGGTATTCCAGAGGCGCGGGTTCAAATCCTGCTTCGTTCAAAATTTTTATACGCTTTTTAAATTTAAGTTTAGTATTTTCTGTCCTAAGTGTGGAATAACACTTTAAAACATAGTAAAAATATTAAAAATACTATTTTCAATGTACTATTCCACACTTAAAAAAGAAACATAATTATTATTATTTAGCAAGAATATATTTGATTGAACTCTCCAATCTCAGAATCTATTGGTTTGAATTAAAATATTGTGCCGGTATTTAATTAATCAAGGAAGGTTATACAGTATAAAAATTAACCGCGGGCGAAGTCGAAGATAAAAGCTAGTACAAAATTATTACAATAGTGCGGGAAAGCGTGAAGCTATCTCTTTTGTTTCACGCTATATCCCTCACCTACTAAAAGTAGGCAGAAAAAACTTGAGAAACTAATATTAAAGATATTTCCGATGTTCACTTTCCGTCGAATTCTGGTGACATTACGCCGAACTCAACGTCCCGCTTTGCCTTTCGTTACTATAACGAAAATTTTAAATGTCTCATTTCCTCGAACGGAAACCAAACCACAACATATTACATTCATAGTCACATACCCGTATTGTCACTACTGATATTTTAAGTTACTAAAAACATATTTTACACTATAGATACCTAATCTAGGCATATCTAAAAATTATTAATCTTTGCAACACATACTATAGTCGTTCGTCAAACTTGAATATTATCAAAACTAACAATGGCGTCTTATACACAAGTATCATGTACAATTTGCAAAGCGTATTGTTATTTTGTATGGAGCTTTTGATGATGAATATATTGTTTGTAACAATACATGTATTGATGGCGATGTGGTGATGATCGTTCGGGAGTATGGAGTTCGACCCCTGCTCGAGGGAATGATTATAATTAGATTATGATAGGCAAAACGCAGCGTTGAGCTCCGCTATTAAACACGTAGATATCCCGAAAATTAGATGAAAATTGAAGAACGGAGTGTCTCAAAACTAGATCCCTAAATCTAGCTTGTTATATATGGAATACAGAAAACAAATACTCTTGATCTTCATACAGGAAGCGATTGTCATACATTGAGTAATAATTTTTATCAATAATCAGTAATTAACATTGTTTTAAAAGATTTTTATTGTTATAGTATTATCAGTAAAACTGCCTTCTGACCCGTAGCATACTATGTACTAGCTCTGTTCTTTTTCATGTAATTAGAGGCCAGTCGCGCCGCAGGTGCTTTTAAGTTCGATCCCCGCTTGATGAAATTGAAATATTTTTATTTCCTACAAAAGTATACAAAGAGAAGCGTTGAGTTCCGCCAAAAGTGTAGTGGATAATGGGGAACAGTATGGAGCGTTTTAACATTATTTTCCTAAGTTCCTTTCATTTCTGCCTTCCCAGCCATAAGCTTGATACAGTGTGAAGCTGAAAAAAAAATATTTACACGATTTCAGTGTCTTAATAGTCTAATTAAATATGATGATTTCAATTTTATATAGGTACAGCTCCATATTGTATCGTGCACATGGCAGTAGGCAGATGGAGCTTGGGAAACCTAGTGTTAAGATACTGTTTTCTCGTTTAATCACTTCCGTTCTCAACTTTTGATTTTAATATTAACTTTTTATATTGATTTTAAATTTCTTGATAAGCTTGATTGAACGTAGTGTTATGATACTCCGTTCTGCACTTTGCTCCTAATAAGATTTGCGTTTATGTGCCTAAGAATTGAAGTCTGTCGTGGTGCAGCGGCATAGGGTTATGACTGTAACCGACAGGTTGTGGTGGGTTTGATCCCCACTCGAGGATATGAAATATTTAATATGTTCAATTTAAATATTAAATGTTTTTATTTCTTCGCTCTGGTACAAGGTAAAACGCGGCGTTGAGTTCCGCCACTCAACACACAATGCCTCAAATTCGGCGGAAAATGGAGAACGGAAATGGAACGGAGTGTGTTAACATTAGGTGCCCAAGTTTCTCTGCCTACCCTGTTCATATAGAATGCCAAAACTCAAAACCGAGCCTTGTCCACACAAAACAAACAAATAACAACAATTGCTTTGAATAACAATCGAAC
Source organism: Eueides isabella (assembly GCA_019049475.1). NCBI lineage: Eukaryota > Metazoa > Arthropoda > Insecta > Lepidoptera > Nymphalidae > Eueides > Eueides isabella. The sequence goes on from CM032384.1 coordinate 2,047,805, forward strand.
CCACACCAAGAACGTAAGAACATTATTTTCCAAAATAAAGAAAAACCAGCCAAGAAAATCTCATCATATTATACCAGAATTCGTCTCCAAACGTTCCACGAATCACAAAATATACTCTGTTTCGTATTCAATTCATTCTATATCTATTCTAGAGCGATTGTAGTAATACTTACATAATACATAGCAACGAGACTTGGATTTGCCTAACAAAGCGCTCTACGCGACGCGTCTCGGGCGGGGGCATGTACCCTACACTAATGTGGATATGAGCTTTGAAGTTTGGAGGAATTTAGGGCCATTACTGGATATATATTCTAGGGTAGGCCTGGACACTAAATTTCGAAAGCGTAAACGTAAGTAAAAGTGTTTTTTTCTGATATTTAAGTTATATTTTGGAGTGGGCACGCACAATTCGGCCCCCTTTTTCCCATGCACATGGGGCTTTATTTCCCCATCTAGACAATATTTTTTTTATAATGGCAGGTTATATTGAAGTCTTTAGGGCGCTGCGGCACAGTGAAGAATAAAAAATATTACAATTCGAAAGATTACATAATTTTTTGTTAATATTCACTTTGTTAAAAAGTCAAAACGCAATACCGAAAGATCCGAAACGAAGTTTCGCCATTCTTAAAATTGGGCGGTTCTTAGCGCGTTTCTTAGCTCTTAGTTACCTGTCTTCCCTTCTATATTCGGTTATTTTTTTGAGAGGAGACAAATTAGAATCGCGACTCTTGTTTCTTACGTCTGCTGGATTATAAGACATTGTGAAGAGTATTGGGAGATATTACGGCGTTATGTTTCTTTATTTGGGACCTGTCGTGGCGCAGCGGGACAAGCGTGTGACTGTAACCGACAGGTTCTGGGTTCAATCCCCAGTCGAGGAAATTAAATATTTAATATTTTCAATTTAAATACTTAATGTTTCATTTCTTGGCTCTGGTAATAAGGCAAAGCGCGGCGTTGAATTTCACCACTCAATACGCAATGCCTCAAATTCGGCGGAAAGTGGGGAATGGAAGTGGAACGGAGTGTCTTAACACTAAGTTCCCGGGTTCCCTCTGCCTACCCTGCCTCGTGCGGGATACAGCGTGCAGCTAAGAAAGAAAGAAAGAAAGTTTCTTTATTTCTATTTTTCACGCTGTATCCCGCACATAGGCGGGGTAGTAATTATTTTGTATATAAGGGGGAACGGAACAGACTGTGTTGACAATTTCCGTCTGCCTACCCCGCCATGTGCGGGATACAGCGTGAAGCTTAGAAATAAAGAAACATAACGCCGTAATATCTCTCAATACTTTTTTTTTATTTTTTTTTATTTTTACTATGTTTTCAAGTGCTATTCCACAATTAGAGACAGAAAGTATTAAACTTAAATTTAAAAAGCGTATAAAAATTTTGAAACGTGTAAAAATTCTGGAACTGTTTTCCAGAGGCGCGGGTTCAAATCCTGCTTCGTTCAAAATTTTTATACGCTTTTCAAATTTAAGTTTAGTAATCTCTCAATACTCTGCACAATGTCTTATAATCTAGCAGACGTAAGAAACAAGAGTATCACGATTCTTATTCGTCTCCTTTCAAAATAAAAAAGAATAATAGATAGACTATCCTACATAATCTCATCTGAATCAAGGCCACTCTACTACAGGGTGTTGGGAGGGCCGCTCACAATGCCTGCGTAATAATAATATAATCGGGCGACGACGCCACTTGCTATTAATTAAATTTAAAATTTTCATTGCTAGGTGCTATATAATGATTGTTGAGAGTATCTGCTTTAGTATGAAATTATGATACGTATAATATTTTGTTTCAAAAGCCTTTGAAATGCCATTGTTCGTTTGAAGTTTTTGTTCAATGCGAGACAATAGGTTTAATGTGCATTCTTTATTTACTGAATATTTTTTTTGTTTACTTAATAATTGAATTAAAGAATTTGCCTGCGCTTACTACAAATTGTATATAAATGCCTAAGGTAACTCTAATGGTATCCAGTCTAATCGACGTCCACGAGGTAAGATTTGAGACCCGCTGGAGAAAGGACTTGTTATCGACGACATCGTTTCAAATAGTCACGTAGTGCCACCAATTTCTTAGGAACAAAGTACCTCGGCCTTATTTCTATGTAAAAAAAATATATTGTAACCACCATTGACCTTTAGTTATTGTGGACATTACCCACTGGTAACACGGTCTGGTACCCATTAATGCAATGTGATATAGTCCATAGCCTTTCTTGATATATTATCTATGTTATATCATTTGGCAGAAAGGGGAAACGGAACGGACTGTCTTGACAACTTCCGTCTGCCTACCCCGCTATGTGCGGGATACAGCGTGATGCTAAGAAATAAAGAAACATTAGTAAGAAAGAATGGGATAAAGCATTTTCTCTAAATATTATGTTGCACGTGTTGCAATGCAAATGTTCATTACTTTGTCCTCCGAAATAACCGAATATCTTAAATATTCTGAATAAATTAAAATTAAAAGTACTTTATTTGACAATTCTTTCAGAATATAACAAACGAATATATTTATGAAGCCTGTCGTGGCGCAGCGGCACACGCTCGTGACTGCAACCGACAGGTTCAGGGTTTGATCCCCACTCGAGCAAATTAAATATTTTATATTTTCAATTTAAATATTTAATGTTTTCATTTCTTCGCTCTGGTAGAAGGCAAATACGGCGTTGTGTTCTGCCACTTAACACGCCATACCTCAAATTCGGCGAAAAGTGGGGAACGAGAGTGGAACGGAGTGTCTTAGCACTAGGCTCCCAAGTTCCCTTTTTAACCATACTACGAGTACATTGATAATCACTTAATAAAAAAGCTGATTATTAAAAACATTAAATATTCTATTTATTATCGATAAGATAATTATCACACCAGACCGTCAGTCGGCAACGTTATATTACATCACTATCGAACCATATTGATCAATCAAAATTTAAAACATTATTTATTAAAAAAAAAAAGGGCTAACGATGCCGCCCCATCGCTTTTATAAAGTAAAAACGCTGTATCACCGCAAAATGCTTACAACAAGGACATTTAGTTACGGCCCCAAAAAAAAAAAAACCATGGGATCCCGAAATTCCACACCATGAATGATATTTTTTATACCATGGACTACTTTCAAAACAACCTGTCAGTTAGCTTCAATAAAAACCAATAAGTATTCACTAATAGTCCAATTTCGTAAGGAATAGGGTTGAAATTTGTTTCTTCCCAACAAATGATACTGTCTATTGTTTAAAAAAAATGACCTAAGGTGTTGCTGAAGTATTTTATCGCTTCCTCTCCTTTGTATATTTTTTTTTATTGCGATAATAAATAGGCAGATGCTGTTTTACTATGTCCACGGTGTGATTGGTTAGTATGGGGTCTGTCAATGAGTTTTTTTGAACGGGTTAGTAGTTATAATACTTGTGGCCCTGTTAAATATGAGAAACTGAATTTAATATATTTTTAAATAATTAAACTTTAACTTTAAATATTAACTACAACTCTATTAATTTATATTTTAATTTAAAAAGAATATAATGATATGCAAAAACGTGTCTCCAGAAGTTGGTCTTCTTCGGGTATTCAAGATGGTCCTACTATCGACGTATCTAGAGGAATTTTCTAGGGAAGACCTGGGATTAAGTTTTATTTTAATGTTAAAATTTTTTTGTCCATAAAATGTTTGGGATGTACAAGAATGTTCTGGGGTGAGGTCCAGCCGTCTTTCTACGCGTATTGATCTATCTCAAATTTCTAGACACGCCAAAATTCTAACCATCGCTTACATTGTAAAAAAATGAAAGCTGTTGGAAGCTGTTGGAAGTCCATCTATCCCACACATACAACAAAAACCACACAAAAGAATTAAAACATAGATTATATATATAATTGTAGAGCTTACAAAATAAAAAAAAATCAATCCAATTTAAAGCCCTCAAAGTTATACCTTCGTTTTTTTTATTTCGAGTGTATAATCAAAAAACCATTGAACGATAAACATACCTAACTACTCACGCTTAGCCAAACATTTCTTACGCCAACGCTGGTTATATCACGGTTTGTTTTAAATCAATTGGCAATTAGAGCGCCGGAGGTATTGTCGCAGCGAAAACTTCGATTGGCCCAGACTCTGGCCAATTATTAGAATACAACGTGCCTATTATAAGGGTTTAGGGTTACCATAGAAAATTATATATATTTTTTTTTATTATTTCTTTGCGATGACGCCTGTCGTGGCGCAACAAGCGTGAAAAGAAAATAAAGAAGATATTTGATATTTTCTTTTCTTCGCTGTGGTAGCAGGGCAAAGCGCAGCGTTGAGTTCCGGACTCAATACCTACAGAATCGACAATAATGAGGAGTTCCCAAGGCCGCGCTACCTAGCCTGTTCTGGGCATATTTGTAATATTTTCGTAGTTAGGCATAGATAATCTATGCTGACGAGTCTGTATACCTATTATAAAGCTGATATTTTTGGTAGGACACGCTGATCTCGGCGTCACGCTGTACTGCTTACCTGTCGCACATGGCAGGGTAGGCAGAGGGAACTTGGGAACCTAGTGTTAAGACATTTCGTTCCAGCTCCGTTCCCCACTTTCCACCAAATTTGAAGCATTGCGTGTTGAGTGATGGAACTAGGTAGGTAGTTATTTCTTTTACTACGAGGACAAAACTTTATTTTAATAAGGAATAATTTTCTCCAAATTGACAAAATAACTGTCATAATCTAGTTCGTTAATATTGACAATTGTAACATTCGATAGATGATTTTAGTTCTTTTCCGCCTACAATATATATACATATATGTTTAATTCCTCCTAGCGGGAACCTAACCCACAACCCTTCACTTGCACAATGGCACGCTTGTGCCTCTTCGCTATAACTAGTCTATTTTCTTTACTTATTCTTTTTAAATATAAGATATTTTTAAATTTCTATAAATTTAAATACAAAATCGGCAACCCTACATCGCAACGTCAAACCATCTCAATGGGCCAATAATTAAACCGCAGATTCTTCGAGATTTGCTTTTTAATTAATTGGTTTGTTCTAGTCGTGTCTATAATACGGTGCTTGTTTAACGAGTGTACTTTGTTTGGCGCTCGATTGGCGATGTTTAATGAATTTTCCTGAAAATATTCATAGAATAATATACGTAGGTATAAATACTAAGAGAATACGTAAATATTTATGGAGTGATTTTTTGTGATGAAAATTGGTGTGTTCAGTTCCACCACTCTACACGCTTTTCCTTATTTTAAAAGTGGGAAAAGTAAAAATCTTGATGAGAACGGAGTGTTTCAGCGCTACGTTTCCAGGTTTTGTCTGCCTACCTTGCTTTGTGCGGGATATTAAAAACTAAAACCAATATGTAGCAGGTACAGTTGGCAAAGATAGAGCGTTGCAAACACCAGCAATGTATATAGGGTAAGTTCCTTAATTTTTATCCGTAGCGCCAAACTTTTATGACCTCTTCATACCTTTTTCGCCTCTTCGTACCTTTTTGGCCTCTTCCTCCAGTGTATAGATACTATGTTATCGAAGGTAAATAGAGGTATCCCTCTGCCTCCTCCACCACTAACTCTGCTTTTTTAAATATATATTTTCCCATCCTGTTTTATCGACGTCTCCAATCACTCGAGCACGATTTTTTTCGTTGACACTGTGACATTCGGTCTAAAAACATGTTTTCTACTGTAAATATGCTATACCTAATAAGTATAATATATAAAATATTTTATTCCAATAGCTGTCTTTATCAAATTCCTTTTGTCTTAAAGATTTAACACATTTTAACGCAACTCACGCTGTATGGCAGAGGGAACTTGGGAACCTAGTGTTAAGTCACTCCGTTCCACTTCCATTCCCCACTTTCCGCCGAATTTGAGGCATGGCGTATTAAGTGGCGAAAATCAACGCCGCGTTTTGCCATCTACCAGAGCGAAGAAATGAAAACATTATATATTTAAATTAAAAATATTAAATATTTCATTTCCTCGAGTGGATCGAACCCAGAACCTGTCGGTTACAGTCACGAGCTTGTGCCGCTGCGCCACTGTAGGCCTCAATCTTCATATATATTTTAGCAATTCTCTAAAAAAGAATATAATTAATCTGTAATTTTCTCAAAAAGCTAATAAAATATAATATTTACCATTCAACTGTTACGTTTACAGTCAGTATCGATTCCCGCATTAGCGTGTAGCTTACTGACCCACACGAGGATTAACGGACGAACGACAAATCCGCTTGTACAATAATAATAATGTGTATTCTATTTTATATTTGGATGAAAGAGACGCTTTTTTGTCTGTTTTAGCTGTTTTTTACGGGAAATAATGTGATATCGAATAATAATCATAGTTAAAGATTAAGTATTGCGGCGTTCAGTTCCGTCAAAATTGAACGGAAAGCGAGTAACGGAGAGTCGCAACTCTAACTTCCCTTTGTCTACTCTGCCGTATGGTAAATGCGTAAGTATGTACGCGGCGTTCGCAGGTTCGATTGTACAGGTACTTTGTCCACTTCTTGTCTCCATTTTTTTTTGTTACATACATAATATACCCACATATGGCAGTTGAGGCCTGTCGTGGCGCAGCGGCACAAGAGTGTGACAGTAACCGACAGGTTCTGGGTTCAATCCCCAGTCGAGGAAATAAAATATTTAATATTTTCAATTTAAATATTTACCTAAGGTTTCATTTCTTCGCTCTGGTAATAAGGCAAAAAGCGCGGCGTTGAGTTCGCCACTCAACACGCAAATGCTTCAAATTCGGCGGAAAGTGGGGAACGAAAGTGGAACAGAGTGTCTTTACACTAGGTTCCCGGGTTCCCTCTGCCTACCCTGCCTCATACGGGATACAGCGTGAAACTAAAAAAAAATATATGGCAGTAAGGCAGAGGGAATTTGAGAACCTAGTGTTTAGACACTCTGTTCCGTTCCCCTATTTCCAACGAATTTGAGGCATTGCGTTTCGATCGTTTTGACATTCAGTTCGACCCACAATCTGTTGTACTTACAGTCATTTGTACTCCAGTGGTAGCACAAGCTCCGACGTCTCGTATGGAGGTCCTTCGTGGCACTTTCTGCCGAATTTGAGGCTTGGCGTGTTAAGTGGCGGAACTCAACGCCGCGCAGAAGCGTGTGAATGTTAACGCGACAGGTTGTGGGTTCAACGCCCACTAGAATAAATTCAATAATTACTATTTATAAATTAAATATTTATTGTTTTCATTTCATCGCTATGGTCACAAGGTAAAGCGCGGCGTTGAGTTTCACCACTCAACACGCGATGCTTTAAATTCCGTTGAAAGTGAGAAACGGAACGGAGTGTCTTAACACTAGGTTCCCAAGTTCCCTCTGCCTACTCTGCCATGTGCAGGAGACAGTGTGAAGCTAACAAAAATTTCCTAAACTAATTTAAAAAAGACTAACCACAATATTCAAATAATAACTTATTACTTACAAAATTTCAACAGCCAGTTTATACCTATCTATATGAAATCGCATTGAGAACTTTCCATTCGATGCTCCAATCAATAGCTCCCTACATCCATTGTCGATTCGTTCACAAAACCCTTATACACTTACACTATAACTATAGCCATAAGTAAAGGGAATGAGACTTTCGATATAAATATTTTATTGTTAACTTTTAATATGGTTCTAATATGTTTTTAGCTTCACGCTGTATCCCGCCCAAGGCAGGGTAGGCAGAGGGAACCCGGGAACCTAGTGTTAAGACACTCCGTTCCACTTCCGTTCCCCACTTTCCGCCGAATTTTGAGGCATTGCGTGTTGAGTGGCGGAACTCAACGCCGCGCTTAGCCTTATTACCAGAGCGAAGAAATGAAACATTAGGTGAATATTTAAATTGAAAATATTAAATATTTAATTTCCTCGAGTGGGGATGGAACCCAGAACATGTCGGTTACAGTCACACTCTTGTGCCGCTGCGCCACAACAGGCCTCAATATGATTAGTATTTTCCTTACGATATTTTGTTTAAGGAGCAATTGTTATTTTCATTTTCCAGCTCTTGTATAACAAGCTTCGGCGTTAAGTACTGATAAATATGCAACGACAGACATTAAATTATCTCAACACACTCTTTCTTGTAGTGGTGAAGTCAAGAAATCAACGCCACAATTTCAATAAAATGTATACAAAATTTTATTGAAACCGCTCAAATTCGGCGGAAAGTGGGGTACTAGACGGATTTTCTTAGCACTAGGGTCCCAATTTCCCACTGTTTATGCTGCCATGTGCGGCTTATAACGTGAAGCTGAATTGATTATACACATACGTAAAGCTGAACAGTTTTTTTAAACACCATTGTCATTAATTGAAACAATATAATGATGTTGAAGATTACATAGATTAGTATATTGTATGAAGGTATGTATGTGTGTATGTATGTATATGTATATATGTGTGTGTATCTGTATGTATGTGTGTATGTGTATGTATGTATATATATATGTATTTATATATATAGTATTGAGATATGTATGTATGCATGTATATATGTAAATATGTTTATGTATTAATATGTATATATCATTTATTTCGTATAACATGTATATTTGTTTTGTTTTTAAGTAATATTAGAATATTGTTAATTTTGTTGCTCTTTAACATTTTTTACTTCCACCACCTACCTGTTAATTCTAATATCGGTTTCTTTTCGCCCTAAAGGTTATCTGGAAGAGATGGCTATTTAGCCATAAGGTCGCCTTTTGTACATTGTCTCTCATAAGTTGTGAATCCCTGTCAGTTTGTTGTGTATGTGGTGTACAAATAAAGTTATAATGATGTTGAAGATAACATAGATTTCATTTATCGAAGAGGGCCCATACATTTTACCCGCTAAATAGGCCATACTGTCTCAAAGTATCTCAATGTACGACCAAAGCATCTTCTGGGACTTATAAAAGCTACTTATTAAATAAAGATAATAGTATAATAAGTTATATAATTTATCATTAAATATAACATGCAAAATTTCGCACAAAAATCACTATCTTAGCGTAGGTGTTGTCGCCGGTTCCGTTCCAGATCGATAACAATGTCTGGCTCGGTCGTTTTATTGCACGCCTTTGTACGTGCACAATATGAGTATACATTGGGCCTTATTTAACTTTATGTTGGAATATTGATATACTGAAACTGTGTTTTTGTCATATATTTTTTTGGTTTTAAATGGAAAAAACTCTTCGTAAAATGTTTCTTAGCGTGGTTTATGCAACCTCATTGTTACTTTATTGTTTTTATAACTTACTATGCCTGTTTTATATATATATATATATATATATATATATATATATATATATATATATATATATATATATATATATATATATATATATATATACATATATATATACTGGGAACCTAGTGATAAGACACTCCGTTTCATTCCCCAGTTTCCGCCAATTTGAGATATTGCGTGTGTGAATGGCGTAGCTTAACAGCGCGTTTTGCTATGTTACAAGAGTGAAGAAATGAAAATATGAAAGAATTGAATCCAGAACCTGTCGCTTTTACAGTAACACGCTGCCGTCTCTGCGCCGAGGCTGGTAGGTACTGCTTAGAATTTTATATAAAAAAAATATTGATATAAGAAATTGCATATAACTCATAACATAAAATAACTTTCTCCATACCGACCGACCAATCGCAAGCATTTAGGTATAGATATAAAAAAAAAATCACTCGACCACACCCTACACCCACAATGGGTACAATAGACGAACAAAGGCCGCGCTGTCTTCCCATTGTACGGGACAAAGGAGGCCCCGCCCAGATATAAAGAGGTATTGTTTCATATCACTTTGTTTTTATTGGTTGAGATAATAATGATGCTAAGTACCGGAAATCGGGCGGTACTTAGGGAACGGAGTGTATGGACACTAGAAACTTAGTGTCAAGACACTTTCTGTCTTTAGTCTTTAGTGATATATACGGCATAATACTTTTTTTTTGTCAAAAATGTCATTTTTGAGATTTTTTTTCTTTTAATGTAAAAAAATACTTGTTATAAAGTTACGTTATTAGAAAACATATCTAAGTATTATTATTAAGCCTACTTAAAAGTATTAAAATATAAGAAATTCATGGAAAGTTTATAATAATAAGTACATAAATAAACAATACTTGTTTGAATCTTGTTTTCAGTTAATAACTCCCTAATACAAGGTAGATGTGAATTCAATTCCCAGGGAAGTGTTGATTGGTGTGGTTAAAAAAGAACATATCTTCTTCTCTTCTTCTTCTCTGCAGACAAAATCGAAGCCGACGACGAGACATTCCGTTACCATGTAGACACTTCCGTTCCCCACGTTTCGTTGAATTCTGAAAGATTGTGTGTTAAGTGGCGCAACTCAACGCCGCGCTGTACCTCGGTATCAGAGCAAGGTAATAAAAATATTAAATAGTTCATCGCCTCAACTGGGTATCAAGCCCACAGTAGATATTACCAAAAAAATTGTATTTAAAGTTAAAAATGTTCTGCCATTGAGCACTACTTTTTATTATAATTGGTAAATATATAATTATTTAAAAATATATATTTAACCTAATAGTTAACTTTAACTTACCTTCAAACCGTATGGCGTTAACTAAGGCAGATGTGTGACAAATTCTCAAAATCGATTTATTATTTCATAGTCATATTAGGGTGCTTATAAAAACACATGCTTAAAGGGAAAGCAACAATCGTACATCATATTATTTATATATTTTTCAGCTTCACCTGTATTCATGGCAGAGTAGGCTGAAGTAACCCGGAAACTTAGTGTTAAGACACTCCTCTCTCTACATTTGAGGCATTGCGTATTGCCGTAACTTGTCGTCAGTTCCATTGTCACTATAGTTTTTTTTAAAAAAAAAAACTTTATTTCAGATATAATTTTGGTCATAGATCACAGCTTTAATTCATCTCAGCAAAGTTGTTGTAGCTATTAAATTAATAATCCGATTTTTGCTTAACATTTTTTTCATTTAAGAGTTACGGCGCTACTAACAGATACACAGACAGACAAACAAAGAAACTGCTGATGAAGGAGGCCTTACGGATTGAAAAAAAGAAAACTTTAGTTTCAAATACACTGTAGAGAATTCCATGACAGTAAACTGTTGAATAATAATTAAAAATGTACTACCTTAATAATGTCAAGAAATATCCCCTCATGAGCTTACTTTTTAGCTTTTCTCGATATGTTTTCTGTCGTACAATAATATATAAGACAGAAAACATATCGAGAAAAGGCATGAAAATGCTGGGAGATGAAATTTGGTTCACAGTTTTTAGGAACTGCAATGCGTACAAGACATTGTTAACTGAAAGTCCTTAGGCGATAAGCTTAACTTCAAAGGAAAATAAAAAAAATAAGGTGGGTAGGTCAGAATTTTTTATTTACGACACTAAGAAAAAAAATTAAAAAAACCTATTAAAAATGAGGAGATCCTTTTAAGTTATACCCATCTGAAATGAACCTAGGGTCTTTGATGATACAAAAAGCACTATATGGCGTTCTTAAAGCTAGTGGATAGTAGCGACATCTATTATGATTAGACGGAACTAACTTTATGTTTCACTCATTTATTCCTTATCAATGTGAGGCTTTCCATGTTACGGGACACAGCGCTTCGCTTTGCCAATTTATGATTTGTTATGTACATTTTAAGAATTTAATATAAAGAGACATTGCACTTTTAATGACACTTAACACTGTGGATTGTCATGTTAAAGCCCAGAGTGAGAAAATCACAAAAAAAAACACATTTCCCTAATTTAGAATCGAACTTATATTCTCACGTTTTCTTTTCAGTCAATGTGTGTAACACGATAGCCTAACTATAGTACGACATTTAATAAAAAAATACCAACCAATTTGGATACAGCGTAGAAAATATTTAATATAACTAAAAATCTAACATTTATATAAATATTTACCTAAGAAGTACTTGGAAATGGCAAAATTGGGCAGTCAAGTGGCTGTGGGTCTTATAAGCTGAACACGTCTGAGTGTTTCCCGTTTACGACAAATTGACTCTCGACCCACCCTCAAATACCTTATTTAAAGTTAAAACGTTCAGTTAAATTTAACTGATTCGGTTAAGCCTGAGTGGATATCAATTAAACTATTTCGATTGTAATAGTTAATGGTGTATTATATTTTTTTCACTTTACTATGTATGTATATAATTGTGTAGGTAGTGGGAACAGAGCCTTATTTTTAATTTATCTCAGCTTCACGCGGTATTGGAAACCTAGTGTTAAGACACTTCTGTTCCTCAATTACCGCCGAATTTAAGGCATTGCGTGTTGAATGGCAGAACTCAACGCCGCGTTTTGCCTTGCACCAGAGCGAAGAAATGAAAACATTAAATATTTAACCCACAACTTATAGTTTACAGTCACACGTTTGTTACCCTGTGCCACAGCAGGCGTCAATATCTTATACTCTATTCTTTTCATACTTTTACATTTAATATTTATTACTTAAAACTAGACTTATGTAATTTTCCATATTATTGTAAGGTTCTTAATAGAGTCCCGTTATTCTTTTAGGTTGCAGCCTTAAGAAAGCTCGATTTTTTGGTTGTTGTACGTTTTAGTTACAAAGGATATTATAGGTAATCTATGTTGTATGCGTCAAGAAACTTTGAAAAAGCTTTAAGAAAATTACATTATCTTTGTATCTGTTGTTGTGCAATGATAAATTACCTTTTAAGCATGCTGGTTTGATAACACAATATAATTATATAACTAAGTACCATTTTAAAGTATTCAAATGAGTTTTAAAAAGGATAAACCTAGATTGGTCAAACTTTTTTGTTTAAGGTGACTTAATCATGTGTTCTTAGACACGATTAAAGAGATAAGCTAAATTTAAAATTTTAAAATGCCTCCGACCTAATATATTACTACCTCTTGTAGGCAAAGTGCTTGTATAACGTATTGATCCGATTTCCATACAACACAATTAATAAATACCGCGATGAACAAGGCTTTTTGATTAAAAAGCTGTATTAAAATCGGTACATTCAGGAGCTATGGTACCAACGACGGACAGTCTCTTGAGTTGAGGGCTAAAAGTATGTACTGGTTTGAATTTGAAGTTTTCTTGTTATTTTTTTTTCCTTTTTGTGATTTTTATTCCGGGATTTTTATTGCGTCATCAATCTAGAAAGATTTATTGCAGCTAAGGAAGTGTTAAAAAAACCTAAAATTGATACAGTAGTCAAATTTACATCTTTAATAAATCATACTTTTTATTTATATATTATTTTTTTTTTTCAGCTTCACGCTGTATCCCGCACTAGGCAGGGTAGACAGAGGGAACGGAAGTGAAACTTAGTGTTATGACACTCCTTTCCACTTCCGTTTCCCACTTTCCGCCGAATTTGAGGCATTGCGTGTTGAGTGGCGGAACTCAACGCTGCGCTTTGCTTTATTACCAGAGCGAAGAAATGAAACATTAAATATTTAAATTGAAAATATTAAATATTTCATTTCCTCGACTGGGGATCGAACCCAGAACCTGTCGGTTACAGTCACACTCTTGTGCCGCTGCGCCACGACAGGCCTCGATTTATATATTAAAAATTAAAATTATTGCTAGTAATGTACAAATCAATTGAAATAAAATTTTGACGATAATCAAAGATTAGTACTAAATAAGTAATAGTATGAAAATGGTTATCAACGCCATCTATGAACAATTTTAAAAAACCACAATTATCTTATAGTGTAATTTTCTATGACCTATTAGGTTATAGTTATACTATTGCATTATAGATGGCAGCACTTAATATAAAGTTTATATTTTGGTGTCTGATTTTTAACTAAAAATACCAAAAAAAATTAAATAATAATTATTTGTAAAAATAATACGAATACGTTCAATGAAAAATAAAAAGAACAGTATAGGAAACATAGATATGTAGAGAACATAATACTATAACACTTATTACGATTTGGTTATGTTATCGCTGTATAGATGGCAGCACTAAGAAATGTCTTTCTCTAATATAAATCTATCTAATATAATATTTCTACCTGTAACAAACTTGTATATTAAATTAAAAAAAAATTATGCATATCAAAAAAAGGCCTTTTTCATATAAATAAGATTAAAAAAAAAATAGAATTATTACATTTTTTGCAAAAATAAATACTTTATACATCATAAATAACAAATTCTAGCAGAAAAAAATAATTTATTTCATAATAATTCTTTAAAATTAATCAAAAATTAGAAAAATCGATAATAATGACTATTAATCTTTTATTTCACAACGAATAAGCAAGGACCGTGTGGCCTAATGGATAAGGCGTCGGACTTCGGATCCGAAGATTGCAGGTTCGAGTCCTGTCACGGTCGAATTGACAAACACTTTTTTAAGCCCTCTTTGTTTTAAAAAGTGAGTTCTTTAGTTTTTATCAATTTCAAGGGTTTACATTCTATTGTATCTGCTATACTTACTTATTTTATTATTTTTCTTGTATCAATATCAAGGTTGGCACAAGCGTGAGACTTGTTTACGTATATTTTATTGTAATAGTAAATATATTTGTATAGGCCTTTCGTGGCGGAGGGGCACAAGCGTGCAGACGAGATAAAATGAAATATTCATTATTTTTATTTTTTCGCTTGATTAACCAGACTGAGCGTAAATTTCAGCCAAATTTAAGACGTTGCATGTTGAGTTAAACTCCTCGTCGCAAACAAATCAATAAGGTAGTACATCTGGGAAGTATGTTTAGTAGAGACAGACGATAGAAATGGATGTGAAAAGGCGTATTGCAGACGGCGAAACGTCATCATAGCTGCGCGTTAGGCCGTACACACGTTGCGTTGCGTGTTGGTAGCGACGCTGTTATACAGAAGCGAAAAGCGGAAATTACAGAAGAAGAATGTAAGAAAGATGAATACTATAGAGACGCGGATGTCACAGTGAGAATGAAGAAGAACGTGCTCAGGTGGCGTCGTACGAATGAGTGAAGAAAGAAGGGCAAAAAAGATTTATGAAGGAAAAGTGAGTGGTAAGAGAGGGAGGCGGAGAACTCGATTGACCTTCGAAAACACAGTGCTTACGGTACTGGAGGAGGGTTACGTGAAAAAGTATGAGGACACCGCGAAGGGCATGTATGAAGAGGTTGATGACAGTGATCGAGGGGAATGACGTATGCCGAGACCGCAGCGTTTGGCGCTCCGTTCTTTCGCATACCCCGAAACTAAGCTAAGCTAAGCTCCATTTCCTCGAGTTTACAGTCCCACACTTGTGCTCTTCCGCCACGACAGGTCTATCAATGTTTTCTATTACAATAAAAAAATCATAAGTATAGACTAGCTAAACATATGAAGAGTCTATGATTTTTTATGGTGCCGTTGTTGTGGTACACTGTAATTGGTAAAGATTGCAGATATTTTCATGTTTTGTCTTAACAAGAAAAAAAGTTTTGGTATCAAGCACATAGCACGTTAGGCAGGGGGAATTTGGGAACCTAGTGTTAAGACACTCCGTTCTGCTTCCGTGTCCTACTTTTCGCCGAATTTGAGACATTGTGTGTTGAGTGGTAGTCTCTAAGTTCAGGCCAAGAAAAATAAAATAATAAAAAAAATTGCCTCAACCGGCCATCGAATCTACAAATGATTTAAATTGCCTTTTTTATGTCATGATGCAACCAACGGTTTCAATATAATTAATATTCGGCCAATGCAATATATTTATTTTAATTAACTAACTCTCCGCTGGCGACTTCGCTGACGTGGCTCTTGCTTTTTACATGAGATATATAGTCACATAAGGTTTATCTATACGTATAATTATCTAAGATATCATTTTAGTTTAGCGCCACCTATCAGAATTAACACAAACTACTTACTAGCGTATTGCTTAAATATTACAATACAATCTTAGTTACTAGTGTATTGCTTAGATAGTACAATACAATCGGTATAGATGGCGATACAAATAAAAAGCTTAAGATGGTGGAAACACCATTAAAGATTAATGAAAATTAAACGTAACACCATATTAAGCTTTAATTTTTTTTATAAATTTTATAAGTTCGCTGTCTGTAACCGTTTGTCCTCGATGAACTAACTTTGAATTAATTTGATTATATTTTTTTAATCGAAAGCTTCAACATAGCTAAGAACGTAGCTATGTTTTTTTTTTTTTAATCGAAGTAGCAGCTTAAGAGTTAGAGGCAATTTTCGAAGACTACGTACCTACTTAGTGATTTTATGAGTGAAGGGATCATATTTTATTTTAATAAAAGCTTATTTTAATAAAAGCTCGTTCAAGCGTGTGAATATAAATGATAGAGTGAGAGATTGAGACCGATCTCCACTCGAGTAAATGAAATATTTAATATTTTCAAATTAAATATTTAATGTTTCATTTCTTCGCTCTGGTAATAAGCGCGGTGAGTTCCGCCACTCAACACGCAATATCTCAAATTCGGCGGAAAGTGTGAAACGGATGTGGAACGGAGTGTCTTAACACTCGGTTCCCAAGTTCCTTCCGTCTACCCTGCCATGTGCGGGATACAGCGTGTAGGTGAGAGTGGGGAAGGAACTCGCAACCTATCATTGACAGCCACACGCGTGTGCCGCTGCACTACGACATGCTTTAATATTTTTGATGATACCTGTAGTTTATTTATTTATAAGCCGTCTTAAATATAATAATGAAAACTGCATCATCCGTTGTAGTCTGGTTAGCCATTTCTGAGACTAAGAAAAAAATAACACTATTTTCAGCTCTACTAGTTAAATATACTCTAGAGGTAGGATTCTAGTTTAATTTCTCTCATTTACAGAGAGTGATCAAAGGATTTTTTAAAATGACAAATGTTTTGTTAACGTATCATACACGTAAAAGAAATGTGGCCGAAGCATTCTAATTCGTAGAAGTAAGACGACTAGACTTATAATCTATTATACTTTGGTGGAGAAAAGTGCAAGTGTTACTTAGTTATAGTTCACTTTAGCTACGCTGATGACACGTTGGTCTTATCGCAGCAGAGATCTTATCGCGAGGCAGCAGTGCTCGCGACAGCTGGCGTGGCCTCACGTCGTCGGGCGGATTCGGCGGCTGGGTCTGGAGGTTGCACTAGACATGTCTGAGGCAATCTACTTCAACGCTCCGAGGAGGGCCGCTCCACCAGAGGCCCATATCGTCATCGGCGGTGTTAGGATTGAGGTGAAGAGGAGCTTGAAGTACTCCGGACTTGTCTTGGACAACAGGTGGAGCTTTCGGGACCATTTTATACGACTGGTGCCGAAGCTGTTGAAGACAGCGGGGGCTTGGCGCGTCTTTTGCCCAACGTTAGTGGGCCGAGCGCCTCGAGCTGTCGGCTGTACACCGGAGTGGTCCGATCGATGACGCTGTATGGTGCTCCCGTATGGACGCACGCCCAGAACCGGCAAAACGTCGCCATCAGGGTGATACGGTGGTACAGGACCATCTCCGGTGAGGTGGCATGTGTGCTGGCAGGAGTCTTGCCGTGGGACCTGGACGCGATTGCTCTGGCGTTGGTCTATTGCCAGCGTCGAGGTCTTGCGTCCGGGGCTTCGGTCAGCACCATAGGAGGAGGCGGGGAATACCGTATTGAAAGAGTGGGAATCCCGGCTGGCAACACCAACTGCCGGCTGAAGGACGATCGAGGCAGTTCGTCCAGTTTTCTGCCAGTAGTTAGCGAGGCGTCATAGTGTCCTAACCTTCCGCACCACACAGGTACACTCAGGGCACGGTTGCTTTGGGAGATATCTGTATCGGGTTTCTGGAAGGGAGCCCGATACCCGCTACCACCACAGCGACTGCCTTGAAGAGACGGCCCAGCACACGCTGGAGGTCAGCCTAGACGTCTCAACGTCGTGCGTTGCGCGACGTCATAGGGCCGACTTTCCCTGCCGGCCGTAATCAAGGCGATGGCCGGTAGCGAGACGTCGTGGGACTCGGTCTCATCCTTCTGCGAGGCTCGAGAAGGAGGCGGCGGAGCGTGCGAGGGAAGCTTCTTCCAAACTCGCCGTCCGCTGCAAAAGACCGGGTCGTAATCGGCCAGAGGGCGGTCAGCTTGGGGAAACTGATCACCTACTAACCTGGTCCGAGTAGGCGCGCGCAGGTTGCTCCCGGAGCAGGCCGTCGAGGGTGGCCCACCACCCTCGACTCCGAAGCAGGCCTAGCAGGCTCCCGTCGCCGAGGCTATGGACGAATCCTTGGAACTCATAGCCCCGGCCTGTGACAGTCGAGGAGGAGCACCCTGAGGTTTTAGTGGGTCGTGTGGACGGCCTATATCTGCCGGTCCATTAGTCCACATAACCCACTCGAGTCCCCACTCGGGTGGAGTACCCGTAAAAGGGTTTCCTCACGACAAAATAAAAGTAACGTTAGTTAACTAATTTCTTAAGTATGTTTTGAATCACGAATTAAAGTTTCTATTATTATTATACAATTTGTGTTGTTAATTTTTTCAGTCAAAGGAAAAGTAATTTAATTTTTCATTACTATTTAAGTACGGGTTTTTTATTTTACCACCTCATTGTTTACATAATTGCTGAAAATGAGATTTCTTACCGACAAATTCCTACTTATTACTGCCCACACGTAACCGCTCGCTTAATAATTTGTACCGCCGAATTAATTATTATCCTGCTAAATTATATATTCACTGATCCATTACATTATTTTTTTATTAATTATTATTGTTTATTTTACTTCTTAATTTCAACTGTTGAACTAGTTACACTTACGAAAACTGCTATTTACAACTGCCTCTTTAAATCAGTGCCTATTAAAAATAAAGAAAATAATTTAAAGCATTATAATAATTAAGTTCAGGTGAAGTTTCATATATTATAGTGCTATCAAGATTATCTATTACTTTTTTTCGCCGTGTGATTCCGGCTTAGAATAGGATCACCCTGGTACTGAAAGTGTCGTAAGAGGCGACTAAAGTACGTGTAGGAGAGTCACGTTGTCAGAAATGGCAACACGCATTGGCAGATTCGATCGGACCAATACCACCCCCGGCATTTAAAACCGGTGTTAAGTAGTGGCTTCGGCCACTGCGTTTTGCATTGGGCAGTGCCGGGCCCCGTTACGCATCCACCTTAAAGACGGGCAACGCTCCTGTAGCACCTCTGGTACTACACGGGGCCGTGGGCGGCGGTAATCACTTACCGTCAGGTGACCCGTACGCTTGTTTGCCCTTTCTTATCCATAAAAAAAATACTTCTAGAGTGACTTTATAAAATGAACAAGTTCATGAACTGTAAAATTATCTTATTCTGGTTTGATTAACTTTTAACACACGGCTTCCTGAATAGTGTATTCCTTCTCATTGCTTGCCCTCGCAGTCTATCATGCAAATTTATCTGACAGAAGAGAAAAGTTACGATTTTACAAACAGACACATAGACAGGCACACACTTTCCCTGCTTTTTGGGATAAGTAGCATGAAGCAAAAACAAAGGATGGAGGAAGCATGGAACAAAAAAAAGAGAATAATTAAATATATCGAAGTCAGGTTAGGAATAGATAGTCAGAAGAGGCTTTCGTGGAACAGCTGCACAGTTTTGGGTTCAATAAAATGATATAAATTCATTAAGAGTGGGAAATAAATTAATATATTTTTTCTCTAGTAAAAAAATAAAAAGGGGCGTTGATTTCCGTCATCGCCATAATTAATTGGAGCGTATGGAGAAGAGACACTCCATACACTATGCCTCCTGTAAAGTCCTCTGTCTATTCTGCTTTGCTCTAGATACAGCGTGAAACTGAAAAAAAAAGAGAAATAGTGTTAAAAATTAGGAACCTAATGTTAAGACACTCCTTTCCCATTAAACTATCTTTTACCACTTTACACCGAATTTGACACATTGCGTGTTGAATAACAGAATTCAATGCCACGCTTTACCTTACCATACCCTTACAGTTACCACAGCAAAGAAATGAAAATATTAAATATTTAATGTTTTCGATTGAGAATCGTGCCTTTACGCCACGACAGGCCTCCATATATCTCGATTCTGATTTATTCGATTATCGATATATCTTTAATATCAAACGAAATTTAAATAAGGCCAAACATATATGGCAAGCAAAAGGCGCTATCGCCGGCCAAAGCCTAATATCCGTCCGGTCAAGCGTGAAGTGGTTTGATCGAAAAATCTTACAGATCCCCGCTCCGATTATAGTAGACATTTATGTGTCTATATCTCATATGAAATTTGTGTTGGAGATCTTTTGTAGGTCAAATATTAGGAAACTACTTCATATTTTTCTTCATGAATAAAAAAACAGTTGTAAAGATTCGATCTGCATTCGAGGAAATGATTTTTTTAATTTTCATCTCTTCGCTCTAGTAACATGGCACAGTGCGGCGTTGAGTTCCGCCACTCAATAAGTAATGTCTTAAATTCGGTGGAAAGTTTACTCTGCTTAATTTTTCAAGATACATACAATTATATACTAGCACAAGGTCCATGTTAACACATAACGCATAACGAATAAGGATAAACCTTACCTAAAATATTACAGAATTTGATCACGTAGTGGCCAAAAATTTGCCGTTCTCAGATCAACAAGAGATCTCGCTGAAAATCATCGGAGCAAAAAAACATACTTGCCACCATTTGGAGCGAGTTATAGACTTGCAATTTAAATATTTTTTTGTATGTAATTTATGATGTACTCAGCTTCACGCTGTATCCCGCACATGGCAGGGTAGGCAGTGGGAACTTGGAAACCTGGTATCAAGATACTCTGTTCCCCACTTTCCACCGAATTAGAGGTATTGCGTGTTGAGTGGTGGAACTCAACGCCGCGCTTTGCCTTGTTAGCAGAGCGTAGAAATGAAAACATTAAATATTTAATTTGAAAATATTAAATATTACATTTCCTCAAGTGGAGATCGAACCCACAACCAGTCGTATTCAGTCACATACTTGTGCCGCTGCGCCACGACAGGCTACAAATTATGATGTGAGATAAAATATCGCGAACTTTGATTTTTTTCAGCTGTATAATAGTACCTCTCAGGTTAACCCAAGGGAACCTAGTGTAAAACATTTACTTCTCTATTTTGTTCTTGGCTAATGGCTTAAATCAACGCCGCGGGTTGTCATAATCACAAGACATAGCTACAATACGGTGTTGTTACAAGAGACTGGAAATGAAAGTGATTAATTCCACTAAATAAGAATCTTCCCACCATTTTGAAATTTTTAAAAGTAAAAATATTTTCAAGCAAAAATAACAAAAAACAAGCATTTATCCTACAACTTGAGGCGGAAGTGAACCTACAATGCGTGTCACGTCGCCGAAGGTATCCCGGTCAAAAACTTAACTCGTGCGTCCCATACCCACTGACAAACACCCCTTTGAGAAATCATGTGTATTTTACTTACCCTTCTGCTACTGTACGTACAGTGAATAATGTTGGAAAGGTAGGATTTTTAATATGATAAACTCAATTTTTGTGATCTTGATATTCGTGAAAGACATATTTATGATTATATATATATATATATATTTTTTTTTTATGCAAGAGGAAATAAGTGCGAGTTGTTTTCAATGCGCCAGTTGAGTTTTAATTACTTCGCTAATTACATTTTTTGTGGAAAAAAAAACCAAATTGTTTGTGCATTGAAAAAAAGAAATTTACACAATAGGAGAATACATGTTAAAAAGACATATACCTTAGTGAAATAGCTACTGATCATTGCCTAAAATAAATAAAAATCTATATTTACAATATACATAGCATATTGCATTTGTTCGTATCTATAAAATAGTATTTAACAAAGATATAGGCAGTGAGCAACAAAACAAGAGGCCATGAAACGAAATGAAGAAAATTATAATACTTCTGATCAAATTTATTACCAACTCACAACAGGTTCTTATCCTGCTAATCCGAATTTTATAAAACATATGTAAGAAACTCCATAACTAAACTAAATCGTACTCAAATTGGCTTATTTTAGGAATTACAAACAGACAGACAAGTTAAAGACATACAAACTGTAAAGGCAAACATTTTAAACATATATTTCGGGGTATAATTAAATAAAAATAAAAAATATTCGTCTACCCTCCAAATTTAATATTAAAAAGTAAATAAATATAGCAACATTATAAAAACGGTGTTGCTCTCAGATATATCGAGGGTGTGTTCTACTTAAGATGTAGCTCATTACTCCGATGTAGATAATCCAGTGGCCTCAATTTAAAAGCCGGTTAACAAATGGGGGTACTGTGAATAACTAACGCGCGGTTACTTTCACGCCCGCAGCCCATCGCTTTAACTTCGACCACGCGAACGTATCCGTTTATTAAAAATTTAACCTTTTTCTAAGGAAATATATATATATATATATATATATATATATATATATATATATATATATATATATATATATATATATATATATATATATATATATATATATATATATATATATATATATATATATATATATATATATATATATATATATATATATATATATATATATATATATATATATATATATATATATATATATATATATATATATATATATATATATATATATATATATATATATATATATATATATATATATATATATATATATATATATATATATATATATATATATATATATAATGTAGGTGTACATCGTTTATTCAGTGGCGGAACTAAACACCTTTAGCTTCATGCTGTAAGGTATGGTAGGCAAAGGGAACTTGGGAACCTTGTGATTATAATTTTTACAGTTGCACGCTTGTGCTCCTGCGCCATAAATGGATCCCTAACATAACATTAAGGTATTTTTTTAAACTTTAAATTAACTATACAATTTAAACGAACAGCGGTTTACTAAGAAAAATATCTACAATAAATAAAAACAAATTTCAATATAATAAAAAAAAACTTATTTAATTTTGAATTTGATTCGCTACCAGAGCGAGACCAGAATTAATATTTAATTGCCTCGAGTGGGGATCGAACCCACAACTTGTAATACCTATTGCCACTTCTGTTACCTCTGCGTGACACAGACTCATGTTTTATGTTTGTTATATATTTTGTCATTGTCAGCTTTTTAGCTTTTTTTTTTAAATATTCAATGGTGTCAGGGAAAATTGGCCGTAGGTAATCTGTAACGCGGCCGTTTCCTCTAAAATACGACTCTGTTAGATCGTAAGCGCAATCGACGTCGGTGTGCTGTTACGCTTTTTTTTATCATAGATTAAGTTAAATTGTTATAGAATATTTTATTTTTTTTGGACAAATGTAAAAAAATAATAAAAATGAAAATAAAGAATGTTATAACGGCTATCTAGGAATCCTGCATATATATTTGGCTACGTTAATATTAAATTTTTTTGATATTGACCTTTTTTTAAAGTTGACAGTAAAATAATCACCATTTCGTTTAATAGCTTAGATCAACTTACGTATCTTCACGCTGCATCCCGCACATGGCAGGGTAGGCAGAGGGTACTTGGGAACCTAGTGTTAAGACACTCCGTTCCACTTCTGTTCCCCACTTTCCGCCGAATGTGAGGCATTGCGTGTTGAGTGGCGGAATTCAACGCCGCGTTTTGCCAGAGCGAAGAAATGAAACATTAAATATTTAAATTGAAAATATTAAATATTTCATTTCCCCGACCGGGGATCGAACCCAGAACCTGTCGGTTACTGTCACACGCTTGTGCCGCTGCGCCACGACAGGCCTCAATCAACAGATCAACTTTATTTACAATAATCAATCAACTAATCTACAACAACCGTATATATAAAATCTAATTTCCTCCCGATTTTGGACCCCTTGTATATTGAAATGAAAAGAAATATATTCACCTGAATGAGAATCGAACACACAACCTGCCCGTTAACACCGAAACACCTTTGAAGACACCATTAATACCTATCTAAGAGACATGTCTTAAACTTAAGCGAATACACTTTGTAAAGCCACATCTACATTTAATGAGATAGTCCATTGCTCTTTGAACGTGCAAAATGGTAAATATTCATGGTACCTAGTCTGCGGCGAGTGGAATTGGTTCACATTTTTTATGTCAGCTGACACCTTGGAGCGTCTCAGACGGAACGTCTTGCTTTTTATCCGTTTTTCGTTCTTGGGGTAGTTTGAAACGTTATTTATTGAAATTTCTCTGTATATAGACTTGCTAGTATTTTAGTGTTGAGGGTGCAAAGGCAATGGTTATAGATTCGATCCCGACTTGGCGGTATTAATTATATTAAAGTAATTTTATTTTACCAGTTCTGATAGACAAAATGAGGCGCTGAGTTACGACTATGTCACTCGCCGAGCAATAGTTGATATATTGGATGTATTGAACTAAGCAAATCGCTGTTTGTCGCCAATGTGATATGACGAATTTGATCATATTGATAGGTTAACCCTGCCAAAAGTCTGGATTACTCACTCACTCAGCTTCGCGATGTATCTCGCACATGGCAGGGTAAGCAGAGGGAACCTGGGAACTTAGTGTTAAGAGACGGTCCGTTCTACTTCCGTTCCCACTTTCCGCCAAATTTGAGGCATTGCGTGTTAAGTGGCGGAACTCAGCGCCGCGATTTGCCTTGCTACCAGAGCGAAGAAATAAAAATAAATAAATATTTCTTTTCCTCAAGTGGGGATCGAACCCACAACTATCGTTTACAGTCGCACGCATGTGCCGCTGCCACCTCGACAGGCCTCTAATTTCTATATTATCTAGTATAATCATTATATACACTGAAAAAGAAGTAAGGATACTTTTCTACTGTGTCACAGTAGCGTTTAAAGTGTTAAAAAACTTGTGCAAAACAAACTTTAATAAAAAGCACCCAGTGTCTTTCTTAAAGAATAAAAAACAACAACAAAGAAAAATATTTCCGAGCCATCTCAGTTAACGCAATCTACAGAATCAAAATCAAAATGAATGAATGAATGAATGAATGGGTGGGCTGTGACCCATTTCATTCGGTCAGCCGGTCCGTAATATCCGGTCACTGAACGTCACTTACGAATGAACGGAAATTTCATCAAACTTGTCATGCGTTGATAATAAGTGATGCTAATAAATTTACAAATTATCTTAGTTGACAAGACTTAAATATCTATACGATAATAGGAACTACTTAGGAACTATTGGTTTGATTTTTTTTCTCATCTTTTTTTCTCTTTTTTTTTAAAGGAATATAATAGTATAAAATGGATAATACTAATTTTGAATATGTATAAAAATACATGTAAGGGTGAGAGACAGAGAGAGAGAGAGTAAATATTTATAGAAAAGTTATTTAACATAGTAAAAAAAATGTATAATAGTATGATTTAGCGTCATGATGTATTCCGTATAAAGCAAAGAATTTTGGAGGCATTGAGTGTTGGGTGGCGGAACTTAACGCCGCAGTTTGCCTTGTTACCAGAGTGAGGAGAATCAAAATATTAAAACATTCACACTTAAGTGGTTATCGACACCACAACCTTCACAATTTTTTTCATGGCCGGTTAGGCAGAGGGAAGTTGGTAACCTAGTGTTATATATTAATTTAAAAAACATGTAATTAGTTGGTCAGAGCACTTGGACTGTTTCCAAGAGGCTGGGGTTCAAATCTTTATACGTTTTTGACATTAGTTTTACCTTTAATATGTGTGGAATAACACTTTAAAAATATTAAAGACCTAGTGCAATTGGAAAGGAGTGTCTTTCCAATGGATAATGGGGATTTACCACCGTTTTGAGGCAATGCGTGTTGAGCGGGGTCATCCATCACGACGCGCTTTGCCTAGATGCTATGAAGAAATAAAAATATTAAATATTTAATTTTATTTTTAACTTTTCAAGAAAAAAAAAAGAAAAAGTTATAGGATAACCTAAAATTTATGCAAAGGGTACGCACAACCGGCTTTAGTCTAAGGGAGCAATAAACTAAAGCTTCATACTTTATCTAAACTTTTAACCAAATTACTTTTTTATCCCGCCCATGAGTGTTCACGGCTCTTTACGTTATATTACACAGTACAAAGTATTCATATGTACTTTTTTTTTACACAAAAGGCTTAGTTTTAAACTTAAGTTACTGTAATTTATGTACATTTTTGAAATGTTAAAAATGCTTATTGAAATGTTGAAATTTTTATTTGAATTTAATTCTTTTTCTCAGAACTGGTTTAGTACAGGGTGGACCAAAAGTTGGTTTACATTTCAAAAGGTCATTTCAAAGAAACTAGCTATGTGAGATAAATGTGTTTTTTTTTTTCATTATAAAAGTATATAAAAAGAGATTTTCTTTTTCAAAGTGACGTCATTTTGACAATGCTGCTAATCTGGAGCGGTAATTTTCAATGACTCACAAGTGCTTAGTGAAATTATTTGCATTTCCTCACGCATATTTTAACTTCCTTTAACTTCTCTAGGGACACTGGTTTGCGGTTGAAAACTTTACTTTTAAGATATCCCGAAAGAAAAAGTCTATTGGGTATGAGGTGGTTCATGGCACCTTTTTTGGATATTTTTTGTTGAAAAAAAATTTTGCGGACCATACTTAATGAGTTTAAACTTATATTTTAAAAAGCGTATAAAAATTTGAACGAAGCAGGATTTGAACACGCGCCTTTTGAAAACCGTTCAATCGTTCTGACCAACTAAGCCATTCGTGCTCACCAAGCTACGTCGAAATTCTTATACGCTTATTACAACTTATTTATGTTGTTAGCTTTTAAATTTGAGTTTAGTAAAAAACTTAATGATTCGTTGGCAGTGTGTCATGTGTTGCTACGACCGTTGAGTTAAAATCCATTGAGCCAAGGACCAAGGAAATTTTCATCCTTACACTGAATTCTCTACTTAGCAGGTTAGGTAGAGGGAACTTGTGAACCCAGTATTAGGACACACTGTTCAATTCCGTACATTCTGCCGCAATAGAGGCATTGGTCACTTATAAACTATGGCGAGTCGTTCGTTGTATCAATAAGGGTAGATCCTTTTCCCAAAACCGCTGAGCCATACATATTATTTTTTATTCTTTTTGCTCTGACAACGGGGCAAAGCTCGTTGTTGAGTGAAATGCGTCAAAAATTGAGCGAAAAGTGGTTAACGGAAGTATTCTAATGGAAAAGGAGTATCATATGAACAGCACTAGGTTCCCAGGTTCCATCACGCAGAGCGTAAAGCTAAACAAAAAGTCTTTGTATATCTATGACATCTCAATTTTACTTAACCAAATAAGAAAGAAAAAGAAAGAAAAAGTTTCCTAATGACATATTTGAAATCAAAAATTTAATTTACGTATAAGTTACTTAGGCCCGTCGAGCCACGTCGTCAGCAATAATGTTGCTCTGCGATATCGTGATTTAAAGCGGTTCACGTATGCAAATTGTTCATCAGATATTCAGTGTTTGGACATTCGTTATGCGCGTCCGGTGACTGTTTGGTTGTGTTTCAGTTTGTAGGAGTTTAGCTTTTTACCGTTATTGAGACTGGATTTTAAATATGGTGGTTCTAAGTTCAATTCTAACTTGGAGATTTTCGTTCCATCGCTTTGATTACAATACCAACAATCGTACGCCTTTGTACGAGTAGGATAAAATTGAGATATATATGAGTAGATGCTCCACTGACGCAGTGTTTTTTTTTAGCTTTACACTGTATTTCGCAGAGCAGAGTGGGTAGAGGCAGAGTAAGTAAGGCTGTATTTCGCACAGCAGAGTAGGGGCAGAGTAAGTAAGAGGAACTTGGGAACCTTTTATTATTCCGTTTTATTCTCCACTTTTCGCCGATTTCGAGCTATTGCGTTTTGTGCAACTCAAGGCGGCACATTGCGTTTTAACTTAGAAATAAAGTGAGTTAGTATTAGGTCCTCAAGTTTCCTCTCCGTCTTAAGCTTGTTAAATAATATTAATTCATGCCTTTTCCGGTTATCAAAGAGCTCTTAACTTAGCGGATCCACAACGTCGAGAGGATAAGCGTATCTTAAAAGATTACTTCTAAAGTACACTATTCCTCTGGACTAGAGAATGCCAATTGGCATTTTTCAATATACATTATTGTTAAAAGGTATTGAGAGTATAATTTTCGTTTTTGAATTCAGAAGTATCGACGAAAATTACAATGTTTTTCTGGTTGTCATTTCCATTAGTGTTCTACTAATCTGCTGGTTTCTAATTCACAACAAATTCTACACCAGATCTCTGGTGTTAACTGGTGGAGATTTTCTGACGAGACTATATAGTATGAAGAAGAACTGAAGCAAACGCCAGTTAAATGACGGGAAAATCGTTGGGTACATATAATCTTCGATCAAATTAATTGATGACCAGTGTCATACGACTTATAGTAGATACGATAAAAAACATTTAAAAGGGTGAATACAAAATTGGAATTCAAAGACTACTTACCCATGAACTCAATAATTTACATGAACACGATTGACGATTTAATTTATGGCAGACAAATGTTTGGTCGACAGAGACCAGATTAAATAAACAAAATAACAGTTAAAAAAAAGTTATATTTTATTACTGTCTCGTTACAGCCTGTGCCTACCCTGCTATGCCTAGCGTAAAGGACAAAGAAAAACATAAAAAGGGTTGTTCTTTAAAAAAACAGCAAAATTTTTCGACGCTAATTCTTCTCGTATACACCACAGCCGAAAGTCCACTGTACGTACATAAACGGAATGTTTTACATCGAGCGGCCACAATATCTTCGATTGATACTGGCATCGTCCGTCGCGTTACACTTGCGTCTATTTTAAAATTATATTTAAAACGTTGATAGCTTAGAATTTATAAAAAAAAATAGGATTTTTTATTTTGATAGGTTTATTGTTTCACCGTAGCTTCAGAATGTATTTCACAAATAGCGATAAACACAGGAAACGCGGAAACGTAGTGTCAATACACTCTACCGCCCATTTTCCGCCAAATTCCTTCTGCCTATCCTGATGTGAGCAAGAGAAAACGTGAAGCTAAAAAACGTAACCCACTGTGGCTTCTGTAAGTTACCTATTGCATTGAGAATATGTCATGTGTGTCATGCGTGACACAAGCCTCATTTGCATTTATTTGGCCACGTGGGCAAAGCGGCGGGTAAACGTCTATGCATAATAAAACAAAATCGAAATCACTATAGTTATAATATTCAGTCAACATCACAACTAAATTGCACTCTAGGGTGCCATACCAACTAAACTACACGCCCCTTCCGTGTTACTTTGTACTGGATATTGTACAGTATTATAAATAAACTATGCATATATCTGTTTGTTTGTTTGTAATTTTATATAGAACTAGTTGTATTTAAATATTTAAAAGTTTTAGTATCATGTAAATAAATATAATATGCACTTGAAAAAACACGGTGATTTTACCGCAATCACAGGCAGGTATTTCAATTTTATTGATGATGTATATAATATTAAAAAGAGGAAGCTTTTGTCTTGACTGGATCAATTAAAAAAAAAATACATTAAATAATACATATACCATGGAAATTTATAGGCTCATACTCAAAATAAGGGAATGTGATGGCCACCATACCAAGTACGATAGCGTGAGTACATAATATTTATTCTAATAGAAAATGAAGCGTTAAGCTCAAAAGCTTCTGGTTAGAATTGCAAACATTTTTTTTAATATTTCATAAATCGAAGAAAGCTCAACGTAGAGAACATGATCATATGGACACTACTCAAAATAAGGGAATATGATGGTCACCATACAAAATAAAGGGAATATAATATTTATTCTAATAGAAAATGAAGCGTTAAGCTCAAAAGCTTCTGGTTAGAATTGCAAAACTCTTTTTTTTTTATTGAATATTTCATAAATCGAAGAAAGCTCATCGTAAAGAACATGATCATATGAACACTACGAGTAAAGTATCAAGTATTTTTTTTTTGCTATTACGAAGTTATGATTTTCGCTAATAAATGTTAATCTGTAAATAGTTGATTTTAAAAAAATGCACTGAATTTCTTGCCGGTTCTACTCAGATGTGAGGCAGCAATTTTGACTTTGACTGGTAAAAACTTTATCTGGTAAAAAGAGCGAAATATCAAATATTTTATTTCCTCTAGAAGGGATCGAACCCACATGTTGTGTTAACAGTTGCATGTTTGAACCACTGTGTCACGACAGGCTTTAATAGAACGATGAACATAAATGAAATTATATACTTAATATAATTATATTTATGTTTTCTTATTCATAACTTGGTGAGTCAAGAGAAATTAATATTAGGACACTTCAACGCTTCGCCTCCTTTTGCAAAATATAAAAGCATTTTATAATTTATGTAACATAGAAAACGTGTAAAACGCCATATGTCGCACGACTTAAAATATTCTCACCTTGCGATTTAAGAATCCAAAGCTCAATATTTCCAGCACGCTCCAGCTACTTACTCACGTGTCGCCATTTCCGTGCGTATAAGCTTTCCTTTTAAATATTGTCTAAAATTTTACTCAGCAAGCGACACAGCGCTTGTTACCAAAGCGAAATAAAAACATATTTTTAATTATATTTAGTACTTCATTTCTTCGAGTGGGGATCGAACCCACAACCTGTTGAGTTTACAGTCACAGTCTTTTCCGCTGCGCCACAACAGGCCTAAAATAGTAATATATAATTTCTAAAATAGTATTCAACGGAATTCATATAGCTAGAGGCCTGTCGTGGCGCAGCGGCACAAGAGTGTGACTGTAACCGACAAGTTCTGGGTTCGATCCCCAGTCGAGGAAATGAAATATTTAATATTTTCAATTTAAATATTTAATGTTTTATTTCTTCGCTCTGGTAATAAGGCAAAGCGCGGCGGCCTCAATTTCGGCGGAAAGTGGGGAACAGAAGTGGAACGGAGTGTCTTTACACTAGGTTCCCGAGTTCCCTTCGCCTACCCTGCCTAGTGCGGGATACAGCATGATGTGATTTTTTAAAATTGATACTTATATATATATATATATATATATATATATATATATATATATATATATATACATGTATATATATATATATATATATATATATATATATATATATATATATATATATATATATACATATATAACGATGTGATTTTTTAAAACTGATAATAAGATACATATTTGTTATTATCTAGCAAACTATAAACAGTCTTAACGTGCAATTGTATGCAAATGTTAAGTGTTTCATCACGCCAAAGTTTCCAGGGAATAAGAGATACTATCTATATGATAAGTGCCTCTGTTTGTTTTGAAGCTATTCCACTTGTATACTAAGAGGGTAATTTTAGCGAAAATTGCTTGAGAACAGGTGAAAATCCTGTGATATATATTGTTGTAGTGGAAAATCTTGATATAACTATAGTTTCACGCTGTATCGTGCAACGTAGAGAAAGGAAATCTAACGGAGGAATTTCCGTAGGTAACGTTCCCTACGCACCAAGCAATTCTTAAAATGTGGTGCGCCAATTGCAGAATTAAACGCCGTGCTTTGTCACATTAACAGGGGAAGAAAATGGAGGTAGTAATTCTTACACTCCAGAGTTTCGATTTGAAGTCATATAAAAGAACTTGATATTATTAAATAAAATTTATATATATATATATATATACATATATATATATATATATATATATATATATATATATATATATATATATATATATATATATATATATATATATATATATATAATGTGCATAAATGAGCAAAACCCCAACAAAAGGCTTTACCATCCATATATCAGTGGAAAATCCAGCGCTTTGAAAAATTTCAAGAGATCTACCTACGAGTACATGTTACCAAGATACGATAAATTGAAGATGCTTCGTAAAGGAAAATTTGTTATATTACGAGTATGTGAAACTTGCATACTTTTTCTTATTTTAAATCTTTTGAGATCAAACAGTTGTTTTGAGTTTGATCACCACATTGATTAGAGAAATGAGAATAATTTGCGTTCCACTCTGGCAAGTCAGGAGATATGGCGCGGCGTTGAGTTCCGCCACGCCAGATATCTCGTAATGGAGTGGAAAGTAAAAAAAATCTGAAAGGATAGGTAAACAAAATGAAACTACTAATTACGTAAGTATTCAACTATTTGTACGTAAGTTTTTACATTTATCGATGAACGATATTCCAACTAAAACATTTCTTTATTATATTTTTAAAGAACTAATGAGATATATTGTCGTAATTTTAAAAAAAGTGTACTTTGTGTATGTAATAAGTGAGGCCAGTCGTGGCTCAGAGGCACAAACGTGCGAATTGAGAGTTCGAATACCACTCGAGAAACATGATATTTAAAAAAAATATTATCATTATAGTTTTGCCACCAGACACAGAGTGTCTTATCACTAGGTTCCCGGGTTCCCTCAGCCTACACCTTCACTTGCTGGATACAGGGTAAAAATGAAACACTAACTCTAAGGCATTACACAAACAACAATGAAACAACTATCAAACATTAACTTGGCACAGTTTCTATAAAAAAAAATGCATTAAAACCTACAGGGGTGGATATTTCACTTGCCTCCAGCGTAAAAAGTAATTCGAGTGGTAACATTCAGGCGGAATGAAAAAAGTTCATTCATCTGGGCGAAGCCGTCCCTGTTTGTATAAGTGCTTGAGGCGGGGCGGACTCATTTTCTTACTATGTAATCGATCTATCTAATCTTTTTACATTATGAGCTTGGAATTTATGAAATTAATATATTAGCAAATATATAGCACACGCGTGCGACTGTAAATGTGACACGTAGTGTGTTCGATGATTTTCATTTCTTCACTTTGGTAAGGCTAAACGCGCCGTTTAGTTCTGCCAGTCATTATTAAATTTAGCGAAAAATGCAGGATAGAAGTGTCTTAATGCGAAACTCAACACCGCATGCCTCGTAACCAGAATGAGAAAATGATATAAATATTTCGCTCGTCCGACTTTGATTAGAATCCTCAATCAATCGTTGAACCCACGGTAAATTACTGCCTCTGTCACAAGATTCTATCAAATCTTTCGAGAAAATCAAGGACGGCTTCCGAGAGGCATACGTTCAAATTCCGTTACTTTTTTATAATTTATTTAAAAAAAATATATTGTTTTTTGTCTTGTATGTGGATTATTACTGTAAAAATGTTAAAAAAGCCAATTTATATAACATTTAAATAACAACTTAACTAAACTTGAGGCCTGTCGTGGCGCAGCGGTACAAGCGTGTGACTGTAACCGACAGGTTCTGGGTTCGATCCCCGGTCGAGGAAATGAAATAATTAACATTTTCAATTTAAAATATTTAATGTTTCATTTCTTCGCTCTGGCAAAGCGCGGCGTTGAGTTCCGCCACTCAAACCGCAATGCCTCAAATTCGGCGAAAAGGGGGGAAACGAAGTGGAACGGAGTGTCTTAACGCTAGGTTCCCGGGTTCCCTCTGCTTACCCTGCCTCGTGCGGGATACAGCGTAAAGCTAGGAAATAACAACTTAATATCGTTTTATCTATCCTGACGAAGTGTGCTGTCACACTAGCGGCGTACCACGTCTAGCTGTAAATGTAATGACTGTGACTTTAAGTGAGAATTAAAGTCACAATCAAAGCGTTGCGCCGTAACCGCTCCAAAATCTGTTCTATTCTATATATTATTTCCCCAAAAACCATCATTCGGACAAATCCAGCACAAAAACCTAGCAACTAATATAGAGTAAAAACGAAGAATGTGCCAAAGTGGTAAAAGCAGGTGTTTTTGGCCGATGCTCATTACGTATTTATTAAGCTTAGCCGCCGGCGAGAAGTTCCACTCATTAATTCAGCTCGCTACAGAAAATGAAGTCCACAGTCTTCAAATACGAATTACTTATTTATTTCCTTCTGTCAAGTGGAATGCAATTCTTTTGAAAGGATAGTTGTACTTTAGTTATTTCTAAAGTTATAAGGATCGGTAAGAATAGTGGTTGTATTTTGATATATACCGATTTCCTTTACAGGATAGATATTTGTGTAGTGGGTAATAATATGTTTAAAAGCGGCAAGCGTTGGCGAATGATTTATAACTACTTTACCACATCGTTATAACACGCTATTTGTACAGAATAATATTTCATTAAAAATATGCTATAGACAAGTAAATCAGTAAGAAAATATTGAAATGTGTAAAATTTTTGCGTAGCACAATTTGAACTTGCGCCGCGCCTCTTGAAATTCGCTTGTTCTCTATGCTTCCATGTGCTCTTATCGAGCCACGTCAATATTATATCTTTTTATTGTCCCGCTGCCTTCAAATATTGTTATATTTTCAATAATTGACGCTTTTCCCTGAATAACCGAAGGTCATAGTGAAAGGAGTGCTGTGACGCTGATCGTTCGTTCGATTCGCTAATTTCCATAAAGTTTTCAATATATTACGCCTCGAGTGACTCAGCACCATGTTTCATCTACCAAACAGCGGGTATGAAAATAACGAAAATATTATGGATGGTCAGGATCAAACTCACAACCATCGCTTTTACAATTAACCGCCGTACCATTAATATATATTTATAAAGAAATCGCTTAAAACTGAAAGTTTTCTCTATTGCTTCTTGAGTCTAGAAATCTTAAGATTCTCAAGTTGATCCGGCTCTCGCTAATCCCGGTATTAAAGTATGGTTTAACAATGCTGAGCCAACTGGGTTCTTTTTCAAGAGATAACAAATTGTTTATTCTTTTTCAACAGGTTTAATATATATATATATATATATATATATATATATATATATATATATATATATATATATATATATATATATATATATATATATATATATGTATGTATGTATGTATAAATAAATACACAAACTGAAACATCTTTAAGGGAACCGAGTGGCTTAACTAAGCTATCAGGTGGGATCCCTCTACTTATTCTTCTTTATCATGAAAAAGGAAAGTATGGTAACATTATCCTATTGGAAACCGTCCAAACACTCTGACTACTGTCCTTAATTATTATAAAACGGGCCGCGATAGGTTTTTCGATTTGCCCCTGCGTCACGAATTACCTCAAAAAAATTTAAAACGACAATAGAAGCTGCCATATATTTCACTTCCCACACTTCACTTTAACACTTTATTTGAAACATATACTAACTATTTTATCTACACTTTGCACCTATTAAGCATACTTCTTTAAACTAAAAGTGCTTTAGAAGATTTTAAGTGCTCGTATTAGAGAGCTTTACCAAAGTGCATTACTTTAAGACGTATTAATAAAATTGTGAACAATTTCGAGCAACGTTTTAGTCTAAACAGCCTTTGTGGCGACCGAAACCCAGCTTTTAGTGGAGGCTTTTAACAAAAATCAAATATGCGACGTATGGAGGTGGATTTTGATGCAGCGGCCAGTGTTTTTGCATAAGGAAAATAGAATTACGGTTTGTTTTGCAAGTTTAATTTTTCTTTAGCTTCACGTTGTATCCCGCATATGGTAAGTAAGGCAGAGGGAACTTGGGAACCTAGTGTTAAGGCACTCCGTACTGTTTTCTTGAGGCATTACGTGTAGAGTGGCGGAACTCAACATCGCACTTTTGCCTTGTTACCAGAGCAATGGAATGAAAACGTTAAATATTTAAATATTTCATTTTCTCCAGTGGAGATCGAAACTATAGGCTGATTTTACAGTCACATGCTTGTGCCGCTGCACCACGACAGGCCTGAAAATACAAAAATTGCAACAACCATC
The DNA here is from genome assembly GCA_019049475.1 of Eueides isabella. Classification (NCBI taxonomy): domain Eukaryota; kingdom Metazoa; phylum Arthropoda; class Insecta; order Lepidoptera; family Nymphalidae; genus Eueides; species Eueides isabella. The sequence goes on from CM032384.1 coordinate 2,083,532, forward strand.
GCGTACCAAAGATATATATAAAAACACATCGTGCTACCTCATAACCTATTTATACAGAACAAAAACAAACAGTATCAATTTTCCATTCTACCTCTATAGAAACGCGAGTGCACCCAAAAAGGGTTCCCGTACAGCGAAATGTAGTGCATAATTGCGATGCTGTGTTACCCTAACCCATATGTACTATTTTGTACCCATGCAAAGTGAATACTATGACTTTGAACATGAGACATTTTTTTTTAATTTAGCTTCACGTTTTTATATAGAGCTATAGACGGGGAAATTATTATTATTAAGACAATTCCTCAAAAACTCACAAGATTTTGAAGATTGGCCATCTTCGAAAAATTGTGAGTTGGATGACGGATCTTAACGCCGCGTTTGACGATAATACTTTTAAAGATAATAATTTTCTTGAATAAGGAAAATAATTTTCTTGTGTAAGAATCGACCCCAAAATCGTCATCTTTATAAGCTTTAGGAAGTTGCCCCAGTGCCATGACGGGCTTAAAGATCAACAAAATTATTATATAACATATCATATTAATATATTTTTAACCTTACATAACTCAACTCAGCTTCACGCTGTATCCCGCATACGGCAGGGTAGGCAGGGGGAAACTTGGGAACTAGTGTTAGGTAGACACTCCGTTCCACTTCCTATCCTAACATATAAAAAGGAAATATGAAAATCATAATTTTACATGTTGGTTATAAATAAGCAAATAAATTAAATCAAATATAATATTTAAAATTATTAAGGCACTTCCTATTAAGACAGTTCCGTTCCCCAGTTTAAAATCAAGTCGTATTTATCTATTGTGGACTTGATCATATTCACAATTATTTTTTTTTCCCTTCTCTGATAAGAAAAATCACGGCGCGGTGTTATGTTTCGACAGAACGGAGCATCTTAACACTAGGTGTCCAATCGGATCTTATTGGTGCAGTTACAAAGAAAAGAACCTGTTTTTAAATGAGATTAGTTCAATTTCCATTGGAGAAAATTCATCAAGAATAAGACAAAGTAATAAGGCAAAGTGCCGCATTAAGTTCTACCACTCACAATTGCAATGACTCAATTCAAGGGCATTGTCTGGAAACGGAATGTTCTAACACTAGGTTCCCTCTGCCTTCCCAGGAACGTTCCCTGAGCGTGAAACTAACCAAAAATCACAAAATACTTGCAAGTCGCAACTTATTTAAGTATCAGCGGTATTTTAAAATGGATAACAACTCGCTTTGTGTGACGACTGAGCCCGCAATTTGGTTCTTATGTCATCAAATCTGACATGGATTTGGTTTGCTGCAGCTGCAAATGGTTGACGTTTTGTACTTTTTGATTTTAAGCTTAAAAGCTTATAGGATATGAGGAAAGTGTTATTTGGAAGCATATTGTAATAATATATACTTATTTTTAGCCCTTATCACAAAAAATGTGTTTGTCTGTCTGCCTGTGGAACCAAAGCTTCCGAATTAATAGATTTCAATGTGGTTCCTTTTTATTTATTTTTTCACTTTCACGCTATATCCCGCACACGGCATGGTAAGTAGAGGGAACGTGGTAACTTGGGAGTGTCAAGTCTCTCCATTCTTCTCCCCACTTTCCGCCGCTTGTTCTTATATGGCAAAAAAGTTTAATTAAAATCTGATTAGCAGATAAAGATCTATCTGCACTTTTCCAAAATGAGATAGTCATTGTTTGACCGGAGGTTTTTATAATTTAAATACTGTTAACATTTTTTTAAATATTATTTGACTTTTAGGTATCATATATATATACATATATGTGTTAACATTATTACCATTTTCTCTATAAAAATTTGAAATTAGTTATCTGTAAATAGTAAATGAGCCATTGCATATATTTATGAATTGCGTTGTATTAATATCATTGTATTTAACACACTTTGTAAAATACAAATACGTAGTGTAATTGATAATACTTTTTTGATAGTTTTTTTACTTAAATTATATAGTTCAGTTTCAAGTATCCTATTATTACCGGATACGCTTAGGCCGATCGTAACTCTCTGTTGCTTGTTTCACGCTCTCGTTTATACGCTCAGCTCTGGCGGAACGTGACAATTAGTAATGTTTTTCATGCGTGCAACCGGTGTCCATCCATATATAAGATGCGAAAAGCGGTTTTAAATACATAAAAATACCGTATAGGTATATAAAGGCCTATCGTAGTGCAGGGCCGTGTGACTAAAACGCTACCGCTAGGTTTTGGGTTCGATCAAGGAAATGCAATATTAATTATTTTTAATTTATTTTTGAATTAACATTAAATGTTTTCATTTCTTCCCTTTGGTATCAAGGAAAAACGAGTTAAGTTTCAGCAATCAACACGCACTGCCTCAAATTCAGCTGAAAGTGGAGAACAGAACCGAGCGTCTTAACATTAGTTTCCCAAGTGCCCTCTGTTTTAAGCAAGATGTATCTTGAACACGCTGAAAAATATAAAAATATAATTATTAAATACCTTCTTTAATTATCGTCTATAAGTTTAAATACTTCTCTATTTCTATTTAGAGGTCTGTCGTTGCGCAGCGGCACAAGAGTGTGACTGTAACCGACAGGTTCTGGGTTCGATCCCCAGTCGAGGAAATGAAATATTTAACATTTTCAATTTAAATATTTAATGTTTTTTTTCTTCGCTCTGGAATTAAGGCAAACACGCAATGCCTCAAATTCGGCGGAAAGTGGGGACCGGAAGTGGAACGGAGTGTCTTTACACTAGGTTCCCGGGTTTCCTTTGCCTTCCCTGCCTCGTGCGGGATACAGCGTGAAGCTATAAAAAAAAAACTTCTCTATTTACTATTTTCTAACTAAAATTATATAAATCTACACGCTACTTATTTGCATATACAACCCAATGCATGTGAATCGACTTGCATGCTACAACAGCCAGGGGCCGGTCTGACTCAGGGATGATCAACCCTAGCACTTCCCTGGGGGTACTTAATTAATTTTGGTAACATCTAATTTATATTTATAACTGTTTACGTTTTAATGGTGTACACTAGTTGTGTGGATTTTCTCTATATTAGGTGATGGATATATTTTATTGTTTTTGACTTTAGTTTGTTTTTACTTTTCTAAGTATAAATGTATTGAAAGTTATATATAATATGTTATATATTTTTTTACATATAGTACAAGAAATTTTATAACAATTAAAAATAAAACATACAATATAGATTTGGTCTATTTCTTAAACAATTTTAAAATATTAAATATTTCATTTCGTCGAGTGGGGATAGAACTCGCTACCTGTCGTATTTATACTCACATGCAAATGCTCTTGCGCCACGACCGTCCTTAATAATATAAACAAATACTTTAAATACGTATAACATGTAAACTCACTCACTGACTTAGCTTCACGCTGTATCCCGCACATAGCAAGATATAGTGGGAACTTGGGAACCTAGTGTTAAGACACTCCGTAATAATTATAATAATTCGTTTCCTCGAGTGGGGATCGAGCTCACAAGTTATAACGTTTACACACACATGATTGTGCCCCTGTACATCAACAGGCCTTAGTAAAGTATTTAAATTAATACTTTAAGTATGTAATCATTTTAAATATATTTCGAAATTTGTAAATCAACAAACACTTGCCATCCCTATACCAATGTCACTTGACCATTCTAATTTATGGCGCGTCGTCGCCACGGGCGTCTACCAGTTTAGCCTATTGTTATCCTAGAACAACATGCATGTCTGAAGTCCCGACCTATTCATATTCATTCAATGATGTAAACTAAATCTAGGTATATATATTCGTATAAAGATTCCTAGCACTGTTGGGCAATTCGTACATTAAGTAAGGTTTACAAGACTTATGGCCCCTCGAAACAGTTTGCAAGGCGTAAAATGGAAAATCTATGTTTTTCCGTTCCTATTACGATTTTTGAGAAACTCTTCGTCTTTTTTCAGATATTAGTTTTAAGTGTCAAACCAATATTTTTCACAGTTATTTAATATATTTCTTACTGACCTATATATATTGCAATAATTAAAAATTAAAGCTTACAACAAAATGATAGTATAATTAACTAACGGTACAATTTAAAAATAACTTGAATATAGAATATAGAATAATAGAATCTTGTGTCAAAACATTCCATTTCCTGCGTTTTGCCTTATTTAAAAAAAAAACTGAGAGAAAAAGAGAATTCTCACTCCCTAATAGAACCTAAATCACTCCCACTGTATTTCAACTGTAAACTTGCTTCAGGGCGTGAATTCGGTCCCCACTCGAGGATATTTTCTTAAATTTTCATCTCTTGCTCTGGTAACGAAGCAAAGTGCAGCGTTGAGTTCTGGCACTCATCATACACTGCTTCAAACTTGGCTGAAAGTGGGGAACGGAAGTGGAATAAGGGAACGGAGTGTCATAACACTACAGTTCCCAAGTTCACTCTGCCTATCGTAAAGCATAAAACGGCGAGTTTATATTCTATAATCAATTTGAAAATAAATCATTAATTTTATTCTTTCTGTTTTAGTTATTTTAATATGCATTTAAAACACAATCAAAGTCAAACTCAAGCACCTGTATATCTGCATCTAGCGTAGTATGTACATACATAATATAGTACGACTGCTTTTAACTTATAATTAAGGTACCCCTCAGAGGCGTGGAAGTTTTAATTACGTAACCTTTGATGCCTCTATAATTCACATGTATTCTTCTTGCATACATTTATGTAACAAGGCATGTTTTCTAAACTTTACACTTATATTTATATATATACGTGTATGTGAAACAATTTAATGTAAAAGCTTTGCCAAAAACATGACGCGGCTTTAGATTTCGCACAATAGCTGATATGTTAAGTGTCTTGACTCTACGCATTCTCTGCCTCCTTGATCCTTTGATATATGTAGCGGGAACAATTGAAAAAATAAAATAATTGTTAAAAAAAAGTAACGCAATGTATATAACCGGTAACCCTGTCCGGGACTTATTGCCGTTCCGGCGCGTTGTACGGATACGTAATCCGTTATTTGTCTGTCTGTGCCACCTTAGCTCTGCAAGATGGTTTTTTTTTTAATTTAAAGCCATGTTCTTGGTAGTCATTCTTAACTAAGTTGTATTAAAATCGGACAAGTAATTTAAAAGCTACTTTTACTTATTTATCATTCAAATTTTAAAATAAAGATTATTTGAAAATTACAACACTACATATTTGACTACAATGTGTGTAACATTCAATAGCGACTATAAAATAACTTAAAATCCTGTACAAGTATAATCTGCGTACTAATGCTTCCATTAAAAGTGAGATAATCTCGAAAAACGCTGTTCTAAAAGGAAAGCAAGCACACGTACGAATATGTGCAACGTTTTGTCGAAACAAAATTTTATAGAAGTAAACACTTTAACGATAGTAGTAAAGCAAATATATTTAAACTGCAACTCGTAACCTTAAACTAATATTAAGAATTATATATAAATTTTAAAATTTAATATCTTGGATGCTTCGTTAATTATTTTGATACTAGATCTGTATGTAAAAAGATAATACGTGGTTGAAAGTATTGCTGCTCTACGCAAAACGTCTCGAATCCATGGCGAACGGGACTCCCCCTACAGGAAATCCCGCTAGCTACCTTGTTTTACTGTAAAGCTTTTTTGTAAGGTGTATTAAAAGCTAGCTAAAAAAATATATTAACTTTTTATTGGTGTTTTTGTAAAATAGCATTGAGTCTAAATAAAATCTCCAATCATTTTAAGCTTTTAAGGATTTTTAGAACTAAATAAAGCACTTACATTATTTTAAGCTTCCTGTAAGGAGCACTCTAGATTATTAAAATTCGTACTGAAACCAGCCGTGTGATATCATCTTATTTTTTCTTTACAAATTTTCTCAAAATTGCGAGTTTAAACTGAAAGAATAGTGTGTTTAGCTTATTCGTTCTATACTTGTCGCCATTTTTTGAGATTACGTGCTGAATGACGGAGTTTAACTCCGTTTCATTTACCCTTTGTCTATTCGAATGGTAATATGTAAAAAGGACTTGCTAAGATAAGGATTGGAATAAGACCTTCCTTACCGAAACGACTGTTGAAGATAGTGTTTTTACACTGTGGAGTAACTTAAGTCAAAAGACCCCGCCACAATCCCAATCTAATTGATTGGGATTTTGTCAGGTATAGAGGAATAGTGAAGAAAGCTCATTTTTTTAAGCTTCACGTTATAATCTGCACATGGCAGGGTATTCGGAGGGAACTTGGGAACTAAGTATTTTTTTGCCGAATTTAAGGTATTGCGTGTTGAGTGACAGAACCCAACGCTACCATTTATCGCTTTTACAGTGACAGTTACAGTGATCACGTAACTTACTAAAGTATCGGTATTTACTATAATTTTTTTTAAGTTAAATTTTCCTAAGTTAAAAATACCATTTACATTGTTAGATTATTTTAAATCATATCATAATCAGTGCCCTTTAGTACGAGTAGATGGCTATTTTTTCAGACCTCGATACATGAAATCTGGTGACGATTCACTTCGTTTCACATTCTGTTTTCCCAACTTTTTGTCGAATTCTTGAGGCATTGTGTGTCAAATGGCTGGCGGAACTCAACGCCGCACATTTCTTCGCAGCCAGAGTAAACAATTTTTAAATAAAGAATCAAATCCACAACCACCTCGCTTACAGTCATGTTTGTGGCCCTGCGCCAGAACGGTCTCATAAACATATTTAATAGTAAATGAAATTATTACATAATTTTAAGTTTTCTGTAAGCAGCACTCTAGCTTATTAAAATTCGGACTCGAGGCGGCCGTGTGAGATAACATCTTGTACACCGGATATTTTGATTACGTTTTGGGTAAATTAAATTTTTGATATTTCGCTTTTGCCTTTGGTTAAAATGTGTATATAATTTTTGTGAACGAAAATAATATTTTTGTTGCACTGCTGTAGTTAATTATGAAATTAATTAACTTTATCAAGCGGTATACTATCTGTTGGGGAATATATATATATATATATATATATATATATATATATATATATATATATATATATATATATATATATATATATATATATATATATATATATATATATATATATATATATATATATATATATATATATATATATATATATATATATATATATATATATATATATATATATATATATCTCCAGCTTCACGTTGTAGGCAGGGTAGGCAAAGGGAACTTGGGAACCTACCGACCGAGTGTAAGACACTCCGTTCCACTTCCGTTTTCTACACAACAAATATTATAGATATAGATTCTAATATTCTCCCAACTGAAAATTGAGCATATAGCCATTGTGTTCCTATGTTACTAAATCACTTTGTAATCTTGTGATCCAAAAATATATGTGTTATGTGATGACACAGACGCATAAACGGATTTAAGTGTGATTTTTTTATCGAAAGCCTCATTTATCGCGGTGGTTCTTATGTTTTACTATCATCGGATTAGCGATTAAAGACCTACAAGCACTTTGCCAATATTATAATGACTTTTTGATCGAAAGTATACTTAGTTTTAAAATAGTTTTAAAATATTTTTGCTTGTTGGGCGCTTAAAATTTTGCTCATAAAATTTATATTATACTTCCTAGCCATTTTTATTGCTATAACAAAAATTATTGGGGCACGTTAAATTTACTTACTTACGGGACTTATCAGTACAAATATCACGTTTACAATCGATTACGATACTGAATCGTAAAGTTGGCACTTTCAATTGCAAAATTGCTCCTAGACATTTTTATTTGCTGTGGAAAAATATCGAAATTGAACTTTGTTCCAATGATTTAAGGAAAAAGAGAGACTTTTTGATTTTAATCCCAATGGTGCTTGGCAGTTTTACAGCTTTTGAATAGCTAAGCTTTGAAAATATAATCAAATTATAAATTATATAGTAAAATCTTTAACTGAGTATTAGAATACGGTTACTGTGTATCGTTCTTCTTAAAACAAAATACTATACACTATTTTCCATACCTTGCCATGTTAGTTATTGTATATATTGTGAAATATTGCGAGTTCAATTTGATTCACTTTTCAGAGTTTGAATGGGCTTATTATTTGATTATAACTTCAGTTCTGATGACAACGGCATGACAAAACATATATTCAAAAATGTTGGTAATCTCAAATGGTTGGCGTTATAAACTAGCAGATTGAAATTTTGAACATATTACCTAATAAAAGTACTATTATGTATTCTTAGAGGGGAACGGAAGTGGAACGGAGTGTCTTAATCCTAGGTTCCCAAGTTCCCTCTGCCTACCCTGCCATGTGCGGGATACAGCGTGAAGCTGAGTATTATGTATTTTTGAGCTTTTGCCACATAAGATTTTCATTCCCCAGTTTTCGCCGATTTTCGAAGAATTGCGTGTTAAGCGGCGAAACTCAACTCTACGATTTGCCTCGTTACCAAAGCGTGAAAATTAAACTATCAAACATTTCATTACTCCAAGTGTAAAACAAACCCATAACAAAAAAACAAAGTCTAGAAACTAAAATTGGAACCGGAAGCTGTCCAAAGCGACTTAAAAAACATAAAAACAAGAAAAATAACACTGAAATCACTACTAGAAGTAAATAAATCAACAAAGGGATGAAAAGGGTTGAAAATGAAAGCTCTCACCATGCATATCGCACTAATTCACATAATATCGTATTAGGTATTCGCATACTATTAGCAAATGATTAAACTGAACAAACTAGTCTGGCTTAACGAACTGTGCAAATAAGATGCGCTACGTATTTGCCGTTTGACTAACTATCAATTAGGTTTTAGTTCGATTTATGTGTTATTATGTATGTACTTTATATATTGAATTTATGTACATACATTAAATTATATAGAAATTGTATCTAACTGGCCGTCATGGCGCAGTGGGATAGTCAATTTATGTAAAGTAATAAAATATTTTAATTTTCTTTTTAATTTTCGTTTTATAAAGCACAGCGATGAACTCCGCCACTGAGCATGGAATGTCTTCCAAAATGGGTTGAAAGTCGACTTAGCAACGGGATGGTTCAATCGTTAGGTTAAATTTTTTAAATGTTTCTACGTTTTGTGAATGTAAACACGTTGAAATGTATCGATCTTTACACAGCAAGGTAGGCAGAGGGAACCTCGGAACCCAGTGTTGTGACACTCTGTTCCCATTAAGCCACTTCCGTTCCCCACTAACTCAAATGTGATAATTTCATTCCGGTCCGTTGTTCCACTATATATGTATGTATATCTCTTTTGTATAGTGACTTTAATGATCTTACTCAAGTTTACGCTGTATTCAATATATAGCAGAGTAGGCACAGGAAACTAGGGAACCTAATGTTAAGACACTCTATTCTGTTGCCCACTTTCCCGCCGTATGTAAGGCATTGTATGTTGAGTGGCGGAACTCAACGCCGCACATTGCCTTGTTACTAGAGTGAAAAAATGAAAATATTAGATAGTTTATTAGAAAATATTAAACTCATTTTCTTGAATGGGGGATCGAACTTACTACCAGTCGCGTAACACGCCTGTACCGCTGCGCCACGATAGACCTCTAAGGCTCCTTCAGCGAGCTTTCCTCTTATAATCTAAAGAAAATAACTTTACAATTCTAAGTAAAATCATTTATATTCCATTTCAAAATGAAGATCAAAGCCTAGTTTAACCTAACGTGTTCATTTGGTTCAGACGCAAATTGAGTAATAAACTACAATCAGGCGATGCATTTGAAATGTATAACACAATTCGTGGTCTGCATTTCAGTTGACAACCAGTCAGCTCACGTTAGAGCTTATGATATTATATATTATGACAATGCTTTTGTTTTGTTAATATTTGTATTGGTTTTAGTTTTTAGATGGCGAATATAATATTTAAGAAATTAAAGGAGGTATTACTTAAATTAAAGTATTAAGTCTTCTTGTTCCATTGTCGAGGTAAAGTGCGGTATTGAGTTCCGGAACTTAAAATTTTAGCGAAAAGTGAGGAACGAGGTGGTAACGGGAAATGTAGTATTTTAAAACTAGTTTCCTCTGCCTACTTTGCTATGAACAGAAGTTCCGCCACTCAACACGCAATGTGTTGATTAAAAATGCCTTCAAGTGTGTTAAGTTAACTTTACTTTGTTACCAGAGAGAGGAAATAAAAACAGTATATTTTTTTTTCATTTCTTCGCTCTGATCGCAATTTCTCAATTTCAACACAAAGTGGTAGTCCTAAGTTTCCTTTGCCTACCTAGCTTTAAGGATATAGCTTGAAGATGAATAAAAAAAATCAAAGAAAAAATAAAGGGAAATATAACTGTCGTAAAGTTGTCTGTCCCCTGCCTAAAGGCTACAACATACATAAGTCTAACTAATCTACTATATTCACTGAACACGCGACTCCCCATCAAAAGTCATAAATATGAAATTTGCTGCAGCCACGTCACGGCGGTTTGAGTAAATCCTGTCGTATTTTGTGAGCTTTTTGTCTTGCCTTCTTTAAATATTTGACTCAAATTTTATGTATTTCAATTTTATTTGTTTATTATTTAATTATATATTTAATGTTTTCATTTCCTCGCGCTGGTGACAAGGTAAAGCGCGGCATCGACTTCCGCCACTCAACACGCCATGCCTCAGATTCGTCGGAAAGTGGAGAATGGAAGTGAAATGACTGTTGCCCAGCTTGAAGCTAAGTAATTTATAATTTTTTGTCAAAGGATTCAAGATTTTTTTTATAATAAACATAAAAAAAAACTGGTCAAGCGTAAGTTGGACTCGCCCACAAAACGTTTCATATTGCCAAACGGTAATTCTTACGAGTACGAGTGTCTTTGGGTAGCGGAAATTTGTAAAAATCTCCCCACAGAGATGCTAACAATAAAAATAAGCTGTAACAAGCGTTTAAGAATTTCGACGGAGCTCGGTGAGAACGAATGGCTTAGTTGGTCAGAGCGCTGGAACGGTATTCCAGAGGCGCGGGTTCAAATCCTGCTTCGTTCAAAATTTTTATACGCTTTTTAAATTTAAGTTTAGTATTTTCTGTCCTAAGTGTGGAATAACACTTTAAAACATGGTAAAAAAATTAAAATAAATAGTATTCTCTCTTGCCCGCGCCTCTGGAATACCGTTCCAGCGCTCTGACCAACTAAGCCATTCGTTCTCACCAATCTACGTCGAAATTCTTATACGCTTATTACAATTTATTTATGTTGTTAGCATCTCCGTAGGGAGATTTTTACAAATTTCCGCTACCCAAAGACAACTTATAAGAATTATCGTTTGACAAGAGGGAATACTATTTATTTTAATATTTTACTATTTTTTAAAGTGTTATTCCACACTTAGGACAGAAAATACTAAACTTAAATTTAAAAAGCGTATTAAAATTTTGAACGAAGCAGGATTTGAACCCGCGCCTCTTGAAAACCGTTGAAGCGCTCTGACCAACTAAGGCATTCGTTCTCACCAAGCTTTTAGTATTTTCTATACTAAGTGTGATATAACACTTTAAACAATTGTTAAAATATTAAATAAATAGCATAATCTTTTGCTAAACCGATAATTCTTACGTACTTACTTTGGGTAGCGGAAATTTGTAAAAATCTTCCCTACAGAGATGCTAACAACATAAATAAGTTGTAACAAGCGTATAAGTACCTTCTGCCTACCAATATGCAGATGGAAATTGGGAACCTAATATTTGGACACTTCTTTCTTATTAAAATACTTATATTACATTTTACTTTATTTTTCGATAATCTAATTGAGAAATTAAAGAATTTTTGAGAAACGTATTGAGTTGTAGAAGTCAACGTAGCGCTCTACCTTGTTGTAACAAAGAAATGAAAATATTGAACATTTCATTTCCTCGAGTGGGTATCGAACCCACTATCTCACTCAGCTTCACGCTGTATCCCGCACATGGCAGGAACGTCAGAGGGAACTTGTGAACCTAGTGTTAAGACATTCCGTTCCCCACTTATCGCCGAATTTAAGGCTTTGCGTGTTGAGTGGCGAAACTCAACGTCAGGATTTGCCTGATTGCCTGAGTGAAGAAATGAAAAGATTAAATATTGAATATTTCACTTTCTCGAGTGGGGCTTGTACCCACAACCTGTCGTTTACAGTCACACGCTTGTGCCACCGCGCCACGACAGGCCTCTGGGATCTCAGCCACAGGTTAGTTTATAATATAATTAGAATTACTAAGCAAGCTTCAATATAACATTATTCCTATCTCACTCAAATCGAGCGAATTGACAATATATCACAGGCAGGTCTAGATTAGGCATATTAAATTATTATAGCAAATGTATCCAGCAAATTGTTATAATACATTCGACCGACGTTTAACTAACATCCGAACCGCAAATTACTTTGGCATGCCTTCAACACGGCTTACTTGATACCCTCTAATATGGGGATAACGATTTAATCTGACTAAGAATTGACTTTGTAAGTTTATAAAATTGGAATTTTTTCAATGAGGCGTTGTTTAAGCATTAGTATACATATATGTTTCTTTTTTTTCCTTTTCAGCTTCACGCTGTATCCCGCATATGGTAGTGTAGGCAGAGGGAACTTGGGAACCTAGTGTTTAGATACGTTCCCTACATTCAGCCGAATTTGAGGCATAGCGTGTTGAGTAGCGGAACTCAACGCCGCGTTTTGCCTTGTACCAGAGCGAAGAAATGAAAACATTTAATATATAAATTGAAAATATTAAATACATCATTTCCTCGAGTGGGGATCGAACCCACAACCCATCGGTTACAGTCACACGTTTGTGCCGCTGCACCACGACATGGCTCAGGATATACATATATGTAATATAGATAATATCTAATATACAATTGTCATGTATACATATATGTAGTATAGATAATATCTAATATACAATAGTCAATCTTGCGACTGTAAAAGTGACTGGTTGTCGGTTCAATCTTGACCGGAAGAAATTAAATATTATTTTTTTTTTGTTCTAATAACAAGGTAAATCGCGCCGTTGAGTTACGCCACCCAACAGGAAATGCCTCAATTCAGCGGAAAGCAGGGAATGGAAATGGTCTTAATGAAAGGTGTCTTAACTTTCAGCGGGCTACAGCGTAAAGCTAATCGTAATCAGCTTTCATCTTTATTCATCATCTGACATCTGTCATCCTTCAACTATCAGCAGTCACCCGAAATTCGTCACTGTCCATCCTTAGATATATTTTTAGATTATCATTCTAGATAAATAGGCTTTTCGCCTATTGGGCTCATCTCGTTGTATTATTGGCTTTACATTGTAAAAATTTAAATAATAATTCACTAACATACAACTATTTTATTTTATATATACAAATATTATATTCAAATATTTTAATAAATTTAAAAAATATCGCTATGTTTAATTTTAAGAAGTTTCCAAAAAAGTATCTTTTTAATAAAGCCATAGTCAAAATTAGTAATTTGTTTTACTTTATGAATATTTAATAAGTGTTTGCTTACACGTTGTACTGGAAGTTTGCAATGCAGATTGGTCAGTACGGTCAAAATTCAAACGAGCTGTTAAACTATGGTACGCATGTAAAGGTGGAAAATTTGTTATACATAATGAATATATACGTTAAAATGTTCTTAGCTACACGCCGCGATAGCTTGTGGTACGATACCCACTTGAGGAAATGTTGCTCTATAGAAACAAAAGCTATAATTTAATATTATTTTAACTAGAGAGTATGAGCTTCACGTGGTATTTAATAAAAAGTAGGCAGAGGAGACTTATAAGGGGATTACCACTGTCATATAAGGAGTTGAATTGCGTAATTTAACGCCGCGGTTTACCTTGTTTTAAAAGAAATTAACACTATGTATGAATATAGATTCATATAAAAGGTAATTGTAAGATCGATGTACGAATTTTATTGTATAAGAGGGTTGGCTTTATTTAATAAGAGTTTTACGTTAACTTACTTTAATCCCGTTTTAATCCCGTTTTCTATATGTACGGCGGATAAATGTAAATGCTAGGTAGTGTGTTCGATTTTCAATTCATAATCAGAATTTGATGATTGCTCAGATAGATTAATTGTGGCGTTAAACCCCGCCACAATCTTCAATCGCTTCAGCTTAGAACGGAGTAACTTTATACTAGCCTCCCATCCCTCTACCTATCCTATATACAAAATAAACAGTTTAGCAAAAAAAAGTAATTAAATAATCAATCATTTGCTTAAACAAACAACAATAAATTAACGAACTTTACATAAATATGGCATTTAAACACTTGCCGTAAATAAAGGTAAAATCGTTATTCAGATACGATTATACATATTATCAGTATGAATACTAATACCTTAATGTATTACAGGCCGCGTAATCTGCTATTACATTAGTGTTATGGTTTGTTCGCGCATTTATTACGTACGTATTGCTTAGATTTTGAACGTTTATGTATACAATTGGTTTTAAATTTATGTCTATATCTAGTTTTTAGTTTTTTTTTTTAATTTTAGGTCGTAGGAACTGAGGGAACTTGGGAACCTAGTGGTAAGTGTAATTTCCGTGGACGTGGACGTGCAGAAGCACTGTACGTTTAATTTGTGGCATTGTGTTTTGAGTGGGGTTATTTAACACCGCGCTTTGCCTAGTTAGCAGAATTAAGTAAATAATACATATTTTATTGTCTCAAATGGGTATCAAACCCACAACTGGTGCATATACGGTCGCGTGATTCTGCCCCTTGGCGACAACGTGCCCCAACATTCTTATGTACAGATAAAATTAACAATTTAAAATATAAAGAACCAATTTTGACATAATTAGTTTCAATATAAATGTAATTACAAGCTTTCAACGCGTCCCGTGAAATTATTGATTCGCTCGTTGACTTGGCGATGTTAATTTAATTTTTGATTAATTCTGGCATTCGTTCGTTATATGTAGGTACTTGTTTGTATTACACTCACGCACTCACGCTGTATCCCGCACACGACAGGGTAGGCAGAGGGAACTTGGGAACCTCGTGTTAAGACACTGCGTTCCACTTCCGTTCCCCACTTTTCACCGAATTTGAGGCATGGCGTGTTGAGTGGCGGAACTCAACACCGCGCTTTGCCATGTAACCCGAGACACAAAAAAAAAATTTCATTTCTTCACTCCAGAAAAAAGGAAAAACGCGGCGCTTAGTTTTATGATAACACGCAATGATTCAATAATTCGGAGGAAAGTATGACACGTTACTTCTGCCATGTGTGGAGTATAGCGTGAGGCTGATTTTTTTATGTACGGATTAATATGAATTATAGGTAATTTAAAATGTTTTATTTAATTTAAAAATAACTATATTGTAATTGAAATTCAATCGAAAACACACGCTGAATCCCGCACTAGGCAGGGTAGGCAGAAGGAACTCGGGAACCTAGTGTAAAGACACTCCGTTCCACTTCCGTTCCCCACTGTCTGCCGAATTCGAGGCATTGCGTGTTCAGTGGCGGAATTCAACGCCGCGCTGTGCCTTATTACCAGAGCGGAGAAATGAAACATTAAATATTTAAATTTAAAATATTAAATATTTCATTTCCTCAACTGGGGATCCAACCCATAACTTGTCGTTTATAGTCACACGCTTATGCCGCTGCGCCACGACAGGCCTTTTTATATATATAAAAAAAAAAAATTCAATCAAAAACACATATCATCTAATTCAATTTCAATCTCCACAAGCATTCTCAAACAAGTGAAAACATAGGAAATAAAATGAATCGTTTTTAATTTGACACGCACCGGAACTGAAACCCAGTATCTATGAAAAAATATATGTTATTAATTGTAATTTCTTTTAATGTAATCAGATATAGTAAATTAAATTTGAAAGTCAGTCGAAAGAAGATTTTTTTTGAGTTTTCCATATTCTCCATGTATTTTCCTTATTTTAGCAAAGCAAACAACATACTTTGATTTGTATGTATGTATGTCAGTAACTATTGGTTCCAATTGATAAAAAATCTAAACATATATATATATATATATATATATATATATATATATATATATATATATATATATATATATATATATATATGTATATATATATATATATATATATATATATATATATATATATATATATATATATATATATATATATATATATATATATATATATATATATATATATATATATATATATATATATATATATATATATATATTTGCTTATGCAATTATCAATTTTTTACTCTGTGACATCGCCAATTGTAAACGAACTCCAAAATCAATTAAACTCTGAATTTTGTAGGCATGGTATCGTTTATGTAATAAGCATGTTTGCAATTCTGAATGCACTTACGCAGGTACTGTAGTGCGTTGCATTGCATTGTCCGGGACAAAAACCCGGCCGTGGCAAATTGAATTTTCATAGAAACGATAGTGCTAGGATTTTTGTTCTTTTTCATATGTAAATCTCCTTTGTACTGAGTGTTCGTTTGTGTAGTGGTTAAATTGTTGAAATCATTTAAATATTATATACTCTTATAAAAAAATATGGTTCAAAAAAAAAGTTATTGATGACCTCTAAAAAGTTCCACGGTTCAGATCTTGGCACCATCATGAGATCAGCTTGATAATGCCATATTATTGTGTGAACGCATACGAGTACAGATAACTGAGAAGTTTCAGATAATAATTAAAAGTGCTTTAATTTCAATTTCTTTGGACTTATAATATACAAGTAATCATGAAGACAAAGCATGGCGTTGACGTCCGCCACTCAACATCGCACATACTCAAATTCGACTGAGAGTGGTTAACGGAATGGAGAGTTGTAACACTATTTTTTTTGTGTTTTGATATATTCCAAGTGGAGCGAATTCAAATCCAGTTACGTACAAATTTTTGTACGTTTCCTGTATAAGTATTTTATACAAAATTCCCTCTGTTTATTCTACCATGTGCTGTGCTGTATATACCGCATTGTAAAGTGTGAAGCTAAAAAACATATTATGAACTTGCTTGGTTACAGTTTTCGACGGCTTAATAATAAATTTAATATATAACAACTATATATGTATATATATATATATATATATATATATATATATATATATATATATATATATATATATATATATATATATATATATATATATATATATATATATATATATATATATATATATATATATATGTATATATCCAATATCATCCATCTAACATAAGAACAGAGTTTCATTAGCTAATGAGATGTAAACTAATGATTATCATCATCGCTGTGTAAGCGCGGCCGGGCGGAACACAATCATTCGGTTTAATGACGACTTGCGCACTTGTGAGCGGGTGGTGATAGTGGAGAACGGTGTTACTGAAATTTGATAGATGATTTATGAGAAAGATTTATTTAATTGTGATATAGCAAGGTTGGCACTGAGAATTTGGGAATGTAATGTTAAGACGCTCCTTTAAGTTACTACCCTACATTCAGCCCAATTTGAGGTATTAAGTTTCGGAACTCAACGCCGGGATTTGTCAAGTTTCAAGAGCGAATAGTGTAACTTCATAGTCTATATTCGTTAAGAAAAATACTATGACCTTTTTCAATAAGTATACTAAAGGTGTGCTACAAAAAAGAGACATATGATTTTTGAGTTTCACGTGTATATTGCATATCTCATTGTACCTATGTATATCCTAGGAAACTTATTTATTTAGAAATCGTTTCCCAATTTCTGCCTAATTTTTGAGACATTTGAGGCTTTGTCTTCTTATCTGAGCGACCGAATGAAACAAAACCTCTAAATCGAAATTAAGCTTACAACTGACAAAAGCTTTGGCACTGTGCAATGATGGCCTCGTTCTAATTTGGAAATACTTAAAACTTTTATATTTATAATATAAATATTAGACTGAACACTAAAATCATTATCCAGAATGTCTCGACACTAGACATATTTTATATCTTGAACAGTTTCCAAGAGGCCTGTGGGTTCAAATCACGTAAAATTGATCTCGTCACGTATAATCACGTATAAGTTTTGTAAAAAAATTTTTTTCGTTTCTAAGTGTTAATTATAATTACCACTTAAAAATTAGTAAAAATATCACATGTTTTTACTCTTAAAATATAATTTACAACCATCAAACGAATTCCATAACTAGTTATATAAATAAAAAACCAAAAAAACTACGAATTAATGAAACTAAATAATCAATTCTACGCTATAAATTATTATAAATGACATTTTGACAGTGAATTTTTGATATCGCTATCTGGTACTGAATTTAAAATCACCTATCACATATACTAGTAGATATGTAGGTACATAGGCGACTACAGCAAATTATTTTTTATCAATATATATAATAAAACAGTAAACGCAGTGTGTCTGTACATAAAATATTTTTTAATTAAAAACAAAAAGGATTTTTTTATTTTATAGATACTAAGCTCTGGCAACCTATAGGGTATAATTTGTTCTGATAATTAAAACATCTTATGTAGAACTTAAAGGGTGGTCCAATAAGAAGCATAGAATAGAAGCCTTAACTAAAGTTGTTCAGGCATGATGGGCAGTTTCTGTTGAGATACAAACAATTAAAGATCGGGTGACATCTGATGTAGATCATATCTGGTGACATCTGTGATTAAATCTGGTGACATCTGATGTAGATCTGTAAGGGATCAGCCAATTTGTAAGATTTGTAGAAATTATGCCTTAGGAAAACAAATGTTAGGATGATAAGCGTTTCCTGTTGACGTATAAATATCGAGAAATCGTAAATATGAAATGTTTGTGTTTCAACTGAAAGTAGTTTATAAAGAATTTTTTTATTCAAAATGCAGTTAATATTGAATATATACAGCTAAGGAATTGGAGATTATTTGAGATATTGACATTGGAAGAGTACTTACTGGGTACACTGGTATTAGAAATAGGTAGAAAGATATGAAGAAAGAACAGATTGCGAGGTCAGTGTAAATGATAAGATATTAGAACAAGTGAATGAGGTGGTATATCTGGGAAGTATGTTTAGCAGAGACGGAAGATACGAAATGGATGTGGAAAGGCGTATTGCTGCCGGTAACAGAGTTAACGGTGCCTTAGCTGCATTGTTAAGACGGCGAAACGTCAGCATAGCTGCGCGTTTGGCCGTACACAATGCAGTGTTGGTATCGACACTGTTATACGGCAGCAAAACGTGGGTATTACAGAAGAAGAATGTAAGAAAGATGATTGCTGTAGAGATGCGATCTCTTCGTCGGATATGCGGAGTCAGTTTATCTGATCGCATGTCCAATGAAGAAATACACAGAATGGCAGGTACTAGCGTGGATGTCACAGTGAGAATGAAGAAGAACGTGCTCAGGTGGTTTGGGCACGTCGAGCGAATGAGTGAAGAAAGAATGGTAAAAAAGATTTATGAAGGAAAAGTGAGTGGTAAGAGAGGGAGGGGGAGACCTCGGTTGACCTTCGAAAACACAGTATCGACGATACTGGAGGAAGGTCACGTAAAAAGCATGAGGACCCCCCGGAGGGCATGTATGACGAGGTTGATGACAGTGGACGAGGCGAAAGAGGTATGCCGAGACCGTAGCGTTTGGCGCTCCGTTCTCTCTGCCTACCCCGCTAGGGATATAGCGTGAAGCTAAGTAAGTAAGTAAGTAAGTAAGAGTACTTAAACTATCAGTCGTGTATTGTATTTCTTGTAAAGAGAAGGAAATTGTTAACAGACTGTCTTAACAATAAATTCTGAATTTAATCTACTATATATGACATTCTATGGGTATGTCAGTGGAGCACTTTCGTAAAACTAAAAGTTTTTACTGTATGTATTTTTATACTGCACATACCAGGGAACGTGGGAACCTAGTGTTATGCCTTCAGAATTGAATGTTTAATTGGGATGTATTAACATTCCGTTCCTATTTAAACAGTGGCAAAACTCAACGCCACATTTTTCCTTACTAGAGCGAAGAAAATGTAAATATTAAATATATAATTTCCCCGAGTGGGAATCAAACCTACAACTCTACGAAAATTAAATTTGCTATATACATATATTTTCAATTCATATCTTAAAATATCACTTTCACTACTATCCCTTACAATCGTTGCTAAAAGGGTCGCGTTCTCCACTAACAACTGAGCTCCATCAACCCGGCGCTATGTTATTATGATGCAATGTTAATTGTGGCAAACACGTTGAAATACGTAACTTCAGCCGTTAAGTTACATATTTTATATACGTTAGGCAGTGTAGTTTGCGTGTCTGCGTGTTCAAAAGCGTGTTTTGGTTGATTCCCAAGCGGTTTTATTGTATGTGTTATAATAATATATGGATAGGGGAAGTTGTATTTATTTACAATGTTATTTCTATATCTATAACTTTTATCCTTTCAGCTTTATGGTTTGTTTTGTCTACTCTGCCATGTGCAGCACACACATGGCTGAAATTTGAGAATTTAATATTAAGATATTCCGTACCGTTCTCCATTTTCCACTGAATTTGATGCATTGCGTGTCAAGTGGCGGAACTCAACGCCGCGTTTTGCCTTGTCACTAGATCGAAGAAACTAAAATATTGAATATTTTCATTGAGTATAGTATTGTGTATTGAGTAGAAATCAAACCCACGAATTGTCGCGTTTTCGTTTAGTAACACGCTTGCGCCCCTGTGCCACGACAGGCCTCAATATATCTATGTTGTTATGAAATATACTATATTAAAATTACAATGATTGATTGAATGATTATAATTCAATTATTTGAATTTTTCCTGTTAGACAAAGAGCGGCGTTGAACTGCATAAGAATTTGCTATGTCTTAAAACTGATTTTGAACTTGATTGGAACATGGGGAACGGACTGTATTAATTGACTGATAAAATGAGTAGGCAGAATAAATACAATTTCCTCTGCCCATTCAGTAAATGGATAGCAAGAAAAGTGTGAAACTGCAAATATAATATAGGTAGACTACCTGTCAATGTTGTGGTTATAAGTTGAATATTAACTTATTTTGATTTAGTTTCACGTTGTATTTTGCATAACAGTGAACAGATGGGAACAGAACAGAAAAGAGGGGAAAGGAAGTGGAACGGAGTGTCTTAACACTAGGTTCCCGGGTTTCCTCTGCCTACCCTGCCTCGTGCGGGATACAGCGTGAAGCCAAAAAAAGTGAACAGATAAAGAAAACCTGGGAACCTTGTTTAAAGACGTTCATATTCTCCGTTTTCCACTTTCTCAGAACGTGTGTGTTGAGTTATTGAACTCAACTTCGTTTTTTGCCGAGTTATCAAACCGAAGAAATTCTAAGTCTTGTAAGTAAGATAATTACGCTGTTTGGATAACACTTTTAAAATGTACAAAGTATGTATATAATATTGGTTTTTTGTTGGAATTCAAAATCAAATTCGAATATCTTATTTTGAAGAAGTTTTTTGAACGATTATTTATGAGTGGAGCAAGCGTTTCATTCCTAAGGCGTGTTTTCATTTATAAAATCGTTAATTTGCTAATAACCGTTAACACACAGACGTCTTTTCACAATTTTTTTGAATTATAAAATAGAAAAGTCTCGGTCTTTTTTTGGGTTACTATTGCAGCTACAATGATTGTGCAAAAAATTACAATTTCCAAATATTTTTAACACAATGTGTCTTGACATAATTAAATTGAATTCCATCATTCAATAATATATATGTAGAATACTATTCGTGTTATTAAGCTTAAAATATAAGAAATGAAAAAAATATATATTGAGGCCTGTCGTGGCGCAGCGGCACAAGCGTGTGACTGTAACCGACAGGTTCTGGGTTCGCTCCCCGGTCGAGGAAATATTTCATAATATTTAATATTTTCAATATAATTATTTAACGTTTAATTTCTTCGTATTTCTCTGGTAATAAGACAAAGCGCGGCGTTGAGTTCCGCCACTCAACACGCAATACCTCAAATTCGACGGAATGTAGGGAACGGAAGTGGAACGGAGTGTCTTAACACTAGGTTCCCGGGTTCCTTCTGCCTACCCTGCCTCGTGCGGGATACAGCGTGTAGCTGAAAAAAATATATTGATAGTGCTTCAAGAATCCAAAGTTCCTATATAATCTGAATAGTTCATATTAATTCCATCTTGATACCTCTACACGATCTCGAAATAAACGGTATATACAAGTGTTCCTTTTCAGATATAGAACCCTAAAAAGACGTCCTCTATTTTCCCAAAGGCCTAAGTAGACCTAAATAAGCATGACCTATAATGAAACACATTTATTACAAGTATAATATTACCTACAATAGTTGTAGTATGTCCAGTAATATTCGGTAATATTTTAAGGTGACACTTGCGACTGGTGGAATGGGCAATAATCAGATACCTAACAGATGCCTGCTTGAGAATGTTCAAAGAATATTAAGTAGATGTGGCTGATACTGCTAGCTGTATCAAAAGTTACTTTGTTTCGTACTTGTTAGGAGTAAATAAATAAAAGTTTATGTCCAGTTCTATACTTTTATTTCGTTTAGATATTTCTTGTACGACAATGATCGTTTGCTCAACCATACCATATATAAGAGATATGAGAAACTACGAAAAATAATATATTAAATGAGTTTATTTTAACAAAAATAAGTGTGTTATATAATATTTTTTTACTGCATTATGTTTTCATGGAAAAGACAAGGCAAACGAGCGTGCGGTTAATCTGATAGTGAATTATCACCGCCGCCCATGGCCTTGTGCAGGAGAGCTACAGGTATGTTGCCTGGCTTTAAGGTGGAAGTGAACGCGCTTTTTGAAGGCTTCCATGTCGTATCGACCTGAAAATACTGTACCCTTACTGCCACGTAGGCCGTTTCACAAACGTGTGGCGCGTGAAACAAAATTAGTTACTATTAAGGTTCTACACATTGAATATTAGATCTGTCTGAGGGAAAAATATTACTAATATTGACATCTAAAGAGTTGGTCGTGGCGAATACGCTATTCTCAGGAACTTCTAGTGTGAATAGATTGTTGATAGATTGTCTACTTAGAAAAGAAGAAGAAATATAAAATTAAATGTGCTTATATCTAAGAACATTTATTTAAAAAACCTCTTAATTTCAACATGATTTACCAAAATATATGAAAATTAACCACATCTGTAATCCCCATATACTTTGCAAGCGCTCGCCACTCGAGCACATGACGGATGGGCGCGGGTGCGGTTGAGTCGCGTGACAAATGTTGCCGCAACTCAGTCGAAGCGAATACGATATGAAATGATACGCTTTGTGTGATCATTGTAATAGTAGTTTATATTTTAGAAATGTCTGTTTAAACGGGGCACATTATATGCCGATGACTTTTTACCAAAAGAAAAAAATATTACAAAAAGAGTATTTGAGCACATGTTTATGACAATAAGCCCGAATACCTCTACGTGTATTAATTTGCTATGGTGACATTGTGGATCACACAGAAACAATTTAATATGGGCAAAGGGAATCTGGGGCTACTGTTGTCATTTAGATACTTCCTTTTACCACTTCCTAATTCTGTAGTCATTATGTATTCAGTGGCGGAACTCATTTTCTTTTTGCTGTCGTGACGCTGGTACCCGCTTACTTTGCTACTACTACTCTACTCAGCTTCACGCTGTATCCCGCAGGGTAGGGGGAACTTGGGAACTTAGTATTAAGACACTCCGTTCCACCCCCGTTTCCCACTTTCCGCCGAATTTGAGGAATGGCGTGTTGAGTGGCGGAAATTAACGCCGCGTTTTGCCTTATTCTGGTACAAGGCAAAGAAATGAATAACCGATGCTTGTCTGTGTATGGGATCCTGACTCGAGGAGGTCTTATATTTTATATTTTCAAATGAAATATATAATAGTTTCATTTCCTCTTATTTTTTTTTTATTTTTTTTATGGTAAAGACGGCAAACGAGCGTACGGGTCACCTGGTGGTAGGTGATCACCTTCGCCCACGACCCCGAGTAACTCCCGAGGAGCTACAGGAGCGTTGCCGTCCTTTAAGGTGGAAGGGCATCGGGGCCCGGCATTGCCTAATGCGAAACGCAGTGGCCAAAGCCACTACTTAACGCCGGTCTTAAATGTCGGGGGTGGCAATGACCCGGTCGAGTCTGCCCATGCGTGTTGCCATTACTGGCAACGTGACCTACCACACGCACTTTAGTCGCCTCTTACGACACCATCAGTACCAGGGTGATCCTATTCTAAGCCGGAACACACGGCATAGCCGGAATCACAGGGCATATCTTCGTATTATCTTTCTGGTATCAAGGCAAAGCGCGTCGTTGAGTTCCGCCACTTATGATGAAATGCCTCGACAGAAAGTGGAGAACGGAACGGAGAACGGAAAAACTGGATTCTCACTCTGCCTACTCTGCTACATAGAGAATGAAGGTGAAAAAAAAAACTACAACTGTAGAAATCAATGTAGCCACTTTCCATGCATATCACGGCCTTACCTGTTAGTACTGAAGCTTTTAAAAGGTAAAAGTTACTTAGAATCACATTTAAAATAAAAATTAAATTAAAAAAAAATACTCTAAAGCAATTGCCCTTTTTAAGAATTTCCATTTGCTATGTAAGTTATAAGCACACAATAATTTGTAGTGAAAAAAAAAAGTTTGTTTAAGCGCAGTACGCTGTTAGAACATTCCAATTATAAAAGTGCACACTTCAGACGTCATTCAAAACCGTTTAAAAGGATTCATATTTCGAATATGTGGTAAATGTATTTTTAAAATAATTAAATGTTTTTCTCTGTTTTTTATACTGTATCTCGCATGTATATAGCTAGGCACAGGAATACTAACTTGTTGAATGGGGAAATTTATCTCATCCACCAGATATACCAAAAATTCCAAGTGGAATCAAACGCACAACCGTCACATTTAATGGTAGTTGCTGGACTGTCCGGTGTGATTCGTACGCTCCATGACCTTGTCTTTTTCATTAAAAATGTTGGTTGCTTTTCAAATTTGTATATCTACATTAGTTACATATCTAATATATCATATCAATGTATAATAGGCATTTCTATTATACAATATAATGTTTATACAATATAATATAATATAATTTAAAAGTGTTTAGACTTGGTTTAAAGTGTTATTCCACACTTAGGAAAGCAAAAAAAAAAGAAAAATTTGAAACCTATAGAAATCATGTTTTGTTAAAACTTTTATATTTTTGTAAATAAGTATATAATAGTATTTACATGCAGTTCCTTTCCCGAGGTTAAACTAGAAATAACATCACAATAATCTTTAGGCGTTCGATAATTGGACCTAACAAAAAGTTTTTTTTTCAACTCGAACAAATAGTTCCTGAGAAAAACACGAAAAACCAATCAAACTCTTTAGCTGTATAATGTTAGGCAGACGGAACTTGGAAACCTCTGTTCCCAATAAGACACTTCAGTTGCTTATTTTCCACCGAATTTGAGGTTATAATATTAGAATTGAAATCAAATTTATATATAATTAAATATTTTTGCAAAATTAACTACAATAATTTCAATTCTAAATATTGAATAGCTGTTTTTTTTTTCATATAGATGTCTACATTATAAAAGATTTCTTTTTCTCGTTATATTCGTTATTCAATGAAGTAAAGAGCAATCCTGGTACTTGCAACCCCTTCTAATTACCAAACTAGAAGACTTTACAATGGCGAAAGCTTTATCGTAACCCTCTTATTCATTTCAGGTTAATGATATATCGTTTTCATTAAAATTAAATCCAATTTTAAATTTTATTTGTATAGAAAAATTCCATTCAAGATCTACCATAGGAGTTAAGTCTAGTAGTCTTTTTGAGCTATCATTATGCAAGAAAGACAAACTGAATATAATTATTTTACTAGTATTTAAAGTTAATGTATATTTGAAAAGATTGTTTATAGCTTTTCTAACTCAATTATAAAAATATTTCGATACAACCATACACATCGTTAACCTTCTTATACCCGCGCGTTTGTCTGAGAGACCGACCGAGAATGATTTTTCGATTTTAAATAAAGGACGAATAATGCTAGTTTAATGAACTTTCTAGTACTTGCCTAATTTGATACGACCTTGAAATTGACGTAACGTGTGACTGATGATTTATTTTATAGTTTGCATATTTTTTGTAAAGAAGTTTACTCGTTTACATTTTTACCATAGTTTTACCTTAATTTTATTATGATATTTCAGAATATTTATGCTTATTTTGTCATAGAGGCAACTGTGCATTGGTTTCGTACCAAAAAAGAATAAAGATGTTTTACTCTTGTCCAGTATGCTTGATGATGAAAAAATCAACGAAGTGACTGGTAAGTCGGAAATTATCATGGATTATAACATAACAAAGGGAGGCGTTGATACCGTTGACAAAATGTGTGATACCTATAATGTCGCTAGAGGTACTAATAGGTGGCCTATGGTGGTTTTTTATAGCTTAATGAATGTTGCAGGAATTAATACATATATTATATTTTCACAAAATAATTCTAACAAAAAAATTGAAAGAAGATTTTTTCTGGAAAAGCTGTCGTATGAACTCATTGACGCGCAGTTGAGGAGACGGGCGGTAACTACTTCTTTACCGAGAATGATACGACAAAGGTGTGCTGAAATCTGCAAACTAGACGGTCCAGAATCATCAGGTACCGCTAACAACTTAGGCCAAGGTCGTTGTAACTTTTGTAGTTTGAAAAAAAAAACCGTTAAACGCGTTACAACTGCCTTACTTGCAAAAAATATTTTTGTTTGGAACACGCACATTGCTATAGTATGAATCTCAAGAGGATTAGATTTTATTGTATTATTCCTAGTTCTGTTATCTAGAAGATTTACGAAGATCTTTATGTTATGTTGAACAAGAATTTTAATTTTAGTTCATTTTATCTTAGTTTGTAAGAATAACTAATGTTTTTCAATGTCTGTTTCTGAAGACTGTGCAACAATAATAAATGCAAATAATTGTAAAAAAAATGGTTTCATTTATTAAACATATCCCTAACTTTAAATACAATATGAGTTTCCAATAGGTTTTCCAAAAAAAAAACCAAATTACGGATTTTAACGTTTCGGTCCGTTACACCGTGCGCTGGTACAGGTGTTACACTATTTAGCGCTGGTACCGGAAGGTTAACAATTTTACATGGATTTTAAGGTGAAAATGGAAAATCCCCTTATATTCCGTTTCCTTTAAACTTTTTAGGTCTCTATTTAACGGATGTGTTATAGATGTTACCGAAAACTTTTAGCAAATGTTCCGCTAATACTACATACAATTCAATTTGTGAAAGTAGAAATTAAGAAAATACTTCCCCAAGTAATATTAGAACCCACTTGCCTCGCCCCTTTCCTAATTACATCACAATGCGGACCAATTTTTATTGAAGGTGATATTTCAATAGAAAAATGCAATAAACTGCATGCTACCCTTGGTCCCCATATAATTGCATATTAATAGTTATTTATGGTTTTTCTGCCATGTTTATTCGTTGGTCTGCGTTTAACGGTACTGTGGTGGACGATTATGAACGGTTTTTATTATATGTAGGTACCTTTGAAATTTTATCCCCATTTTAAGATCGAGGGCGATTGAGATATGGCGTGTAGTGTAAAGAGTGGTTATTACTATTTTATTATTTTTAAAAGTGTTATTCCATACTTAGGACAGAAAATAGATGGAGGATACTTGGTGAGAAGGAATGGCTTAGTTGGTCAGAGCTTGAACGATTTTCAAGAGGCGCGGTTTCAAATCCTACTTCGTTTAAAATTTTTATACGCTTTTTTAATTTAAGTTTAGTATGGTTATTACATGTTAGTGTGTTTTAGTGTATTGGGTCTGTCGTGACGTAGTAAGGCCACGTTTGACCGTAAAAATGAAGATTGTTGTTTGATGAGGTAGATGTCGCGGACGGAAAGTAGCAAACGGGGTGAATTAAAACTAAATTCAGTTTAGATACAGCTTACAGCTAAATATGGTTTTTAAAAAAATGTATAACATTTTTAAAGTATGCAGTAGCTCTTTGAAGTTACGCTTCATAAACTTTGAGGAAAGAAGGAAAAAAAGATTTAAACTAAATTTATACGCAGTGAGCAGTAAGAAATCTCAGCTTTTCAAGTACATTAAAAGTTTATTTTTAAATCATTTTCCAAAGACGATAATTTGACAATAATTTCTAATGATTTGTAGTGAAGAATTGAATTCAATATAAGCATGTAGGACGAATTGTATTACAAAAGTTATCATTTCTGTAGAATTAATTCATTTTATGTTTTACATAAAGTTTTGACATATACTTTATTCATGAGCCGCGGGATAAAAGCTAAACAAACACGAAAAAGATTAATTTACAGGTTACGATTTCTGGAGCGTATATATCTTTTGTAAAACTAAAAAATCATTCAAGGAATAATATTTATAGAATAATATAAAACTGCGGCGTTGACTTCCACCACTCAATGCAACGGAATGAAGTGTAATGCTAAATTTCCAAAATCCCTATGTCTATCCTGCCACCTATCCCTACGGGATACAGCGCGAAGTTGCACAAAAAGTTTACATAGAAAACACTCAAAAGTCTCTTTAATATCAACTCAAAATTCTAACGCACTTTAAAATTAATAAATTGTAATGCATAGATAATGTGAACATTTTACATTAAAAACGTTGATACGAGAGAACCGTTTTTAGATTTTGTTTGTTTTAATTAATAATAAAAGGAATATGGTATTTGTAATTTGCAAAAAAATATTGCGGAGATGGTATCATCATCTCCATAAAATTCTCCGCCCTTATTGCCCTGCATTCTTTCAAAGTGGCATCGCAAGAAATATGGCGTTATTTATATTAAATTACTCTAGGGGTAGCTATTGTCATATGAGATATCTGCAGTTTAGTACGATTACGTCTGTACGCGTGATTCGCGACTGGTCCTCGAATTTGTGTGCAGCATCTGGTCTATGGTAACATGATTGAGCTACCATAATGACATATTGATTTTATTTTTATATTTTCGTTTATTTTTATGGATAAAGAGATACTTATCGCTCTGGTTTGGATTGCATTGAATGAATTAAGAAAAGAAAAATATTTATTTAGAACATGTATTAAATAAGACTACATAAATAAGTTGTCTTTCTTTCTTTCGTAGCTTCACGCTGTATCCCGCACGAGACAGGGTAGGCAGAGGGAACCTGGGAACCTAGTGTTAAGACACTCCGTTCCAATTTCGTTCCCCACTTTCCGCCGAAATTGAGGCGTTGCGTGTTGAGTGGCGGAACTCAACGCCGCGCTTAGCCTTATTTCCAGAGCGAAGAAATGAAACATTTAATATTTAAATTAAATATTTCACTTCCTCTACTGGAGCTCCAACCCAGAACCTGTCGGTTACAGTGACACGCTTGTGCCGCTGCGCCACGACAGGCCTCTACCTAAGACCACTGCGCCATAATTCCTTAAAATAACAATTACACATAAAACATCCAAAATTTCTATATTATATCGCCGACCACCATCAAAGGGAACGTAACGCAAAGTACCTCTACAATCGCTATCGACATCACCGATTCACAGAAGTGGCAAAGTTTTCGCATAAATTACGCGATAAACGAAAATATTGTCTTCGGCATATTTTCTCAGTTGAAGATAATAAGTTTTGCCCAAACAATGGAGTCCGTGAAACTCTATTACGCGAGGTCCATCTCGATGTGGTTGAATTTATAGCGTCGTGACTGTTTTATTTGGCAATACAATAGGATAAATATTATTTTCTGTTTAGTTACGTAAATTATATGTGCAAGGTCGTTTGTGGGTGAGGGGTATTAGTAATTTAATATCTCTAAGTATCTTTGCGCCACTACACGCCTCGATATATGTGAGATACAGTGTAAATAAATATAATAGAGGTATAGTGGCAGTAACAGCTGTAATCGCGACGGTTTACGGGTTCGAT
The DNA here is from genome assembly GCA_019049475.1 of Eueides isabella. Taxonomy (NCBI): domain Eukaryota; kingdom Metazoa; phylum Arthropoda; class Insecta; order Lepidoptera; family Nymphalidae; genus Eueides; species Eueides isabella. The sequence continues at coordinate 2,113,483 of CM032384.1, forward strand.
GGCAACAAGGTAAAGCGCGGCGTTGAGTTTCGCCACTCAGCATGCAATACCTGAAAAAAAAATGGTGGAAATTGTGGAAGGAATATGTTTTAATGGGAACATGATTAACACTAGGTTCCCAAGTTTCCTCGGCCTATTCTGACCTTACCACTACGTTCCTAAGGCTAAATTTCTGTGAAACGGATCACGCGAGGTCTATCTCAACTTGACCAAATTTTTACTTAGTAATAAAGAAAATATTGTTTTCATTCTAATAATAATAGCTTATAAATACATCTGTTAATAAACTTGATAACTATGAATTCATTTCCCATTTAAAAATATATTTTTTCACTTTCTTGCCTCGAAGCGACTGAGATTTACACACACGCTCTATAATTAAAGATTGGGCGACGATAGGTTCCCTTTGGCTGTCATTAGGTATGTATGTGGAATTCAAACGACCTAAAAATATAATCAATTGAGTCTTTGAAACAACATTATGAGAGATCCATTTTAATATGGGTAAATATAACCACGGCCTGTCGCTTTTACAATTACATACTAGTACGTATGCGTTAATTTTTTTATTTTATTTATTTTCATGTTTCTTTTACTGTATTGCCCTTATATGTTATTGACATTAAAGTGGGGATCATATGGGTGGTTTCATTAATTAAAATAATTTACCCACATACTACTCGTACTAAATATTTTAGGGCCATACATGTAAGGCGACAACGAGCGAAAAAACAAACGAACCAATTGATAGTTAGGTTCGATACCCATTTGAGTGAAAGATAATATTTAAAATATATTGTTTTTGTATTCTCATTATATTGAAGGAAAAATTAACGTTTAGTTCTGTTGTTGAATATTTATTGAATTTAGATGAAAAATAGAGTAGACTGCTAGTAGTCTCTCTTTGTTTACTTTTTTACGTACTACTCCTTGTGTTAAATGAAGCTGAAAATACCAGTCAAGTGATAGTCGGCCTCGTCCTCGGTACGTTGCATAATAATTTTACAATTGTAGACCAACAAGAAGTCCAACATATTATTGTTGACAAACGTAGTTTGTAGGCGTATACACTCATGTTATGTGAAATAAACTACAAAAATAAATTTGTTATAAGCTTTTTCTATGGAATATCTATAGATTTGAACTTTTCGGATTTTTCCCAAACCCGAATACTTGATTTTAATACCAGCTTAAAATTATAGCGACAAACGTAAAACACAGTGATTCTATAAGGGCTTCATTTTCTCCTGTTGCAATACGGAACCCTACAAAAGAAGTATCATTTCCAGTAGGTACGTATGTACTGCAGAGACAGTAACCGTCAGCGGCATGCATAAATCAGGCCAACTACTCTCATAGTCCATTTACGCGTGAAATAGGAGCTTTATGTGTATTACACTGAGAATATTTAATATGTTTGTCTGTATGTTCATTATATGAGGAACAATACTGGAGGGAAATATAGTGCTAATTAGGAAAAAAGCTCGTGTAGCTTTCATTTGAGTGTTGAGATATATGAAAAACGGTACGGTCATTTTTAAAATATTAAGTAAATAATATTCTCTCTTGCCAAACGATAGTTCCAAACAAATTGTCTTTGGGTAGCGGAAATTTATAAAAATCTCCCTACAGTGATGCTAACGACATAAACAAGTTGTAACAAGCGTAAAAGAATTTCTACGTAGCTTGGTGAGAACGTATGGCTTACTTGGTCAGAGCGCTTGGAAGGTTTCCAAGAGGTGCGGGTCCAAATTCTACTTCGTTAGAAATTTTTATTCATTTCCAAATTTAGTTTTTGAATATTGTAATTTTTAAAATCGAAGAAATGAAATATTAAATATTTAAATTGAAAATATTAAATATTTCATTTCCTCGAGTGGGGATCGAACCCAGAACCTTTGCTTTGTAACCAGAGTAAAGAAATGGAAACATTAAATATTTAATTCAAAAATATTAAATATCTGTCGTTTACGGTCACACATTTGTGCCGCTGCGCTACGACAGGCCTCCAAAATGTAAATAAACATTGAATCAAACTGTCTGTACTAATATTATAAGGCTCATATTAACTCAGTCAGTTGTTTGTTTGAATGTGCAAATTATAGAATTGAAAAATCTCAATTTTAGGCATTGGCAAAAACAACTTACTTCGACAATTAAAAAATATCTTAAAAATCCAGAAAAAGAAAATCTTATAAATCTCCGAGGAAAAATTTACTACGTCATCATGGTCAAACTGCTTGCACCTTTTAAATCACGACTTTGATAAAACTAGTTAGAAATAATTATTTGAATTGTGTCTAACTAGTTTTATCAGATCAGTTTATTATTTCAAGAGCTAAGGTGTCACAGACGAATATATAGACAAACACTTAAAAAATATAACACGTTACAAGGAATTAACATAATATTTTTTATAAGCAATCTAAAACAAAGAAAATTCAACATACATACATATATGTAAATCGTCATATTCCTACCGAGTTCACATAATAGAGTGCGACAAGTGAAAAACTACAGCGTTTCCTCTGTTAAAATGGCCCATAACTCTGGCGCGGTCGGGTTTGCATTTCCTCGAGGAACGGGCCGTGTCTACTAGATTTATACGCCACTCGCGGAAATTGACCGCTTACGTTCTTTTATTAATAAATAACATATGATTATTGGGTAGCGTATTCAATTTTGGACTATTAACAGTTATTTTTGGAGGGAAGTTAAATATTTATTCCTGAGCCAATACAATGGCAAATGGCAAATGCAAGTTTTTAAAATCAATATAGAGTGTGCAAAGGTTTTTTTGTTTGTTTATCACAATATGTATATGACAGATAAATTTTGAATTTACAGGAAGTGTCTGAGATCCTAGTGTCCATCGTTGCGGTGGGGTGATGGTAAACGTGACGGGCTATAATAAAATAAACATGAATATTTTCATATCTTAGCTAAGGTAATCAAGCAAAGCGGAGTGTAAAAGTACTCAATAAGCAATGCCTCAAGAATTCGGTGAAGGGGACGGAAGTGTCTTAATGGGAACAGAGTATATTAACACTTTGTTCCTAAGTTCTCTCTGTATCCTGCTTCACGCGGGATACAGCATGAGAATAAAAAACAATATACTATATGGAATTTTCTTTCACGCGCCACACATCTGTGGAACGGCCTACCCGCGGCAAGGCGCCTGCCTGTTTTCGGTAGTTTCTATCAAAATTAAAAGCATCCTTTTTTTTTTATTCAAAAAAATATTTATTTAATTTTAAATTTGGCAAGTACCAGCGTATGGCTCATCTTTGAATGAGACATTTAATTATTTTAATACAACGAAATTGAGTCCACGACAGCTATACATTACAACCATACATAAAAAAAAATAAAAAAAATGTAATTTTCCTGTTCAACTTGAGTTTATATCAAATGGTGCTCATTTCAACGAATCGCCGTCCGACGTTGACAAACCTTTTCGAATGAGAAAGATGTATTTTGCCCCGATAAAATTCGGGCTGACGGCCGACTATAAATTTCTTCGCACATTGCTGATTCCCTTTTGGCTCAAACGTTTAACTTCGAGTTACAGCCGAGATTTATACCTTGGGAGTATTTTGCGCTCTTATTTACTTACAAAGATGCGGAAAAGTTTTTTCAAAGCCTTCCGTTTAATACATATATAAGTACTTACAGTTGTTGTAACAGCCACATGAGAATTGGGGTATGCTGATAAGAAAGTGTTAGTTAAATGTCTGGATTGCGTGCCCAATGTCTAAATATTATTTTTTTATGGTTTAGGGCATAACAGTGACACTTAGGGAAACAACATGTTTTTTTTATTTCCACGCTCTGGTTACGAGCTAAAGCTGCCGTTGTCTGCTTACTTAACACGTAGTCTTAGGAAAATGGCTAACAGAAGTGACACACTAGAGTGTCACATTACTAGGTTTCCAGTTTCTCCCTGACTACATTATCTAAAAAAATCATTGAAAAAAGATTTTTCTTTCTTTTTTACACATAAACGACAATATGCATAAGAACATATATTTGTGATAATTCTATAACATTCCGATGATTCCTCTGGTATGTCACAATAATGAAGAATAAAGTTAATTACCTGTAGATCACTACCTACTATCTATCTTCATGTAGCGGACGCGTCATGAAAAATAAAACATTAAAAAAATACCCACAAAGCAGTATTCAGAAACAATCGTTCTTTTAAGTTTACCATTTTTAACTAACGATGCCAACCCCTCCTCAGTAAGTAAGGGTGCCTTCACATAAATAAAACGAGAAACTTAACGCCAAATTAAACCACAATTTGTCGGTAGGGTGAATAAATTTTCACCAATATGCCTAAGTCTAAGTAAGATATTATATCACTTTAACACCTTATCGCTGAAGCAGGTATTACTTTAAAAAAAGTATTGAAACAACACAAATTCAAAGATCGTTACCAATTTGAAAACGTTCCACATCAATGGCTAACATCCGCGGACTGCTTGTTACTTGTGCATCATACGTTTGACGCCGTAAAAAATATAAAAAGTAAGTAATAAACGTTTTGTATCCAGAAAAAAAAATATCTTTCATTTAAAAAGCGTATAAAAATTTTGAACGAAGCAGGATTTGAACCCGCGCCTCTGGAAAAACCGTTCCACGGAAAAACGGTTCTCCAGAGGCGCAGGTTCAAATCGTGCTTCGTTCACAATTTTTATACGCTTTTTAAATTTAAGTTCAGTATTTTCTGTCCTAAATGTGGAATAGCACTTTAAAACATAGTAAAATATCTTTCAATTTTTAGAGGAGAAAATACTCTGTCTCTGTGTCTGTCTGCTAATTATGGATGACGTACGTAGGAGCCCAGAATTTTGGCCTATAATATGGCTGTAGAACATACTAAAGAATGTCCTCCCACCTTCATTGGTTATCCAAAAAATGGCGGGCGAAGTTTGGCTTCTGTCTTTTATGAAGTGTCATGGTAATCTATCTATGAGACTACCTCGAGCTAAGCTTTAATCGCGCCAACAATGAGCTTTTTTTAAAAAATTACACCGTACTTGACAGATATAAACTACAAGGTAACGATATGTGAAACGTGGACGTGTTAGGTATCACTTAACTTCAGAAACCTGACTGCATTATTGCTAGGCGTAGACAAAATCAAGGTAGTGCTATCATTTCTTCGGAGAGTAAAACCTTAGTAACATACACATAGCCCTCGCAGGAAATGCTTCAATGTTTATCTATCCGAGAAAAAAAAATAACGGCCAGTTTAATGGATCAGGTTGGATGCAAGAAAACGATTTTCAGACCATTCTCGAATTCTTCAAAGAGTAGAGAGTTAAGGCCTATTGTGGCACATCGGCACAAATGTGTGACTGTAACCGATGGGTCGTGGGTTCGATCCCCACTTGAGGAAATGCAATATTTAATATTTTCAATTTAAAAATGTAATGTTTTCATTTCTTCGCTCTGGTACAAGGCAAAAACGCGGCGTTGAGGTTTCGCCACTCAACACGCTATGGCTCAAAATTCGGCGGGAAGTGGGGAACGGAAGAGGAACAGAGTGTCATACACTATGTTCCCAAGTTCCCTCTGCCTACCCTGCCATGTGCGGGATACAGCGTGAAGCTAAGTTGAGTTCACTAAATCAAATCCATTGATCATGAAAAAATATATATTAAATATTGAATTTGAAAATAATAAATATTTTATTTCTTCAAGCGGCGATGCAACCCACAACCGGTCGCGTTTAGAACGTATACGTTTGTGTATCTACGGCACGACAGGTCCCAAAAAAATATTGTTAACTAATATTACAGTAATATACATTTTTTTCATAATTAACAGAATATTTTGTAGGAAATATAATAACATAAAATTAATATTTCATCCATCTTACGCTTATGATCCCACTACAGCAACGCAGATTAAGCTTCTTAACGGAAGAAAGGGCCTTTGTGCTCCTCACTTTATGATGATCATATTAAAAATATATATTTCCGTAGAATAAGATATAATGTCGTTATATATTAACATATACATATATCTTTATAAATTATTAAATTATATTTACATTATCGTGAAAAAAGTATTTTTTCACTGAGATTCGTTTAGATGTTTAGAACTATAAATATAATGTACATTTTTATATCACTCAGCTTCACGCTATATCCCGCACAGGGCAGGGTAGGCAGAGGGAACTTGGGAACCTAGTGTTAAGACACTCCGTTCCACTTCCGTTCCTCACTTTCCATCGAATTCGAGGCATTGCGTGTTGAGTGGCGGAACTCAACGCCGCGCTTTGCCTTCGACCAGAGCGAAGAAATGAAAACTTTAAGGTTCCCTCTGCCTACACTGCCTCAAAAAAAAATAATAATTTGATATTAAAATATGCGTTATAGCTCTAATATTACAAATGTAAGCAGCATTTGCTACTGTAAACCTAACATGTAGATTCAATTGCCACATGAGGTAGTTAGTTTTCTCAGCTTCACGATGAGAACATGACAGGGTAGGATAGAGGAAACTTGGAAATCTAGTGTGTAGACAGTCCGTTCCATTCCCCACGTACACGAATTTGATGCCTTACGTGTTGAGTGGCGGAACTCAACGCCGCTCTTTGCCTTGTTACCAGAGAAAAGAAATAAATGATGAAATATTTAAATTACATAATAAATATCTCATTTCCTTGAGTGAATACCCAACATTCACCATGTCACGTTTACAGTCACACGCTTCAGCCTCTGCGTCACACCAGGCTTCAAATAGTTAGTTAGTACATAGTAATATTTAGTATTTTAATCCTCTGGCTCCAGAATTCAGTGCAAATTGAAGAAGAGAGCTCAATGAGAGCAGAGTGGAGACACTAGATTGCCAGGTTTCCACTGCCTACGCTGTTATGTGCAGGAAAGTGCGTAAAGCTAAAAAACCTATTTTCCTTATTTATTTACTTATATATTACACCAACTATAGTAAAAAACTTTTAATTTAAAATAATAATAAGAAGAGAAACCGCTAAAATTTGGACTAAAGGCGGCCATATCACCACAGGTGATCTCTACCAGGCAACCCACCATTAAAAAGATCAAACGACGTAGGAAAGTTGTTGGTGTACAGTTGCTAAGTGTCTGAATTCACTTAATTTTTAAAGTGACAAAATACTTAAAATCTATGGTATAAACTACATATAAGGTACAGTATAATTATTTTAAATATATCATAAATATATACATAAACATTTAAAAATATACATATAGTACAAAAATACATATAAACTATATACACATACACACATATACACATACATACATATACATATACATACATACATACATACTTGTTATAACACCTTAATAAGCAAGCGTCTCGAACTTAGGCTAAGCGGAGAGCAAAGTATTTCGACAGTAGTTTTGCTTTATCAACTCATTAAACTGACATAAACTACATACTTCCAGACTCATTTTAACTACAATATAATATTACTCTTCCACCACACATATAACTTATTCAATTTCTTCCGAAACACTGAACAAAGAGCTCTAAAGTCAAACTCGAAATATACTTACTTGAAATAGACTTGCAAGAAGTTAAATCGACAATTCAACTTAAAAGAGTGAGGGTTATTATTTTACTGCAAATCTGTACTATTCTTGAATTATAGTTCTTTTGATATGGAGTCAGTTCGTTAAATTTACTTTGTTCTGTGAATTTTTACACAGATTTTTTGTTGCAACCGTTTTATTGTGTGACTTTGTGGACGACTGACTGTACATTTTAAGGAGTTTGGTCATGTCATGGTCAACTCAGCTTGCTTGGAAAAGGAGTGCCTCAATACATAGTGTTTTCACTTTTACATCGCTTATTTAGTTATTTTTCTATTTCTATTTCTATATTTATTTACATTATATATAAAAAAATATACATATTATTAAACAGTATGTTGGACCGTCGTTAAGTAATTATGAAATATTCGAAGACAAAATGGAGGATGTATTAAGAAAACTTTATAAATTAAGTAAATATATAATCTTTTGCGGTGATTTTAATATCGATATTTTACATAGTACATCACAAAGTAACCCTTTTATTAAATTTATGTAAATGGGATTGTGTGGAATTAAATACTGTTGGTACCCATTCAGGAAGCTATGTTATATATCTACTTTAAAAGATATTTTGAAAAGAGCAACTGTTGAGTATCTTGCCGGCTCTTCTCAGCAGAACCGCCTTCTGAGCCGGTAGTAGCTTCCTGTAGGACCGACACTACAGACTCTTCTATGTGCTTGTAATGGTCTATTAGAATAAAGAATACTTTGATTTTGGTTTTGATTATTTCCTCCCTTCCAAGCACCCTTACTTTAACCTTAAACCTTATGAATGGGAGATACATATTATACTACTATAGAAAGATATGATTAGGTGAAGTATTATTATGTGTTTTTTTTATTAGCTATACATGACTATGACATTCCATGTTAAGTGGCGGAATTCCACAAAGCGAAGAAATGAAAATATTATATAATTAATTTCTCTTTTTTTACCCATTATATATTTAATTTGTTAGACAAGGAGTGTTAAAACATTAGTTTAAACTAATAAAATAATAATAACTTCAATAAATCATAGCATAAACTGTTGCACGTTAACGTATGGAAAGAAGACGGAATAATCATATTTTTCATAAAAAAAAAAAACTAATAAACAATATATCGTCCCAGTTGTGTGATAGAAACAAATTCAATTTAGCTATTTCCGGCTATAAAATTGGTACGTGATGTAAACGAGACAAATAAGCGGATAGCCGCTAGGCTTTGTGATCAGAAATATATTTGACACTGTGTTAGTGGGTATTTTCTCGTACGTTGAAATGTTTTAGGGAATGCTTTTACATTCTTTTTTTTCACACTGTTTTCCACATATGGCAGTTTAAGCAGAGTGATTTTTGGAAGTAAGTGTTAAGGCACTCCGTTCCCTTGAAAAATTGAAAATGTGATTTATTTCGATTTCTCTAATGAGTATCGAATTCACAATCTTCCAGTTGCTTATATACCTCAATAGGAAACAACGGAACCTTTATATTGGTCATATAAAGGTCACGTTGTTTCCTATTGAGGTATATAAGTCAAGTAAGTGAGGTATATATGACCAATTTGTTTTCCGTCCGTAAAAATCACTTATCAAGCTGAAATTAATTTTAAATAATCACGTCCCGAGTTCTATAGAAAACTTTCCGTGGGCCTATTGTTATAAAATTTGGCATGACTTAATAACTGATAACAATCACAGACATTAAGTTTGTCAACTTTATTTCACATGAAAATAAAGAGCCACGTGATCAAAACCTTTTTTTTTTATGGAAAAGACGGCAAACGAGCGTACGGGTCACCTGTTGGTAAGTGATCACCGTCGCCCACGGCCCCGAGTAACTACAGAGGAGCTACAGGAGCGTTGCCGTCCTTTAAGGTGGAAGGGCACCGGGGCCCGGCATTACCTAATGCGAAACGCAGTGGCCAAAGCCACTACTTAACGCCGGTCTTAAATGCCGGGGGTGGTAATAATCCGGTCGAGTCTGCCCATGCGTGTTGCCATTACTGGCAACCTATATATACTATAGACATATAATTTTGAAAATTGATAAGATGCAACAATTGGTGGTACAAATAAGGGGATAAACCGAAATATTTATATTTATTTTACAGATAGACAAACAACACTAATAAGTATAGTTATTTCATACAAAATGAGTTCACACATCCGCAAACTTTAGTTTGTCAAGTTTTGTTGTGAGACAACAAAGGCAAACTTAAGGCCACTCACGTCCGTATATATATATATATATATATATATATATATATATATATATATATATATATATATATATATATATATATATAAATATGTATATATGTATATATGTATATATATATATATATATATATATATATATATATATATATATATATATATATATATATATATATATATATATATATATATACGGTCCGGTCGAGTCTGCCCATACGTGTTGCCATTTCTGACAAAATGACTCTCCCACACGTACTTTAGTCGCCTCTTACGACACCATCAGTACCAGGGTGATCCTATTCTGGTAATTCAGTTAAAGTCTTTAAATTTCATGTATCAAAACAAAAATGTTCATACTTTTGTCCACAAAAGAATAAAAATCTTTATTTTTATAAATTATGGTAACTTTTTTATATATTTATGCTTCTTTACATTTGCTATTGGATCGTTACAATGTATTTAATTTGGAAAAGAATAAAAAAAATAAATAAAACAAATATCCCAGGGAAAATCTAACCCGCTATCCTCTTCTAAATTTTTTAACAAAAAGTCACTTATTTTGCAAAAAGTCAACAACAATATCATCTGATCATATGTACATTAAATGTTAAAAAATATTAAAATTTCGTTGGATTGAAAGGTATTAGAGTAGTAGATGAGCAATTGAAGTCAATAAATATTTTATGTTAACCCAGTGATGTGCATGCGGCTTTGCCCTCTTTAACTTGTTTTTATTCATGTTAAATCCAAAATATACAATATCTTTTCAGAAATAATATATATTATTATAGCCTATATATTATTTTGATGTATGAGCTTACTATAGAGTTTATTACTGTAGACTTTTATCTTAATTCGATCGGTAGTTTTTTGTGAAACGGAACAAACATCCATCCTTACAATTTTTCTAATCTTATATTTATAATATTAGTAATTTAGTTCTCTCTGAATATGGTATTTTATTTGATTTTCGATTGTTACACAATTTATATAAAACAAATTAAACCAGTATAATCATATTATTGAAACTATAACATTTTCAATATAAAAAAATGAGGAACGTTACGGAGTATCATACCATTAGGTTCCCAAGTTCCTTCTATCTGTACCATGAGCAGGATACTGCGTGAAGCTGAACATTTTTGCAAACCCTTTGAAGACTTGTTTCATTTTAAATGTTATATTATTGTCTACAAACAACAAGTATCTAATACTGTAATTATATTCTTTTATAAATTTTAGTTTAACCATGTATACTTCTATGTTTTAACACGTAATGTTTTAAAAAATCTACCGAAATTCTGGAATGAAGTGAAACTACTTTCTTATCTTATAATAACTTATATCGCTTTTAAACTGAAAGTAAAAAATATATATTAAAAAAAATATATATATATATATATATATATATATATATATATATATATATATATATATATATATATATATATATATATATATATTATATATATATATATATATATATATATATATATATATATATATTTATATATATATATATATATATATATATATATATATATATATATATATATATATATATATATATATATATATATATATATATATATATATATATATTTCTTCATATGAATTTCAAACTTGGGAACCTAGTGACAAATCACTACGTACCGTTCCATAATTTACAATTATCACAAACTTATATTACTAAAGTATAAGGCACATAATTTCGCCAAAGAAAATTACTTATCACACAAATGTTGTATAATTTAGTAGGTCATTAAATTACCCTATCCATTACTCAAACTATTACTGACCCTCAGTAGGAGTGTTTATAATATTTCTTCAATGGACCCTAATTGTGTTGTCAGCCTCTCGAACAATTTATTCTGTACCGTGTCATAGATTAAAATTTTACTATAGCCTTTATAAAATGTAATTGGTTAAAAACTTGTAAAATATTGTTCTGTTATTATTTGAGGCCTGTCGTGGCGCAGCGGCACAAGAGTGTGACTGTAACCGACAGGTTCTGGGTTCGATCCCCAGTCGAGGAAATGAAATATTTCATATTTTCAATATTAATAATTAATGTTTCATTTCTTTGCTCTGGTAATAAGGCTAAGCGCGGCGTTGGGTTCCGCCACTCGACACGCAATGCCACAAATTCGGCGGAAAGTGGGGAACAGCGTGAAGCTGGGATACAGCGTGAAGCTGAGTAGAGTAGAGTATTTTTCTGTTAGTAGAGTTTGTTGTAGGTTTTAAGTTTGCTCAAGAATGAGAAAGTTTCAACGGCTGGTCTTAAATATTCATACATTTAAAATGTTAGAAGATTATATGGCTCAATACTATTATCGTAAGTAAACTAATTTAACGTAAATTTTAGATAAACTATTTAAAAAGATTTTGTTTAATTACAGATCAAATTATCTAATTGTAAAGTAAATTAATTTCAAATAAATATTAAATTAAACTATTCAAATTTAAATAAATAATCTTCTTAAAAACATATTTCTGTCTTTTCTATTAATATATTACTCTATGCCATGACCTTTGTATTATAGTCCAAGAGACGGAGTGTGAAAAGTGGCAGATGTTGTTAACGTAATTTAGATAATAGTTAGTGTAAATAAATGGCGGAAACTCGGTAAGGGCAAGTTAGCGGGGCGAGTGTATTATGTGGGATAGAATTCCTCGGTAGCATCTGTTGTATTTCGCAACTTAATGCAATCGTATTTTAACGATTATGTCTTAGACTACACTACTGAGCTCACATTTTGTGGACACCTCAATAGAACTAATGGTTATGGGACCAAAACATTAATGTAACAATAATATGAGAATTTCTATAGTTTTCAAAAGGCGAAATATGATTCTTGAACCTAAATAGTGAACTTAGTGTGAAGACACTCCGTTCTGCACTGCCCAAGTTTCGGAATATTGCGTGTTAAAAGCGGAACTCAACGCTGTGATTTACGCTGTATATTATATAAATATATATATATATATATATATATATATATATATATATATATATATAATATATATATATATATATATATATATATATATATATATATATATATATATATATATATATATATATATATATATATATAATAAAATATAATATTTTTTATAAATTTGATAGCCCACAACAATTGAGTTTTTGACATTTTAAAATTCTGACATTTTTTTGACAAAGGCGACAAATATAAGTATAAATATGTTGACTAAGTACATGTGGTGACTGACTTTTATATATATTTTTTTTCAATTCCATAATGTACTGAAACGTGGAGAACGGACTGTTTTAATATCAGATCCTTTGTACCTACTCATTAATGGAAAAGACGTTGCTTATTTTTAATAGATTTTTTTATATATATATATTTTTTTTTCAGCTTCACGCTGTATCCCGCACTAGGCAGGGTTGGCAGAGGGAACGGAAGTGGAACCTAGTGTTATGACACTCCGTTCCACTTCCTTTCCCCACTTTCCGCCGAATTTCGTGTTGAGGGGCGGAACTCAACGCCGCGCTTTGCCTTATTACCAGAGCGAAGAAATGAAACATTAAATATTTTAAACTGAACATATTAAATATTTCATTTCCTCGACTGGGGATCGAACCCAGAACCTGTCGGTTACAGTCACACTCTTGTGCCGCTGCGCCACGACAGGCCTTTTTTGATATATACTTGCACTAATTTTAAAAGAAATATTTCAAAACGTTTCAGACTTACAAAATCAGCCAAATAAGTTTCTTAGAAGTAACAAGTACAATTCATTATCCGAGTGGCAATCTATCAGCGATAAACTCGGCCCGCGTTAAAATAAATTGATTATATTCAAGTTTCTATTAAAGCTCGTTACTGGAGCTTTGAGAAAGGAAAAAAGTAAAAAGTTTTTTTTATATCCTTGTTACTATTAATTAAATTACGTGTGTTATTTTTTTTTTCATTTTTTGTCACTTTTGTTCCAAACTTGGACGTTGTTAAAGCGTTGTGAGTAGAAATATTTTGAACGCCCCGATTATAAGATTTTTTTAACTTCACGCTGTGGAACACAGCGTTAAGTTCAAAAACCTGGAAGTTCCGAGCGTGCCAGTTGAGCACATATCACTTCGCCAATATCACGTTGAATGGAGAAGACGCGAAGGTTGTACGGTAAAAAAAATATTATCAATAGAAAAATGCATATTAAAAAAAGAAGATCTAGTTAAACGCTTTTATCTTACTAGAGTTGATTAACGCAAATAGTTCAAACCCCCAAGAGGCGATCGAACCCGCGATAACAGAATTTATATCATGCCCGACGTTGTTCTATCATTGACGGCCTCACACACATTCCATTAGCAAAATAAACTTTTCAATATATTCATTTAATTCGCCCGCCTCGTAATTTTGTACGTAAATCACCGCTATCGCCTTTATTAAAATAATTTACAGTTAAAATCAACTTCGGGGGTAATTTAATGTTTCATGACTGGTATTTGTTTTTCATAATGGCAATAAATTTACGTTTACAATGTTTATGTAGCTCTTTAGAATATTTATAATGTATGTGCCTATTAAGCCCTTAAAATTTCATTTCTTATTTTACCGTTACCGTTACCGTCCTTTTTGTGTCCTTCATTCAACGTGATGTTGGCGAAGTGTTTCTGTGCTCAACTGGCATGCCATATTTATGAAATGGCATTTTTTAGTTATGGCAAGGAATACCATAACTAAAGAACTGTCCTGACCTGATGTTTAAGGGCTGCCGCGCAGTGGCACAAGCGCTCCAGGAAATGAAATATTTAATATTTTCATATCGTAAGGCAGTAAGGTCAAAGTCATAACACCTATCTTTTTGTGTCGGTTTATAAAATAAGAAAAAAAATTAACAATATTAAATTAATTAATTTGTTGCCGTGTGATTCCGGCAAAATATTAAGTTAATTAATTTTTTGCCGTGTGATTCCGGCTTAGAATAGGATAGAGCGTGTGGTAGAGTCACGTTGCCAGTAATAGCAACACGCATAGGCAGACTCGACCGGATTATTACCACCCCCGGCATTTAAGACCGGCGTTAAGTAGTGGCTTTGGTCACTGCGTTTCGCATTAGGTAATGCCGGGCCCCGGTGCCCTTCCACCTTAAAGGACGGCAACGCTCCTGTAGCTCCTCTGAGTTACTCGGGGCCACGGGCGACGGTGATCACTTACCACCAGGTGACCCGTACGCTCGTTTGCCACTTTTCCCTAAAAAAAATAATAATTATTAAAAACAAATATTACAATTCAGTATCACATTCTAAATAAAATATACGAAGTAAACGAAGCCAAACGTAGCAGCCACTAAATTATATAATTACCGATTTATCACCTCGGAAACTCTGATTCGTTTTGAACATCTGTTCATTCTATTAATTATTGTAATTAATTAGAGAAAGGAGCGAAAAAAAGCGATAAAATGGTCTAAGTTGTCGGCAAAATTACTTTTTTACAGCTTCTTGGTACAATGATTTATCGTTGCGGTGGGCTCGGCAATGCGATGTTGTTATCCATCATCGTGTACTAGGGTGACCACAGGATAAGGGATGTGGGACCTTTTAGTTAGTTAATTAGGTTATAAGCGTTTGATGTTTTATGGAATATTTTATATTAACTTTAAGGAAAAGGAAATTTGATTTGTTTTTTGGAAAAGACAAGGCCTTGAAGGCTTGAGGCCTGTCGTGGCGCAGCGGCACAAGCGTGTGACTGTAACCGACAGGTTCTGGGTTCGATCCCCAGTCTAGGAAATGAAATATTTAATATTTTCAATTTAAATATTTTATGTTTCATTTCTTCGCTCTGGTAATAAGGCAAAACGCGGCGTTGAATTTCGCCACTCAACACGCAATGCCTCAAAATCGGCGGAAAGTGGGGAACGGAAGTGGAACGGAGTGTCTTAACACTAGGTTCCCGAGTTCCCTCTGCCTACCCTGCCTTGTGCGGGATACAGCGTGAAGCTGAAAAAAAAAAGACAATCCAAACGCGCATATGGGTCACCTGATGGTGAGTGATCACCGTCGCCTTCGGCCCCGTATAACACCACGGGAGCTACAGGTGCGATGCCGGAGTTTAAAGTGGAGGTAGACGGGCTTTTTGAAGGTACCTATGTCGTATCAACCTGAAAATATGGACGCGGGTAGGCCGTTCCACAGATGTGTGTCACGTGGAAGAACATTCCTATGAAAAAACATTACATTTAAAAAAAATACTGTGGCGTAGTATACAGTGTTTAACTATAAATGAGAAAAAATGAGACAAAAGCTCTTTGGATTTGATTGTCTTGACTCTCTGCCGGCTACATGCACAATTAAGCGTGAAGGTAAAATAGATAAAGATAAAAGCGCCATAATATTTTAGTAATCCTTTTTTGATTACACTATATGACCGGGAAGAAAATGTATGACCAATATTTACACAAAATAATATCAAAATTTCGTCTGTCTACACACAGCGTATACAGCGTGAAGCTGAAAAAATACTACACGCCACGACAGGTCGCAATATGTTAATACAATAATATTAACATAATTTTATTCAGAGATATGATAATTATGTTATGTTCATGAATTACAGTCGCCCTACTTCTGCTTTGCCATTAATTAATATTAATTGCAGTATTATTATAACGATTTATATCAACGGGTTTGATTAGTAAAGTATGTATGGTTATTTTTTCTAGCTTCACGTATCCCGCATATTGAACAGAGAAGAGAACAGAGTGAACTTGGGAACCTTGTATCGAGACACTCCATTTTGTTCTCAATTTTAGCCGAATTTTCGTGGAGGAACTCAACTTTCATTCTCTACCTCCGGAGCGATGACTTCAGAATTCGGCAAAATCTGCGAAACAGGAGTGTCTTAAAAGGAACGGAAAATCTTAAGTTCTAATGCCGCATAGAGGGAACTTGGGAACCTAATGTTAAGACAGTCCGTTCCGTTGCCTTCTTTCCGCTTCCGTTTTGCCTTAACTTACTTACTACTTCTTACTATTTTTTATTTATATATAAAAAAATAGAGAATAATATTTAAAGTTAAGAATGAAATGCCTTTTGTTGTGATATGATATTTATCCTCTCTGTTACTTAACACTTTGCTCCTCTCGCCTACCGTGCTATATGACGAGCACGAGCATGTGGATCAGTAGAATGACAGAAGTAAACGTGACAGATTGTAGGTTCTATTCCTATTCGAAGAAGTTAAATATTAAATATATCATATAAAGTAAATTATGTTGTCATTTCTTCGCTTCAGCTGTCAACAGACAATCAATGCTAGAAAAGACAATGTCTTAACACTAGGTTCCCAAATTTCTTTTGCCTCCCTTTTCATGTGCTTGATACAGCGTGAATCTAAAAAAAAGAGTTAGTTGAGAATTCGCTATTGCATCTTTTAGCTATAATATACAAGTTAAAATAGGTGAAGCCGCATTTGGAACTTACAAACAAACGTATAAACTATTTGTATTATTTTTCTTAATATCACAATTTCTTTTTCTAAGTGACAAGTGAGATCGAGTACAGTTTTGCGTGCTCCGCTAAATTGCTTCTTACAATATGTATAATTTTTCTCTGAAATAATATATTAATATTTATTATTAATAATATGTGTGTGTGTGTGTGTGTGTATAATAATATGTCTTAGATTTCGGTTATATCTCGTAAATAGGAGTAGGCGGAGGGTAATTGGAAAAACCAGTGGTGAGATCCTTTTTTAGCGTTATGGCACTTCCGTTTCGGACTTCCTGCCGTAGCTGAGATATTACGTGTGGAGTGGCGCAACTTATCGCCGAGCTTTGCCTCGTTATCAGAGAGAAAAAATATTAAATATTTAATTTTCTCGAGTATAGATTGAACCCACAACCTGCAACCTTTACAGTCTCATGCTTTTACTCCTGCGCCACGATGTATGTAGAGAAATCTCTTTCTATATACAACAATATAGTGAATAGGCGTAATATTTGATTTTTTTTTCTCTGGTAACGTGGCAAAGAGTGGCGTTGAGTCTCGCCACTTAAAACGTAATTCCTCCAGAATTTAGTGTACGGAAACGTGGGAACGGAGTGTTTTAACACTAGGTCCCTAGGCTCAGAAAACTGATTACCTGTGCTAAACAGACCTACGTAAGCAATCTTTTATAGTATATTTTAATTATGATAAATGACCTGTCGTGGCGCAGCGGCACAAGAGTGTGACTGTAACCGACAGGTTCTGGGTTCGATCCCCAGTCGAGGAAATGAAATATTTAATATTTTCAATTTAAATATTTAATGTTTCATTTCTTCGCTCTGGTAATAAGGCAAAGCGCGGCGTTGAATTCCGCCAGTCAACACGCAATGCCTCAAATTCGGCGGAAAGTGGGTAACGGAAGTGGAACGGAGTGTCATAACACTAGGTCTCACTTCCGTTCCCTCTGCCTACCCTGCCTAGTGCGGGATACAGCGTGAAGCTGAGAAAAATAAATAAATAAATAAATAAATAAATGACCAAAAACGCTTACAATGATATACTGCCACTAAGCCACGACTTCGTAAACACATTGTCTGTAGTTTTAATTTCATCCAAGTCTTTCTAACCTCATAAGTTCATCCCTCGTCAGTAAACACGACCATTCTAACTTGATCTCTTCCAAATGTTTATAGAACCTAAGAGTCAGTACATAAACTTGGTATCTTTGCCCACAAAAATTTGGTGCCAGAGATTTAAATATATTGGCCAGCGAATAAAAGATGTTTAGCATTTGTCATTGGTTTGTTAGGCGTGTGACACGGGATGACGAGGGGACTACCTTGCGTAAATTTTGTACAAGCATTCAAATCCGCTACATTTTTGGCGATTTGTAAGGTCAGTCTAACTGGGCAGGTACAAAATTGTGGTTTTAAGGTAGATTTTATATGAACATATAATTTTTATATGTTAATAATAAAATAAAGTATTATTATTATTCTATAGCTAATGTTTGACTATAAGTAGGAACTAAGTATATATCATTTCACTGTAAGAGGGAGCATAAGGACCTATATCCTGGTTGCAACTTTTCAAGTCTAGAACAGTGAATTTTACTTGGGACCAAAGTTTTTTTTGTCGCTCAGCTTAACTGTCCATGTTCTTATGCAAAGTGCGGCGTTGAGTTCTGCCACTCAGCAGGTAATTATTCGTCTAAACAGGAGAACAAAAATGTCTTAATGAGAACTGAGTGTCTTAACTTTGGTTCTCAAGACCCTTTTACCTACCCTGCTGACTGTCGGGTATAAGTGTAGAGATAAAAAAAAATATTATTATAGAAAATTTTGTTAATCTCTTTATAACATTTTCGGTGAAGTGAAACAGTATTACTAAAATATAATTGAATTATGTATTGGGTTATTTATTTACATGTGTCATTTATTTATTTTAAACCATATTTAGCTTCACGCTGTATTCCGCACACGGCAGTATAGACAGAGGGAACTCGGGAACCTTGTAGTAAGACACTCCGTTCCACTTATGTTCCCCACTTTCCGCCGAATTTGAGGCATTACGTGTTGAGTGGCGGGACTTAACGCCGCGCTTTGCCTTTCAACAGGGGGAAGAAATGAAGACATTAAATATTTTAATTGAAAATATTAAATATTTCATTTCCTCGATGGGATCGAACCCACAACGTATCGTTTACACGCTTGTGCTGCTGTGCCACGACAGGTCAGGACAGGCATTTATTACTATAGTTTTCTTGGTACACCAATGTTATAAAAATCAACAATTTATTTAATTTATAGAACTTATCTCAGTCAATAGTCTATTTCTGAAAAACGGCCTTAAAAGTATATTTTTTAAACTACGCTCCTGTGTAAATCGAACCTGTGATCTCTAATTAAACACTGTACCATAACAGCAAGTAATAGGACTGAGATGAATTATTATTCTTAACAGATGAAAACTTTCAGAATGAACAACTGACAAATGACAACTTTACTTATCTCTTGTTGTACTCTTGAATATTACAGCTAGTGTAAAAGCTCTATAAATTATATGATACAAGCGAAATAAACAGGACTTCGCCTGCCTAAATTTATTGTTATATTATTGTGAAAATATACAAAAACGTTTCTTAAATTGAAACATAAGTGTTTTTTTAATATTTTACCAAAAGCTTCAGTTACATCCGTTTGATAGTTTTTGTATAAAAGTTGAAAAGTCTTTCTCACAAGCTTTTATATTTCTAATATGTGTAGTGAAGATATTATATTGCTTACGAGTATTATAAACATATTGAAATGCGGCTTTGCCGGCTAATCTCATTACTTTCTTGTTCTAATAAATATATTACCTTAAATACAATATCTATAAATAAAAAATAAAATTTCAGCTAAATGAATAAACAAATTATAGCAATTTTTTCGAACCAAATATTATAAATAAACGTAACTTTTGTATTTATCTGGTTAGCCGTTTCTGGGATAAGCGTGTACAGACGCACAGACGAACAAAAAAAAATAACTATGTTGGACCTAACGACATTAATATACGTCCTTTATAAGTTATTTTAACATATCTTCCATGTGCAGACTGTGATTGGATACAGATTTATTATAAGTATAGTTTATTTGTTAATGTCGCCTTGGTGAATCGACATAGAATATATCCGTAATGCGGAACGTTTGGGTTCAATTATCATATATATTAAGGAAAGTAATTATCTATATTTCCGCAAACTGATAACAGATAAAGCATAGCAGCATTAATTTCGCCACTCCAGATAATATATTGAAAATTGATTGAAAAGTGACAAACGGTACCTGCTGTGGAATACAGCAGGTTCCGTTGGCGTTACATGGCGAACGCAGTGTGAAAGGTATAAGGCTGCTCCTTGATATAGTTAAGAAATGTGTTACCGAGCTCTGTTACCCAAAACAGAGTTAGTATATAGAAGTAAGGCTATCGTTGAGAAAACGATCAATTAACAGTTGGGAAATGTAATATTTCATATTTTAAATTACTTATGTCATTAAACGTTTTGCTCTGTATTTAACATGTGTAGTCTTTAGTTTGACAATTTACAATAAACAATTTGTTTGCTCTAATTTTTGTGTTGAAATACGCGAATTCAAATAAATAATCTCAAATATCTTTTTAGCGTCACGCTGCATCCCATAAATGGTAGGGTAGTCGGAGGTAACCTACTGATATGATATCCTGTTCCTATTAAGACATTTCCGGTTCCAACCGTCCGTTGAATTCTGTAGACATTGTGTGTTTATTAATGGAACTCAACGCCGTGTTATGCCTTGAGGCTATCTAAAATATAAAATATTTTATATTCATACTAAATTTAAAGCGTGGAATAACACTTTAAAAATAGTAAAAAACAATATATTCAAGTTGAATATCACTATTTTAATTCAATAAAAGGATTTTTTTATATTGTTATTAATGAACTTCTTGAAGGACGAGTTTCGTGTTAAATAAAATTACACGTACCGGAATAAAATTACTGGTGAGCGCGAGACGGATTTGCCCTTCGAGGGTTCTGTACCACTTTCAATGTACTCATTTTATATGAATTAATTTACAATTTTGAATTTATAATGGTATTTTTCCTTATTTCTAACTACAAGTCCTCTAATTTTTCCAAAATTCTATAACAATTGGTCTACGGGAATTTAAATTCATACGAGGTTCTTCTAGAACGAACGATTGTATCTTTTGATTGTGTTGACTTACTTAACTCATTTTTATTTTTGGTTCAAAGGATCATATAGCACATATTTCATATTAATTTCAGTTCCACGCGGTCTCAAGAGAAATGATCATGACAGACGAACACATAAACAAACTGAGGTACGGACAATAAAGTAATCTTATAAAGTTTCCGTTTTCTTATTGAGATACGAAACCCCAAAAAAATAACCAACAAATTTAATTACATACATTTTTCATTTTCCCGTTCGCTATTTTTTAGTACAGGGTTGAAATTCGCGTAAATTTTTAGTTTAACTTTGAAATTAGCAAGATTGTAGCAAGTCGGGCTTTACAAAGGCATATTTGTACTAGTCCGTTGGAAGTTAGCGCAACACTCGCTACGTCATTAGAGCGTGGAGTGCGGCTAAGTGGCAAGTTGCGAGGCAAGTAGACGCGTTTTAGAAAGAAAGGAAAAACAGGCGTCATGTTTCAGTAGCGTTGTGTAGTTTGTTGAGAATAATAGCATAATATGTAACTTCTTTTCAGCTGCGGATGGTAGGGCAGACAGAAGGAACTTGGGAACATAGTATTAAGATACTACGTCCCGTTTCACACTTTCCGACGAATTTGTATTGCGTGTTGATTGGTGGAATTCAACGCTGCGTTTTGTTTTGTTCCCAGAGCGAAGAAATCAAAACAATAAATATTTAATTTTATAATGGTAAATATTTCATATGATATGATGCCTCATCATGTCAGTCATGGCATAAGGGCAAAATCGACTGCCTACGTACTTACGTATGTAAATGCGATACGTTTAGGTAACGAGGCAAAACGCGGTGTTAAGTTCCGCCACTTAACAAACTTTTTAATCATTGGTCAAAGTAGAAAACAGTAGTGTCTTAATGGGATCGGAGTGTCATAATTAGATTTTCGGGATCACTCTGACTATCCTGTTACGTTAGGGATACAAAGTTAAATGAAAGAGATTCTATAAATAGAAAATTAATTATTTCGAAGTCTATTGTGGGGCAGCGGCACAAGAGTGTGATTGTAAACAACAAGTAGTGGGTTCGATTCCTACTCGAGGAAATGAATTATTTAATATTTTCAATTTAAATATTTAATATTTCATTTCTTCGCTCTGGTAATAAGGCAAAGCGCGGTCTTGAGTTCCGCCACTGAACACACAGTGCCTCAAATTCGTTGGAAAATGGGGAACGAAAGTGGAACGGAGTGTCTTTACGCTAGGTTCCCAAGTTCCCTCTGCCTACCCTGCCATGTGCGGGATACAGCGTGAAGCTGAGTGAATGAGTGAGTAATTATTTCGATACTAAGTGCTTACAAATATACTCTACATGTCCGAGTACATGCTATAACTTTTAATAAAAAGGCCAACTTGATGATTGACGTTCAGTTAGGTGAAGCTCCGCGTCAGTATTTCAAATGAAACTGACAAGTTGACGCAGTTCACTAGCTTTTTTTTTTAGTTTTGTCATCGAGTTGGTTGATTGTCGATTTTGTAATTGATTGTTTTTGCATGAAAATACAATTTCCTATATTAAAACACGTGGAGTTGGGTTTAATAGCAAAGTCATTAATAGAGAAATCGTTTTTTTTTTTTGTATTCTGTCTGTTGCACATATTAGTGTGGGCAAAGTTAGTGTAGAAATTTAATTTTAAGGCATGGCCATTTCACCACATTTCGCCACAAAATATAAGAAGTATTAACAGCCACTAATATTTTTTTATATATTTAATATCTCAGATTTATATACCTTTAAGGCTTAATTGAGAAACTTTTTGTTAAATTGACAAGATATATCCATTTTATTTTACTCCACAAATAAATTATTGAGTATTAAGTGGGAAATTATAAAATAAGAAAGGCATTGTAGAGTTTTTCACAAGGGCACATGCTTATGACGCAAGAGTATATAATATATATATATATATATATATATATATATATATATATATATATATATATATATATATATATATATATATATATATATATATATATATATATATATATATATATGTATATATATATATATATATATATATATATATATATATATATATATATATATATATATATATATATATATATATATATATATATATATATATATATATGTGTATATTGTAAGAAAATCATTAGCACGCCAAAAATACTATTCTTAGCCCCACACGTGAAGTTACTCACAGGTTTCCCCTACATTCCATTTCAAGTGTCATTACATTCGTCTCGCCTTCCCATCGAATCCCTTATTTGTTTCGTCTCTCCATACAAGCGATTTGCTATTAAGACTTTTCACCACGGACTTTGAATAACCGTCGAGGTTGAGCGTAAAATTCCAGCTATTTTTTTATTGTTTCAGACATTTTGCATGCGATCTTAATAAACACTTGAGTAGGCTTTGTTTTTTACGGACGTGCATTTCTCTCTTTACGTATTTCTGTGTATTGGTGATGATGAAGTGGTCTGAATCATTTTGTCGAGTATGTAAGAGGTAGTGAATTTGGATCTGATAAGTATTATAATGTTTTTGTTAGCTTAAAGCTTTATATTGACTTTACACTGCGGTAACTAGAGGTAAACTAAAAATCTAGTACAAGACAACCTTTTCCCATTAGAACACTTCTTTTTTTCATGTTTAGCCGAATTCTGGAAACATTGCTTCTTGAGGCTACTAGGAAATAAAAATAATAAATATTTAATTTCCTCGTGTTGGAATCGAATCCACAACCTGTAGTATTTAAAACGAAGTGGGTTTAGTTTAAACATGTAGTATTTCAAACGTTCACAGAGCTGTA
Organism: Eueides isabella; assembly: GCA_019049475.1. Classification (NCBI taxonomy): domain Eukaryota; kingdom Metazoa; phylum Arthropoda; class Insecta; order Lepidoptera; family Nymphalidae; genus Eueides; species Eueides isabella. The sequence continues at coordinate 2,137,769 of CM032384.1, forward strand.
TGTACGAGCAAATATTATAAAAGAAATCAAGCTTTTAATCCTAAGTACTTTAACCAGGTTTGATTTCAGCTTTCCCAATTAGCATTTAAAAAAAATTATCCGCATGAAAAGTATCAAGAGGCGGTTTTAGAACTCAATAGACGTGTAGCTGTGCGAATTCACTTTTTAACTCTTACAGAAAAGATGGTAATATGTTTGAAATGATTTAATTTTCAACTCTATTTTTATGATGTTAGAATTTAAATTAAAAAAATAGAGCAGCAACGGTATATCTAATTTGATTTGTAGAGTCGTGCGGAACATGGTCTTTTCTGACAGCCAACTTTTCAGTTAATTAGTGTGATTTTGGATTTTCCAGAGTACACGATGTTGTATTCGGTATCTTTGAGCAGGTATTTGGGGTGGATATTTAACAAAATTTACAGCTTTTTTCACCGTTACACTATATATATATATATATATATATATATATATATATATATATATATATATATATATATATATATATATATATATATATATATATATATATATATATATATATATATATATATATATATATATATATAGAGAGAGAGAGAGAGAGAAAGCTTGAGGATCTACTGTGAAAACACTACGTTTTCATGAATTCTTTTTTCCACCGAATTGGAGTTGCGGAACTCAACGCCGTTTCTAGTTTCCTTACCAGAGCGACTACATATTTTTTTTATTTTCACGCTGTATCCCGGACATGGCAGGGTCAGCAGAGGGAACTTGGGAACCTAGTGTTCAGTGTTCAGATATTCCATTTCACTACCGTTCCCCACTTTCCGCTGAATTTTACTGAACTCAACACCGCGCTTTGCTTTGTTACTAGAGCAAAGAAATTAAAACATTGAATATTTAATTTGAAAAAATGAAATAATTCTTTTTCTTGTGAAGGAAATGACATAAAACAGTCGTGTCCTTTACAGTCACACGCCTGTTCCGCTGCGCCACGACGGACATCAATGATATTTTAATATACTATATATTTTTTAGGTTCACGCTGTATCTTGTATATATACAAGATAGGGTAGGTGTTAAGGCTCTCCGTTTTCCATTTTTCGCATTACTTTTGAGACACGGTGAGTTTTCATCTTATTTGACAAAAGAAACTATATAGTTGAAGATGAAAAATATTAGCCAATCTCCAAGAAACAATAATAAGAATGTTTTAAAAGCACACTGAACTCAATGAGATGGAGCTGTGGAATATTAAAAATAAGGAAGGAATGGAGCGAAGTTGAGAAACGGTATTTTGTGAGAGTTGTGCTGATGAAATAGATGCTAGATGAGACTTTAATATATTTATTTTTTTATTATTTGTCCCCTTTTTTATGTAATTTTTATATAACAAGAATTCTTAAAATTGAAAATACAAAAAATGTTTATGCGTTATTATAGAATGAAAAACACTATATATTTCTGTCTTGCCAATAAGTTTTTTTTAAAAGCTTCACGCTATATCCTGCAAGCAATATGATGACACAAGAACCTGAAAACCTAGTATTAGAACACTTCCGTTTCCCTGTTTTTCCAAATTTAAGTTATTATTATTCAAATTATCTCCATATTTTAAATATATGTACAGAAATTCCTCCATTAAACTATTATTATTTTTTGCTTTATTTTGTATTCTGTAGGGTAGGCAATAATAACCATACATAATGTCTCATCGTTCTTTTTTTTTGTTCAAACTCGAGACTTTGCTGGAATGACGTAACTTAACCCTGCTCTATTATTTGCTATTGAAATCACAGAGTTTAACGATTTTCTGTTATTTGCTACTGAAAAGCTTATTGCTCCAATTGAGAATTAGCCCTTTTAGTCAATCCACTTCCTTGTATTCTAACAAACTTATAAGGAGAGTAGTTAAAAATTTTCTTTTTTAAAGTGTTCCACAAACTGAAAACCCTCTAATGGAGGGAGCCATTAACCATTCATCGATTCTTAATTTATCTTACTTTTCGATTTTTCTTCTTCCAAATCGCAAAGTTAAACGCGAACACTTTTTCCTTAGAATCCCCTTATTAAGTGCGGTAAATCTTAAATTTATTGTTTTATCGCTAATTTTGGGAGGTTTAATCATATTGAACTGTAATTTTAAATTTTAAAGTTTAAAATATGGAAAATAGTTGAAGGTGGTTAAAGAATTCTTTTGTTAACATTTCGCTGATATTAGAGTTGTGATTCGTTATTTTACAATGCAATGATATAACGTATTATTTAATGTATTCTCATTAATTATTATTTAAACAATAATTTATTTCCTGTTTAATGATTTCAGTCATAGGTTAGATTGTCCAAATAATTGTATTTGGAAATTATTAACTTTCTTTTGAGCTTCAAAGTGTATCCAACAAATTTCAGGGTAGGCAGAGGAAATTTGGAAACCTAGTGTTAAGACACTTAATTCCGTTATCCGCCAAATTTCGGGCAATTCTAATCAGAGCGAAGAAATGAAAATAATATAATTTAAAAATTAAATAATTGTTACGAATCGGGATCGAACCTACATCCTTTCATGTTTACAATCACACGCTTGCGCCACTTAGCCTAGCAATAATTAACTTGACTATTTAAAATCAGTTCTACCGGAAGTAGTCAAATATAGAATAAAAATTGTAAAAGTTTTTTTGACGAGTTGTATTCTAGATCTGATTTAATTTATAAATGGTGTAAAAAAGCTATTTCAAGTAGAAACTAAGTATTTTATAACATTAGTGATCTGTTTATTAAGATTTTTATAAATTACAGATACGATACGATAAGATCCAAGACAATGAGAAAAATCTACTAAATATTCCATAAATCCTCCTTAGTGTGCCCATCGCATTGTAGGACCCCTTTGGATTACAGCTCACCTTCACTGTCCAATCCATTCTGTTCAAACTATATCTATATATTATTACCTTAGTATTATTAGAAAATAGATTTTTATTTCTCTTTCAGTGTTGAGTTTCGCCGCTAAACACACAATCCCTTAAAATTGGGCCTCGAAACTGGGGAACGGAAATGTATTAGCAGGAACGGAGTCTGCGTACCCTGTCTTGAGCGGGGTACAGCGTGAAAGCTAAAAAACGTAAATATTTTAATCTTATCATATCTGAACATGTATTTAAAATTTCAATATTATCGTCGCAAATAATTTCTAAATATCTTTACTTTGGTTTAACGTATCGTCTTTTCTTTACAGCTAGTAACTATATAAATATATCCTTTTTCAACTTACATTACATATGTCAGATATTAAAAAAAATTGACAGTGCCAATATATCTATATTTCATATCATATGTTTCAATATCATATTTATTAGAAAAATTCCAAATAAATATTGCAATGGAAACATACGGCTACCCATACCCATACCCACAACAAGACGAATACCCTGAGCACTGTAAGTACTTTGGCTTAAATGATTGTTAAAGAAAGAAAGAAAGAATTAAAGACCGTCTTAGCATAATCGTGTGAAGGGGAATAAAATATTTCATGTTTTCTTTTCTTCTTTCTGGTAAAAAAGCAAAGCAAAGTACAGTGTTTCATTGGTCAACACGCAATGCATCAAGCATCGGCTTCGGCGGACCGTTGGATTTCAAGATATGTCTTAATAGGAAATGGAGTATTATAGAATTAGGTTCCCAAGTTCCCTCTATCTAACATGCTATATATGGGACAGAGCGTGAAGATGAAAAAAAGAGAATGAAGATGTAGTAGCGGTACAGCGTCTAAGGCATTTGTTTAGATGGCGTGATACTAAAAAAAATGTATGCGAATATATTTTACACAAAGTTTTATCTTCTTTTACTATTGTGTTGTAAAATATTTTACAGTGGCCCGTAGTCATCCCGATCATGGTGACGGTATCGAGTACTATGGGATGACCTCATCAAGCGACAAAAGAGGCAAGCGGTTAGTGATCCATGGCTTTTGAATCATTTTTGTTACAAATAAATACAAATATAGCGAGGCCTGTCGTGGCGCAGTGGCACAAGCGTGTGACTGTGGTTGTGGGTTCGATCCCCACTCGAGGAAATGAAATATTTAATATTTTCAATCGAAATATTTAATATTTTCATTTCATCGCTCTGGGACAAGGCAAAACGCGGCGTTGAGTTCCGCCATTCAACACGTAATGCCTGAAATTCGGCGAAAAGTAGTGAACGGAAGTGAAACGAAGTGTCTTAACACTAGGTTCCCAAGTTCTCTCTGCCTACCCTGCCATGTGCGGGATACAGCGTGAGGCTGAGTAGAGTAGAGTAAATACAAATAAATTAATTTATTTACTTAAAAAAAAATTAATTGTTACGGGGATCTCCTTTTGTGTGATATACAGGCTTTCGCCTGTATTAGGAGGTTTCTTATTTACTACTTTGTAATGAAATATATTATAGATCTGTCTAATAATTATGTAACAAAAATCAAACAATTCTAAGTAATATGGTGGTTATACTATTTTAATATACGTGTGTATCCGTGGATGTGTGTGCATGTGCATGTGTGTGTGTGTGTGTGTGTGTGTTTATGCGTGCGATAGAAATCACATCAGATACACAAGGTGTTTGCTAATTAAAAACAATATGTTTATATATTTATTTATAATAAAACTATAACCAATCCGAAATATCACTACCTTGTAAAGATAAGGAAAATTTTTTATAGCTACGAGTAAAGACTTTCAGTTAAAAAAATTCAAATTTATTCAGCAGCTACGGTGCCACAGACAAACACACAAACATATATGTACATCAAATTTATATTGTATAGTAATAGAGATACCACATAGCGTTAAAGTACATGTTAATTAACTTTAATGTACAGCTTTGGCGTTATCAAACTTGGCCCATTAAGGTGGGAAGTTTTAACGGTCAGCTCTGTTTGAGTATGTGTTTATTGTTGGGTGTTGATGGTGTGCCATTATATTATCAGCATATGATTTCTATTTTATATCATTATATTCTTTAAAGGCCTTTCGTGGCCCAGCGGTACAAGCGTGTGTCTGTAAATGACAGGTTGTGGGTTCGATCCCTTCTCGAAAAAGTGAAATATTAAATATTTTCATATCATCGCTATGGTAACAAGGTAAAGCGCGGCGTTTAACTCCGCTACTTAACATAATGCCTCAAATTCCGCGGAAAGTGCGGAACTCAATGGAGTGCCTTAATACTAGGTTCCCAAGTTTTCTCTGCTCGAAGCTGAAAAAGATAAGTTTAATTTTTAATACCGAGGTATCTTCCCAACCTACCCTAGGTTGGGAAGATACCTCGGTATTAGGTTCATACATATTTTAAAATTGCACTGTATTGTCTTCCCGTTGGTTATTAGACATCTACTTCCACTGGAAGAGATTTCTTTTAGAAAAAAGCTCAGCCTTATCAACTCATATTTTATGTTTGGTTTTGTCAATTGAATACACATAGATTTAAGCTAAAGTGTATTTGTATTACACAATAATATAAATTAATATATATGATAATATAGTTTTATTTTTTAATTTAAGTATGTAGAAAAATAGAAATATTTTTAAAAATACTAGTAGCAAGGCAAGGTTGAGTTCGATACTCACTAGAGGAATTAAATTATTTATTTTCTCTCTCTGGTAAAGAAGAAGAGCGGTGTTGAGTGCCTCCACTCAACAAGCAAAGCCACAACGGAAAGGAAAGCGGGGAACAAAAATGTGTAAAAGGGAACGGAGTGTTTTACCACTATGCCTATCTCGAATCCTATTTCAAAGCTTGCATCCTGCCTATCTAAAGAAATCAAATGATTATTTTTATATTGAAAAGCGTTTTTTTTTATTTTTAAATGAGCTAAAAGTGAAGAGCAGAGTATTTTAACACCCAATTTAAGTAAAAAACAACTTGTTTGATAGAATTAGTCGATCAAAATCCCGCCGCGCCAAACAAGACAGCAAACGATCAAGATCAAGATCCCTCTCAGACTCCCGCTCCCGGAGCCGCAGTGAATCCCGGTCTTCTCACTCTGCGACAAGATCGATCAGGAGTCAATCTGCTGCCGGAAGTAAAAGAGAAAGCTTGAAACAGCCGGGGCTTTTGGATGCTTTTAGAGTGCTTTATTTGAAACGTTAGTTTTTTTTATTGTATTTGAAGTGGTTACGCTGTTTACAGCTTTCAAATATAGCATATGTAAAAATAGACATTTTTACATTTGCCGACATTTGCAAGAGTGTTTTACTTACTTACTTACACTACTTAGGGTAGGCAGAGGGAACCCGGGAACCTAGTGTTAAGAAACTCCGTTCCACTTCCGTTCCCACTTTCCGCCGAATTAGAGGCATTGCGTGTTGAGTGGCGGAACTCATCGCCGCGCTTTGCCTTATTACCAGGGCGAAGAAATGAAACATTAAATATTTAGATTGTAAATATTAAATATTTCATTTCCTCGAGTGGGGATCGAACCCAGAACCTATCGGCTACAGTCACACGCTTGTGCCGCTGCGCCACGATAGGCCTCAAGACCTTAGAGGCCTGAGAGTGTTTTACAAAATATATTTTATAAATATGCTCAAGTTTCAAGATATTGCGTGTTTAGCGTAATAATTATTTTTCCCCGCGTGGGAATCGAATCCCCGTTACGTTTACAGACAAAAGGTGTGTCACAGTGCCACAACGACCTGAACCTTCTCGTAAACGATATACTTACATTGCTTTCCATTGTGTGTTGAGTTACGGTACTTAACATTCTTCTACCGTAACTGAACGCCGAGCTTCGCCTTGTTACCAGAGCGAAGAAATGAAAACATTTAATATTTAATATAAAAAACATTAAATATTTCATTTTATCGTGTGGGGATCGAACCCACAACCTGCCGCCTATGTTCACATCCTTGTGCCCCTGCGCCACGACATGCCCCAAATACAGGTATAATTTCGAAATAACACATGTATCTGTTAAAAAAAATCACCTCGACATAAATATATTAAGCAGATTAATTAATATAATTAATAGCCGGATTAAACTTATTTCAATTTTAAATTATTAACAATAAGTTCATTATGATATTAATTTATAACGTTAAATTAAGCTCTCGGACAATACATAGCGGATTTCATCAATTACTATAGTCTACATATGAAGTGTCCGAAAAATAAGTGTCTCTTTGGCTCAGTGGTGGTGACAACCATCTTTACTGGTAAACACGGTGGTTGTGGGTTCTATTTCTTTTATTATTTTATTTAGCTTCACGCGTCATCCCGCACATGACCGGATAGGCAGAGGAAACTTGGGAACCTCGATCTAAGACACTCCGCTTCTCATTTTTCGCCAAATTTGAGACATTACGTGTTGAGTGTAGGAACTCAACGCCGCGCTTTGCCTTGTTACCAGAGCGAAGAAATGTGAATATTAAATATTGAAATTGAAATATATTAAATATTTCATTTCCTCAAGTTGGGATCGAACCCACAACTTATCGGTTACTGTCACACGTTTGTGCCGCTGCGCCAAAATAGGCCTCAATTATTTTCTGTAGTTTCACGCGTTATCCCTTGCACCCTGCTAGCCAATAATTATTCTTTTATATAAATAAACTCTACATTATTGAAAAAGTTGGAGTATTATTCTCTTATCTTTACTCTGATACAAAGCGCGGCGTTGAATTCCGCCACTGATCTCTCAGACAGTCTGTAGTTTGAAAGTGACTTAACACTATGTTTACTTTGCTTACATTGATAAATAATTGAAATATATAAAAATGCTAATGGCTAGTAAATTTTATTACTGGTAATATTACAAAATGTGAATTTTATTGCTTCTTATCTATATAGCTAAATTTTATTGCGATGTTATCTTTAAAACTTAGGTCGACGATTTGTACAGTGTTTGGAAGAAAGGTTGTTTACCTATGATAAAATGTTCTCTAAACATGACGGGTTGGGGTGTAAGGGGTCCCACTAAAACCTTCGGGACCCAAGTCTACCTCACCTGCTAGCGGTACACCCTGCTGGTCAACGGACAGGCTCTGACGCAGGCTTTCTTTCTTTTCCATTGGGAATCTGAGAGAATGGGCATCAGCGTTCTCTCTAATTGTCGAAGATCCGACATCATCCTGCGGTTACCAATCCGCTTGTCCAGTGTGGTGATTATATGCATTTCCCTCCCTTATGGTATGAGAAAAAAAAAACGGCCCTCAGGTCCCTGTAGCTCTTCGATTCTCAATTACGGCAGCGGTCGTGGTAACGGCGAGGCAGAGGGTGCGAAGAATCCCCGGGTGATGGTAGGCTGCCCATATCAACGACTTTATTTGGCATGTTATAATGAACGCACGCTAGACCATCACCTCACCGAGTTGGAAGAAGTGGGTGATATTAACTGGCACGTTTTAGGGTTATCAGAAGTGTTTGAAGAGAGGGCGAGGACACGATAACCTTAGAGTCCAGTCACTTGCTCTTCTTCCGGCAAGGCGATCAGAGTTCCCAGGTCGGCATCGGTTTCCTTCTTAATAAAACCCTTAGTGGCAACGTTGTGGAAGTCAGTAGTGTGTCGACAAGGGTAGCGTACCTAGTACTGAAACTGACCGAAAGGTATTTCCTGAAGGTCATACAGATATATGCGCCAACCTCGGCACACACTGATGACGAGGTGGAGGCCATGTATGAGGATATAATTAGAGCTATACATGACACCACCGCGGCTCAATACAACGTGGTCGTGGGGGACTTCAACGCTAAGGGCGCAGAAATCACAGGGGGCAAATGCTGGTCAACTTCCTTGAAATGCAGGGACTCTTCTTGATGAACTCGTTCTTCAAGAAGAAATCGCATAGGCGGTGAAACTGGCAAAGGTACATCATTTCTAATAGATTGTTTGTCAGTTTGTCTAACGTATGTGTGCTTGTGCGTGATAATCAGGCCTTGGTTAACCATTTTATTCCAATTTCCACTTTATTTTATTTCGTTAATACCTTTTTTGTAATCGGTTTATAAATAAAAAAGTTATAGTACATGGCATATAGTAATAATATGAAGTATTTCTCATCAAATAACTGATAATAAGCATCTCTATTACAAAATATGCCTTGTAATTTGTTCAACATTTTATAAAGTACATACATTGGTATTTTATTTTTAAATATATACTATTTTCCAGCCAGCAAACACAAAAAGAACACAACAAAGTATTTAGCAACAAAGAAAAAGCAGGATCGCATACAAGAAGTACTGAAGAGTGATGGCCTCGGATCTAAGAAATGGTTGTTCTATCCAAGGTCTCAGACTGTATCTACAACAAAATCAGATAACAAATGCGACAAACGGGTCAAAATCGATGGAGATTTCTTTAGAAAATATAAGAAAAATAAGCGAGTAGATAACGATGCTCCTATAGCAAAATTGCAAAGGTGGGAACTAATTTTGTATAAGAAATTAGGGTTTATACAGGCTGTATAACACTGATACAGGATGTATCGTAATCGCCAGTTATACAGACTTATATGAGTTTATATTATTTTAAGCTGATTTTGAATAAAATATTATGTAGTGTATATTCTATATTATGTTGATGAATAAAATTTATATCGTTAAAGTAAGAGTATTTTTCATTAAAAACGGTCACGATTTCTTAAGCACTTTGAGAGTCAACACGACCTTTGAATTTGAAACATTGAATCTTGGGCGACGGAACTGAACGCCGGGCTTCGCTGTGTTATCAAAGCGATGAGATGAAAACATGAAGTATTCAAATTAAAAACAATAAAAATTTCATTTCTTCGAGTGGAAATCAATTTCTCCATACTCTACCACGTGGATTAATTTGTATTAAACAAGACTAAACGCGGCTTTGAGCTCCAGTAATCAACAAACAATTTGGGAATTGAATGTATTAAAATTACGTTCCCTCTGCCTACCCTGCGTAAACGGAACAGAGTGTCTTGACTAGGTTCCCAAGTTCCCTCTGCCTATCCTGCCACGTGCAGTATCCACGGTGAAGCTGAGTATAGTGATAGAATATTTTTCTGCACTTTATCCATAGTCTTAAATGTGGGGTCAGCGATAAATTTATACATTAACTTGCTTGGTGTAATGGTCCATAGAGCAATGGAAGTTTTAAATTAGTACCGAATTATGGGGATATCGTGTGGAAAATTGACGCGACGAAAAACTTTTGTTGTTTGCAAGTTATTTTATTATCTAGTTTCCGGAAAGTGTTAGATCACTCTGATCTGTTTTAATGACAATAATTTGTTTTTTTTCTTATATAATTTGTAAAATGTACTACTATTTTAAATTATTTTTCTTTTTTAATTGCGGAATTAAAAGCGACGACGTAACGCTATGGTTTTAGTATGTAATAATTTTATTCGCTCTAGTAACAAACCAAAGCGCGGCGTTAAGTTCCGACACTCAACTTACTCAATGTTGGCAGAAATTGGAAAAGGCAACTGTCTTAATGGGTACGGAGATTCTGATCCTAGTAGTTCCCAAGTTCCCTAAGCCTACCCACGATCGAACCCACGATATCTCTCAAACTTATATTAAAATACATTAAAATACATCAAAATTAAGGACCTTTCGTCAGTACCAAATAAGAGTGATGATATTAATGTGCTAACAAAATTTTCGTTTGTTAGATATCGATGTACTGTTGACAAAAAAAGTGTTTATGTACAAAAAAATAACTATTATATTTGAGCATTTATTTCATAATATTGATGTTTTAATATTTCATGTACACAAATATATATATATATATATATATATATATATATATATATATATATATATATATATATATATATATATATATATATATATATATATATATATATATATATATATATATATATATATATATATATATATATATATATATATAGGTGTATGTTTTATATAATTTAGTATAATGTATAAATTTGACTTACTTATGAATAAGTAAATATATGTAAGTATAACTTTATATTATTTTGTGTAGTTAAATAAAATAATTCATAGAAGTGGTATTAAGACATTGTACTCAAATAATAAAAAAGAACCATTAATCACTTTATTAAATCCGCTGATTAGAGAATTGAACGTCACATTTTATGCTACCGGCCTTTTTATAATAAACTAAAAAATCTATAATTGTAAACTTTTCAATTATATTACAGAAGCATATATCATAAAAAACATACATTTTAAAAATATAAATATTTTTTGTAGACTCTACAATTTCAATAAGGCAGATTGGTGTAATTTTATTTACAATTTTTGACAGTGATGTTCAAAATAAATGTTATTATTTTCAAATGTATCCATTTTATTATTATTTTTCTGCTGACCCTACAATTATAAACGCTCAGGCAGTTTTATGTCATGTACACGTACATGGTTTGCTGTTATAGCACGTTTAATTCACAATTTATGTTTGAAACTTCGTGCACTTCACGATACTAAAACTCATATACATATAATATGCTACTTTACATTTATTAACTTTGGTATTATTAAATATTTTATGGGTCAGCTGAAAAAAGACGTATAATGTTACGAGCTCAGTCGTTTTAGGTTTTATATGAGACAATCTTTTGTTTAAAAATGGTTTTGTCAGTCGGAATTATAAAAATAAACATACAGAAAGAAACAAGTGTTTCTATAAGTGTTCAGTATTTCTTGTGAAATACGAAATCTTAAAAATACAATTATAATTACGTTAACAGACGTACGAGCGACGTCGAGTACAGAGCTATGACGACAAACTATGAGTTATCAATAATAATTTAACAAGTTCTTTTTTTTTCTATTCCATTCTTTACTTATCACAAAATCATCTCAATACTGTAAATATATATATATATATATATATATATATATATATATATATATATATATATATATATATATATATATATATATATATATATATATATATATATATATATATATATATATATATATATATATATATATATATATATATATATATATATATATATAAATATATATATATATATATATATATATATATATATATATATATATATATACATATATATATATATATATTTATATATATATATATATATATATATATATATATATATATATATATATATATATATATATACAGATTACCCTATTAATATTTGTAAAAGTATCACTTTCACTCACTCACTCAGCTTCACGCTGTAGCCCGCACATGGCAGAGTAGGCAGAAGGAACTTGGGAACCTAGTGATAAGACACTCCGTTTCACTTCCGTTGCCCACTTTCTGCCGAATTTGAGGCATTTCGTGTTGAGCAGCGGAACAAACCGCGCTTTGCCTTATTACCAGTGCGAAGAAATAAAAACATTAAATATTTAATTTGAAAATATTAAATATTTCATTTCCTCGAGTGGTGATCGAACCCACAACCCGTCGTATGCAGTCACACGCTTGTGCCGCTGCGCCACGACAAGCCTCTAAAAATAATTTGATGTAAAAGTATTACGTTCCATAATAAATGATCGACCTATTAAATTTTTTATCAATGGACGATAGTCGTCGCAATCATTTCGTTTATTACAGGTTAAAAGAATGTAACACTATGAATAATTATATATATGACATATTTGTGAGGCCGCTGTAGTGCAGTGGTTGGTTGTTAGCGCGATTCCTCCTTCATTTAGTAATCGTGGGTTCGATTCCTTTGTTTGACTAGAAAGCAAAAAGGGCGGCTTTTAGATCTACACGCAGTCTTAACACTTGTATCCCTCTACCTACACTGCAATATACCGTTACACAGTATCAGCTAAAAAAACATGATAAAACTCAAAATATTATAAAGACTGAAATCAAATCCATCTATTTTTTTTTAGCTTCACGTTGTATCCCGCACGAGGCAGGGTAGGCAGAGGGCACCCGGGAACCTAGTGTTAAGACACTCCGTTCCCTACTTTCCGCCGAATTTGAGGCATTTCCTTTTGAGAGGCGGAACTCAACGTCGCGCCTTGCCTTTTTGCCAGAGCGAAGAAAGGAAACACAAAATATTTAATTTGAAAATATTAAATATTTCATTTCCTCGACCGGGGATCGAACCCAGAACCTATCGCTTACAGTCACACGCCTGTGCCGCTGCGCCACGACAGGCCTCAAATTTTTAATCTGCTTAGAGCTAGTAGATACAATTTTTTTTTATACTCTATACACATTTTTATATCGCACGTAATCAGCGTAAAGTAAAATTTCATCGCACGTAGACATTCCGTCTCGCCGAGTGCTTCTTTCGTTATAATTTTAATTCAGCCCTCACGTAGCTCGCGGCTCGCCCATGGGAGCGGGAGGTCTGCTACGGTTTTAGAATTATGTGATTTTTATGTTAAAACTGCTATCAGTTTTGTCATATTGTTTTGTGCTAGTTCTTCCTAAATTATTTATATATTAAAAAAAAACAAAAACACACACACACACACACACACACACACACACACAAATACACATTATGTGAAAGGACAGTGAAATATGAAGAATAAAGAAAAGAGAGATAAAGTGATCTTTGATATTTTAAAGTATTTTAAAGTATCAGTAACATAAATTTAATAATTTATTGTTTTATACTTTAAAGTTGTACCTTTACTTAAAAATCCATTTTTGTTTAAAATTATATTATTTACTACAAATGTTATAAGTTCCCTACAAGATGGAGAATTTTTTGTAGCAGCGAAGGGTCTCAATAAGGTACCAAAGTTCCCCCTGACCACTTTGCGATGTGCGGTATACAGTGTGAAGCTGAAAAAAAAAGTTCTACGATATTTAAAAGCTTATTATTAATTAGAACATTTATCTGTGAAACTATTTAATGTATTTGCCCACAATGTTTCATTATTTAAATATTATCATTATTACTTCTAGTAGTGATCGAATCCAAGACCATGGCGTTTGTAGACAGAATTATCCCACTCAACCATGACGGTCTAAAAATATGTAAAAACATAAAAAAAGAGACAATATTCAAAAAAAATATACAAAAGAAAAGTGTCACTAAAAGAATGACGGAGGATGTGCCCAGGTCTATTGGAAATGTCGAGAAAATGAGTGAAGAGTAGGAGAAGTAAGAGGATTGCCTCTCCTACTCACTCTCGTCACAATTGATAATCAAAAAGAGATCATTTATAATGAGATTGATGAACGGACAAGGACAGAAAGATATGTAGAGACCGCAGTCTTGATCATCTCATTCATTTTTCAACAAGTACTATTCTACAGAACATTGCTCAAAAATATCTTTTCCAACTGTACATTTAGATATTTTTTCATTTATATTTGCGTTAAACTCCTGCTTCACTTGGGTTTTTAAGTAATTGCTTGCATTTGATTTCGGTGAGAAATTGAAAGTACTTTAACAAACTTAACCCCGCCGTAGAAAATTGTAAAGAAGGGGTCCCCGTTTACAATTTGCACAACGAGAGTCTCGCCATGCGTAAAAAGTAACAGCAAAATCATTATTTGAGGATTTCATTAATTTTAATGATGCGCTTTTGTTATTATGGAATTAGTAGAGTTAAAAGGGTTAGTTTTCACTTACCTTACTCACACACTTCTTTTTCCCTTTTATAGCTTTTAGCTGTATTTCGCACATGGCAGAATAGGCAAATTATGAAAACATAGTGTTAAGACACTCTGTTTCGTTTTCTGCTCTCCGTCGAATTTGTACATTGCGTGTTAGTGGCGAAACTCATCGCCGCGCTTTATCCTATTACCTCCTTGTAATTTTGAACTTTATATCAATTGTACGTTGTATATAATAACGTATGCCATGCTTTTATACAGTTATAAATGATTATTTTCAAGGAACACACAGTGTCTCAATAAATGAGCTTCGATAAATTGTCAAGTGGCGGGTTTAAACACTGCACTGATAACAATACCAAATCAAGCAAATCGAACTCAATTTCGCTTACAGTCAGTAAATATATATATATATATATATATATATATATATATATATATATATATATATATATATATATATATATATATATATATATATATATATATATATATATATATATATATATATATATATATATATATAGTATTTTTGTATTTAATATAATCATTCCATAGTTTCTGCTCAAATTTCGAAATATTTCGCGTTCACTCTAGAAATTCGAAGCCTTAATCAGAGTAATACCATTAAAAAATCTAAACTGAGCTAATAAGTAAAGGCATAATCCCGAATTGCGCAAATAAAAACATTAGCCGTTTCCACTTGATCAGCTTACAACCCCTTCCTCTAATATGTTAAGTTAAATGACGCTGGCAATCGTTAAAAAGGACCCCACGGAACGAGTTAATGTCCCCTGGCTTAAATCGGGTCGATTTAATGTAAAGATGTTTAATAGTAATTATATTGATTAAAAATAATATACGAAAATGAAATTTCGGGGACGTCGGATGTTTGAGTATTTATTTATTAAGGCCTCTTGAACGGTTGTCAAGAGGTGCGGGTTCAAATCCCGATATATACAATTTTTATACGTTTTTTAAAAATATATTTTTCTATACTATATATACTAAATCACACTATAAAAAGGTCAACAATGATGTCAAAAATAGTATCATACATTCGATTCCACTAACACGGATTAATAATTTTCATTTCCTTCTCACAACAAAATAAAGCGCGTTGCGTTCCGCCACTAAAAATAAAATGTCTTGATATTGAATAAGTACGTACTTCATGCATGTCCTATTATGCAGGAAACGCTGAAGCTTGCTCGTTATTTAACTCTACTATACTCAACTTAGCTTCACGCTGTATCCCGCACATGGTAAGGGTTAGTAGAGGGAACTTGGGAACCTAGTGTTAACATACTCCGTTCCACTTCCGTTAGCCACGTGAGTGTTGACTGGCGGAACTCAACGCCGCGTTTCGCCGTTTTACCAGAGCGAAAAAATGAAAACATTAAATATTTAAATTGAAACACTAAATTTTTCGCTTTTTCGAATGTGAACAGAACCCAGAACCTGTCGGCGCCACCAGTGCCGCTGCGCCACGACAGGCCTAATAAAATATTATACAGTTTTTATACCAACGAGGCCTGTGTTTGTCGTGGAACAGGAGTAACTAATACCAAGGCACAGCACGGCGTTCAGTTCCGCTTCTTAAAACGCAATGAATAAAATTCGCCGAAAAGTAAGAAAAAAAGCGGAGTTTCTCAACACTAGATTCAAAAGTTCTCTCTGCCGACACTGCCATGTGCGTGACACAGCGTGAAGCTGAGTATACCAGCGCCCCGGATTAAACTTTATTTAAATCTTATTAATATCGCCTGTGCATTTATGTATTTGATTAAAGCAAATCATAAAAATTGCTCATTCTAATCGATAAGGCGTTTTGAAATATACCTATATATAACCTGTCAAAAGCACTCAAGAATTGAAGTATTTATTATTTTCTTTTCTTTGCTCTGGTAACAAGGCATAGCGCGGCCCGCGGTCTTAATTTAAGCGGAAAGTCAAGAAAGGAGCCGGTTATCTTAATTTTAGGTTCCTAAGTTTTCTCGGCTTCCAGATTTAGGCAGGTAAGGCTCCCTAGGCAGGTTTTTGTTGCTGCACCCCGAATACAGCGTCCAAAAAACTAAAATGCTTTTATAAACTCATATATTTTTACATTATATCTCATGTTATTGTAAACGAAATGTGTTAAATTATTTTATCGTAGGAAAATCACTTTTTATGTCAATTATCAATTTAAAATCATATTTAGATACGTTTTCTTACTTTCTACAATTATAAAATGAAATTATTGACCATAAACATAACATAAAATTTGGGGTTCTCAAGTACTTGAATTATTTCACATGCAGAATGAAATACTTTTAAGGGGCGGTATACAAACAGCATTACGGTAGCTGCTTGTTTATATCGATTATAATATTAATTTATATTTAATCCCCACTCTGGCGTTTGCACCAAGCGTTGCGGAAGTAAGTAATAATATCATATAACATATCTCGAAACATTTTGAAATTCAATATAAAGTGAATGTTTTTCTTGACAAAAAGTTCTTTTTGCCTATTCTATTAAATTTGAGTGATACTTTCACACTTTTTCTTTAGGCAGAGGGAACTTAGGAACCTAGTGTTAAGACACTCCATTTTGTCGAGATTTTCCGCCCAATTAAAACATTGCGTGTTGAGTTAACACATCGAAGAAACGAACAAAATAAAATAAATTAAATATTTAATTTCCTCAAGTATTATTAATGTAGATACGTTACAACTCAACTCAACTCAACTCAGCTTCACGCTGTATCCCGCACGAGGCAGGGTAGGCAGAGGGAACCCGGGAACCAAGTGTAAAGACACTCCGTTCCACTTCTGTTCCCCACTTTCCGTCGAATTTGAGGCATTGCGTGTTGATTGGCGGAACTCAACGCCGCGCTTAGCCTTATTACCAGAGCGAAGAAATGAAACATTAAATATTTCAATTGAAAATATTAAATATTTCATTTCCTCGACTGGGGATCGAACCCAGAACCTGTCGGTTACAGTCACACTCTTGTGCCGCTGCGCCACGACAGGCCTCAGATAAGTTACAACTGCTTTGATATCAGCTCACACTCAATAACTTAAGCACAATAATAACCCAACTAACGCTATTAGTACCACAATTTGTAACGAAAGTTCCGCATTGGTATAAATCTTTAACGGTTCAATTTTGCCGCACCGAGATATCGACATAATACTCAAACATGCCTCAAGGCGACTATTAAGAGTACAACGTACATAACATTTGAAATAGTTCCCCCTTACAGTATGCAGAAGTTCCTCATCGCCCTCTGCATCCAAATTACCTTAGGGAATATGTCGAAGGCGTACATGTAGGTACTTGTGCTTGATATTTTTCTACGAGATGTTCTTTGATAACTGTTTGAGATGAATTAGTTGTAAAAGCTTTTTGAATTTTGACATTTTAAATATAATTTTTCATTATTTTATAATTGAAAAAACAACCTATTGCCTTATTTTTTGGCAAGAAAATTATTTCTTGATTGGTTTTTTGATAAAGTCTTAAA
The DNA here is from genome assembly GCA_019049475.1 of Eueides isabella. Classification (NCBI taxonomy): domain Eukaryota; kingdom Metazoa; phylum Arthropoda; class Insecta; order Lepidoptera; family Nymphalidae; genus Eueides; species Eueides isabella. The sequence goes on from CM032384.1 coordinate 2,155,786, forward strand.
ATTGTATTGTATTATGTAAAAAACACTCAGACATTAATCAAATATAATGAGGCATATGGCATATTTTTTTAATAAATATAAATATTTTTATATATATTTTATTTACATTTATTTTATTAAATACATTTTATAGCCAAAATATTAATGGAATAAAACACTTTGATCTTAACTGTAGTCTAAATTAGTCAAAGAAATCTTACTTAATCACATTACGAATATTAAAAACTAACTAACTAACTTAATTGCAATGCTATATATGTTTTTATAAATTTTCTTCACGCTGTGTACCACACGTGGCAGAGTAGGCAGAGGGAACTTAGAAACCTAGCATTAAGAAACTCCATTTCTTAGTACTACTTACGCCGAATGCTCGCCTCAAGAATTGCGTGTGGAGTGGCGTAACTCAATGCCGCTCTTTGCCTAGTTACGAGAGCGAAAATGTCATATATTTTCATTTCCTTGAATTGAAGGAACACGAGAAAAATGATAAAATAAATATTGTAAAATTAAATATTTTTTCTTAGCTCTGAAAATAAGGCAAATTGTGGCGTTGAGATCCGCCACTTAACACGCAATGCCTCAACTTCGGCGTAAAATGGCGAACGGAAGTGGAACGGAGTCTCTTAACACTAGGTTCCCAAGTTCCCTCTGCCTACCCTGCCATGTGCGGGATACAGCGTGAAGCTGAGTACCTAAACTTTACTTCTAAAAAAAAACAAAAATAGCACGAATTTCAATAAAAAAACCAAACATTATAGGGTTAAATACCTTAATTTAAGCGTCAAAACGCTACTACCAATATTAACAAGTTAATTGCAAAGACCGTAGATTATTAGAACGGAGCGTGCACACATTTATCATCTCGTACTAACACACAATATTCGGGATCACAACAATTTCGTGTAATTTATCGTCGTCATTCCACGCTGGGGGCGATGGCGGGCTAATGTTACAGAAATGTTGGTTATTTTAAAATTATGTATTAAAATGCTTGAGGTTAACAAATGTGGGTTCGATTTTCTTTCGGAGGGATTTGGTTTCTCGCTTTAGTAATTAAGAATCGCGGCGTTGAACTCCGTCTAAGGTCTCCGAAGAAATTAAATTGTCTCATAAATTGGACTGTAATGTTTCTTCTGTCTGCTCTTCTTTAGTATGTGGCATATAGCGTGAAGCCAATAAAACGTTTACGTTAGTAGTAGGGCACATATAATTATGTAATCTTTAGCATTCTATTCACGAGCGTGTTTTTGTTTTTAGATATTATTCACATACTCATACAGTACATAGTTATGAAAACGTTTAAAGCAAATAAAAAGAATATTTAATGTAATATTGAAAACTACCGGCCGAATGTAAAACCTTGTATTTCGTCTTCAGCTTTTTACCACAATTTCTACTGAGGTTAATCTGAATACTGATATGACTATAAACTAGATTTGTGGTTTCGATCTATTTGAGAAAAATTAATTATTTAATATTATAATCGAGGAAAAGCGCCGTTGTACTCCACTCTATCAATACTACATTGCCTCAACAGACTGAAGGGGGCGTATAGAAATGTCTCAATTGGAACGGAGTAGCTTTTTATCAGGTTTTCAAGTTTCCATTGGCAACACTGCTATATGCATTATGAAAAATAAATATTGTCAATCTTTCCAATCAGCAAATTGGATAAGATATAAGTAATAAAAAGGACGAATAATATTTTACGTCTGATATATCTACTACGTATGTACGACATCGGTCACTTCAACATTTTATATGAACGAACAACCAGTGGTATTGATAGCAGCAATCTATTGCAGATCTGAAAACCCCGAGTCAGGAGATAAAATAGGTTATATGAATGTGTATGATTTTTTGTGAATATGTTTAAGATATAAATGATATTGACTCTCATGGCAACCATCAAGTTTGACCTTTTTGTTGCTCATATTTCTTCTTTTTAATTTTTTTTTTTTTAGCTTCACACTGCATCCTGTACGAGGCAGGGTAGGCAGAGGAAACCCGGGAACCTAGTGTTAAGAAACTCCGTTCCACTTCTGTTCCCCACTTTCCGCCGAATTTGAGACAGTGCGTGTTGAGTGGCGGAACTCAAGGCCGCGCTTTGCCTTATTACCACCGCGAAGAAATGAAACATTAAATATTTAAATTGAAAATATTAAATATTTCATTTCCTCTACCAGGGATCGAACCCAGAACCTGTCGGTTACAGTCACACGCTTGTGCCGCTGCGCCACGTCAGGCCTCAGGCCAGGCCTCTTCTTTTTAATCTTTGACGTAAATACAAGGAAGTTACAAGTTTGACCTGTCTGTCTGTCTGTAGCACCGTAGTTCCTATAAATGAACTTACGTGTGCGTTTTTTATACATTATTTTTATAAAACTCAGTTATGCAAAAAAATTGTTTTATTAATCATTCGGTTAACAGTTTAAAGCTACAATCAGTTTTTCAAGATGACTTGTCGTCGGATGTTTGTTAAATTATAATTTTTCTATTATTTCAATAAAAAAAAGTATTAGAAAAAATTTTGTAAGGTGCATCTGACTGTAAATGATATAGCTCTAGATGCAAGTACTACTATTGACGTTGATGTGACGTTGATTTTCGTGAATCAGTGTATAATGTCTTAAATACAAGCGGAAAGGTGAGAAAGGAGTGTCTTGTCATTACGTTCTCTCTGTCTAGAGAAGGCACTGTATGCTGGAACGTGAAATATAAAGAAAAATAAAATAAGACGAATCAGCAATAATTATTATATTGTATTGCTAATATTGACGCGTCCATAATACTCTATTAACTTTAAAATAGAGTAACATTTGTCATCTCTTAGTTTCCAGCAATTAATTCCCTTGTAATCCCAACAAATGAATTGAACGGCAAAGCGAAATAAATCGATCAAATTGGCATTTGTTTGCCGATTTGTCACAGAAATATCTAACTGTCTGAATGGCTGTTTAAATTTACTGTGTTTAATTTTAAAAACAAGTTATGCTTATATTTTAAGTAATTATTTGAAACACTTTTTTTTAGTTTCACGCTGTATCCCGCACATGGCAAGACTAAAGGGAACTTGGGAACCTAGTTGCTGGACAGAGTAATACCGTATCTCAGTGTATTTACTTTACCATATCTCAGTGATTTACTTTGCAAAAAATTAGTTTTATTTATATGTAACTGACCTAATATTTTTGTATCTAGGCTCCTTTTAATGATCTACGTGATGACTGGATGGCGAGCAATTTTAATATATTCTTTAAACCCGTTCGGTGGTGACGTGAGGGTCTCCCAAACAAAATTTTATTTTTTAGGTTATGCAGTCGTTTTCGTTTTAGTTTATAAAAAAGTTAATTTTAGTGTGTTTCTACATATAAACGATACCTTTATGTGAGAAACACAACTTTACAGCCAATATACACAAAAAAAAGTTTTCAAATAAATATAGTACAGAATTTCAAATTTCAAAAAGTTAATATAACAAATATAGAAATATATATATATATTTTCTATTTCTTAAAAGGCATAAACTAAATAAAACGACAAGCCATTTCATTACCAAGCTTTGCTGGTTAATTTATTAACTTCATCTAAAATGTATATTTGGAGATGAAATTGTTATCCCCATGAAAACAAGCACAAAACGCAATGTAGACGTTGCATACCTAGAGTACAATTCCCAGGGGCCCAAGGGGTCCCAAGAATAGGGTAAATTCCCTTCCATTTTAAGCTCAAAAGTATGATTTCTATCCCCAAAAGATAAGGATTGATTCGGCTTGAACGAAATTGTTGTAACTTTGAACACTTTGCACTGACAATAGAATAAGTAATTTAATTGATGACTCGTTCGATCTACAGTAATAGCGGGATGGAATTAAAAATTCGGTAGACGTGTTTCTTTTTAAGATTCCCTTCCCGTTTCATCTTGTTAAGTTTGGATTGCAAAAAACCTCGGCTCTTTTGCTTTAAGATTGACGAGGGAGTGCTTAAATACTTGCTGTACGATTTCTGAGTACTGATTGCAAAGTAAGAGATTTTCTCTAATAATGATAAATTTGAAATATTTTCTTCCTTTTTAAATATTAATAAGCCTAACTGATAACAATATTGTAATGACTTGAAATATACGAGGTTACGTTTCGATTTATAAAATGTATCTTTACTGTACTTTTTTGTATCAGGTCTGTTTATAAGTCGATTTTAAGTCGAATTTGTTGTTATACAATTAGTAATTCTATCTTATAAAATAAAATATTTATATAATTTTATAATTATATACACAGTTCAACCATAATTCAACCATTTTATTATACAAGGGGTGAATGAGTAAAACAAACTTATCGATCCCTAAGGATTTTTTGCGTCACGCAACGTTTTACAACGGTGCTTGATGGGTCATAAAAGACCCTTGCATGAGTCATTTATGATTTGGAAAGTTCGCATATGGCGCTTTGAATTTGTCACTAGTTTGATGTTTTATGCTGATTTCTGGGTATAATGTGGGGAAATATTATAGTATCCACGTATAGCTGGTTTAATTAAACTGGCACAGTTAAATAGTTTGGTTAATAAATCGCATATTTAAATATTTTATACCAATTACTTCACAATGTGGTTGAAAAATTTTAAATAAATACGTGTAAAACTTTGAACGTAGCGGGTTCGAATCGAACTGTGTATAATTTTATGAAAACTTCATACGTTCTTTTTTTAAATTCATTTTCACGCTGTATCCCGCACGAGCTGGTTAGGCAAAGGGAACTCGAGAACCTAGTGTTAAGACACTCCGTTTCTATTCTCACTTTCTGACGAGTTTGAGATATTGTGTATTGAGTGTCGGAACTCAACGCCTGCACTTTGCCTTGTCACCAGAGCGAAAAAATAAAAATGTTTAATTTTGTATATCTATGTAGGTAACATTATTTCTTAATATAAACTAATCTCTAACTAACCTTCACCTTGATCGAACTTAATTAAAGTTCAAATTGAATTCAGAACTAGAAGAATAATATATCTAGTTTGATGCTTCTCAATTGTGTTATAATTTTAAAACTCCTTTTTTTTTCGCACTAGTCAGGGTAGGCAGAGGGAACCCGGGAACCTAGTGATAAGTTACTCCGTTCCACTTCCGTTTCCCACTTTCCGCCGAATTTGAGGCTATTTCGTGTTGAGTGGCGGAACTCAACGCCGCGCTTTGCCTTATTACCAGAGCGAAGAAATTAAACATTAAATATTTAAATTGAAAATATTAAATATTTCATTTCCTCGACAGGGGATCGAACCCAGAACCTGTCGGTTACAGTCACACTCTTGTGCCGCTGCGCCACGACAGGTCTCAAACTTTAAAACTCCTTTTAATATTATATCAATTATAAAATTATTTATCATCCATTTTTTACTTTAAATGAAAATACCTTAATCGTTAATCCACAACGAAAGCTTGAAATAAACTAACTTATACAACTTACAAGCAGTCAACCAGTTTGCAACTATCACTATGATTAACGACTGTTGTATCGCCTTCGGTCCTACAGACCCAAATCCACTTTGGATTTGTTTACTCAAGTTTCCACTAAAACAGTGTACATTTAAATGACATTAGAATAATAGATTGTGCTTTTTAAGCTTTATATTGAATTATTGCTTTATTCTTGTTTAGAATTATTGAAATTATATATAACTAGAATTAGATAGAGTTATTATTGAATATGTCGCTCGTGTGTTCTCTGTAATAGATATACATATTTTATATTATTATTTTTAAAAAATATTTTAATTTGTTTATTAATGTCTTTGTTTGTTTTTAAAAAAATCCGTAAGGTCAACGGAAGACGTTTTTTTGTAGAGAACAGAGAGTAAAGACGATTATTATATAACAAATATTCAATACATACAAACATATATGAATATATAGTTTTTCTTAGAAATTTTCACTGTTATTTTAATATAATAAGCACTATAAAGAGAAATTTGAAATTTCAAACCTAACCAATTCAAACAATCCAAATCAATCATAAGAACATGAACAATTGCCCAAACAACAAAAACCATACAAAAACTGACATGCTACATACAAATTTAGGTCGAAACGTGTCGTTAATCACAAACTCGCTCAGTAAGCTATAGGCTGATACTGGGTTAAAAATCACTCTACATAAATCTGCGGGTTATCTGCCTAAATGACCCCCGGTACCGTTTGCGGGTGAAGCGGCGTTTGTACGTATATTGTATATATTTAATGTTTTATTGTTAACCATTGGTACTATTTGTCAACTAATGTTTTGCGGTGCGGTCTAAATCACTCAAACTGATAAATTGAGATTAGAGGTGAATTTTTCATAGTAAAAGTCGAGATTGCTGATTTGGATACGGCTTTGTGTAATATATCATATTGAATAATAAAAAGGCCTGTCGTGGTGCAGCGGCACAAGAGTGTGACTGTAACCGACAGGTTCTGGGTTCGATCTCCAGTCGAGGAAATGAAATATTTAATATTTTCAATTTGAATATTTAATGTTTCATTTCTTCGTTCTGGTAATAAAGCAAAGCACGGCGTTGAGTTCCGCCACTCAACACGCAATGCCTCTAATTCGGCGGAAAGTGGGTAACGGAAGTGGAACGGAGTGTCATAACACTAGGTTTCACTTCCGTTCCCTCTGCCTACCCTGTCTAATGCGAGATACAGCGTGAAGCTGAAAAAAGAAAGAATAATAAAAAAGGTAAATTTGGGTTTAGCTATTCAGTATTGAGTGATAATAATTGTTTATAAAAATCTTATGTTGAAGAATATAAGGTATGTAAAAATTTAACCGTAATGTAATGTTTATCTAAATACATGTATTTAGGCTCTGTCCATGAGACGACTGTCAGGATGTTGGGCGAATGTTATTGTACCAATAGCAGTTTCAGCCAACGTAGTATTATACTGCGGGCCTGTCGTGGCACAGCGGCGCCAGCGTGTGACTGTAACCGACCGGTTGTGGTTGGATCCCCACTGGAGGAAATGAAATATTTAATATTTTCATTGATTTATTTTCAATTTAAATTATTGATTTGAGCGAAAAAATGAAAACATTAAATATTTAATGTTTTCATTTCTTCGCTCTGGTACAAGGCAAAACCCGGCGTTGAGTTCCACCTCTCAACACGCAATGCCTCAAATTCGGCGGAAAGTGGGTAACGGATGTGGGACGGAGTGTCTTAACACTAGGTTCCCAAGTTCCCTCTGCCTACCCTGCCATTTGCGCGATACAGCGTGAAGCTGAGTATTATAAAAAACCTTTGACCAAAATCTTATGAGGTAAGCTTACTAGTTAAGCGATAGCTAAGCTATTAAACAAAGAACTGAATGCAAAAAGTAGCTTTTTCTTAAGGTAGAGCGTATGGTGGGGAAAAAGCACTCCCAAATCCACCACCTTGAGCAATCTCTGATCTTTAACACCCCTTTACCCCGTTAATAATAACATTATATTTTTTAATATACTTATAAATCTTTTTAAAAATTAATATATATATAAAATTTAAAACAGTTCCTTTGCATGATAAAATAATAACAACGTGTAATGTATAAGATAAATACCACTTAATTATAAATATAATCTCTTCTCATTACATTAACATAATATTAGCCATTTTTTTAAATTATAAGCTTCAATTAAATTTTCTAGTTCACAAAGTGCTTCCCTATTCTACGTTATATTCGAGTTCTAGCAAATTAATTTAAAATCACAATGCCTGTAGCTGAATCGTTTCCACTTAAATCTATTAAAGGACAATTTGTATGAAGCGCTTTTAAGTATAATTCAATTTGTTTGGAAGCAGCTACCAAAACGCCCGAAATTATCATATTTAGAGTAAGAATAAAGAAAGAAGAAGAAGATGGAATGATTTGTAACTTTAACTTATAATTATTTAGGCCATTGTGGGGTTATGGATTAGTGGTTTTTTAAACGTGATGGTTGTGGTTTCGATGCTCACTTGATAGATCTTTATACATATTTCAATTATTTTCCATTCCCAGCTATCTTGAAAAGTGAAAAAATAAAGAGTGGGTTTTCTAACACAAAGTTCTAGGGACAGTACTATTATTAACTATTAACTGGCAGTTGTACTAAATGGTAAAGTATTTGTAAAGAGAGTCAGTAAACATATGTTTCAAGGTAATAAAGGAAATGATTTTTTATAAAAAAAAGGTCTTTAAAGAAAAAATCTAGTATAAAAGTCTACATTTATGAGATTTTGAGTGTATTTACAAAAAAAAAATAACATTTTCTGTTATTTTTAAATAGAGTGACACGAGTATAATTAGAATTCAACTAGAATCAGTAAGTGCACCATGCTGATGTCTTAAATTAATAGGTAATTTTTTTAGCCTGCTATACGCTAGGCAGAGGGACCCTTCTGTTAAGACATTCCATTTTGCAATATTCGAAACATTTCATATTGGCTGACGGAGCTCAAAGCTGCACTTTGTCTCCTTACGAGAAAATGCAAATAATTCAATCTCCGGCATAGACTCTGACGGCTTCTGTATAGATTAATCGTCTAAACTTTACTGAGGTTTATTTTAAATATGAGTAAAAAGTAAAATAATAATACCAACGAACGTATAACAAGCCATTTCTTAAAAAAAAAAACCAAAATACAGCCAAAAGTAAAAAAAAAAAATAATTACAGCGTTTAACGACTCAGTCTGAAAACAACCTAAGATCTATTAACAGCTGCACAATCTCCGCAAATGAATCTCCTTTTTCTTAGCAACTGTGAAGAGTTGGCTTTTATTTCCGTTTCGAAAATCTTGTTTCAATAGCTCGAGTTGGTCTCATGATGTTAGGTTTTGTCCGTCTGTGTTTGGATTTCGTAATAATAGATGAATGAATCGTCTTTATTACGAGAAAAGAATATAAAATGATGTTTAAAAAATATTTTTAATGGCTTTGATAGAAGGATTTAATTGTATGTATTTTTTACGCTCTTAGTTTATACTCACTCATTCACCCACTCACTCAGCTTCACGCTGTATCCCGCACACGGCAGGGTAGGCTGAGGGTACTTGGGAACCTTCGCTCCATTTCGTTTCCCACTTTCCGCCAAATTTGAGGCAGCATTCCATGTTGAGTAGCGGAACTCAACGCCGCATTTTGCCTATATATTACATCAACAATATACAAAACAAAAAAAATATCTTATACTGAAAGTAGTTATATTAATTAAGAATTAAATGATTTGTTTCTTTATTTTCGGTATTTTAGTACACAATTAGGAAAAAAATATATGTTTTTTTTTTAAACTTTTTGGAAATTTTCCAAGACGCGCAACCAATTTTTTATATATTATGTATAAAATTATCGATATATTCCTACTTATTTCATAAATATTACTTTGCTCTAGAAACATTATATACAGGGTTTCAAATCGTTTGGACCTCTGGGATTATAACTTCGAGGTTCGCTTTATGAACTGTCATACTGTAGAGTGTTTCTTGTATTAAAACAACTGGGAATTATTTGATAGGTACCTTAATGATAGAGTTAGTCATAGAGATGTGAAGAATTCTATGATTTTCAAGATTATTAACGGCGTTGAGTTCCGCTACTACACACGCAATGCATCAATTTCGGCGGAAAGTGTAGAACGGAACGGAGTGTCTTAACACTAAATTCCCGAGTTCACTTTGTCTACCCTGCCATATGCGGAACACAGTGTGAAGCTGAAAAAAAAAGCAAGATTATTTAAATAAATAAATTTATTTACAAGCTTCTGCTACATAAACTAGTGTTCGGTTGTTTTTTTTTTTATGATTTTTTGTAATAAAACTAATGTTTATAATTAGTTTTGGATTAAACGATACTAAACTTAAATATAAAAAGCGTATAAAAGTTTTGAACGAAGCAGGATTTGAACCCGCGCCTCTGGAAAACCAGTTCCAGCGCTCTGACCAACTAAGCCTAATCCGTTCTCACCAAGCTCCGTCGACGAACGACGACGTTGTGGGTTCGATCCCCACTCGAGGAAATGAAATATTTAATGTTTCCAAATTCAATATTGAATATTTTCATTTTTTTCGCTTTGGTATTTATTACAAGGCAAAGCGCGTGTTGAGTTCCGCCAGTCAACACGAAATGCCTCAGATTCGTCGGAAAGTGGGAAACAGAAGTGGAACGGAGTCTCTTTGTAGCACGAAGAAGACAATCAATTCCCCCACTCCCGGGCCTTTTACATTTAGATGTTGTGTCTCTGCTCCACTACTATCACTTAATTGTAGATATTATTTCACAAAATACTGTAATATTTTCAATAGCTTTTATAACTATTTTGTTTAAATTTTTAAGTGTAACGTAATATTTAAAGACAACATTACTGTGGAATTATTTTTATATTACACTTGTAAGTTTTTTTAGCTTATAAATTCGATTTATTAAGATTTTTTGAGGCCTGTCGTGGCGCAGCGGCACAAATTTGACTGTAACCGACAGGTTCTGGGTTCGATCCCCAGTCGAGGAAATGAAATATTTAATATTTTCAATTTAAATATTTAATGTTTCATTTTTTCGCTCTGGTAATAAGGCAAAAGCGCGGCGTTAAGTTCCGCCACTCAACACGCAATGCCTCAAATTCGGCGGAAAGTGTGGAACGGAAGTGACACGGAGTGTCTTAACACTAGTTCCCTCTGCCTACCCTGCCTCGTGCGGGATACAGCGTGAAGCTGAAAAAAAAATTTTTTTCATACACTTTAAAAAAACCTTAAATTCTATCAAAAATATATTTCAATAATAATTTAAGATATGTCCCTGATCTTACTCACCAATTAGATTCACAGTTCAATAGAAAAATCACTTCGATAATAAAATAATCAAATAACTATAGAATAACTACACCACTATAAATGTAAAACAAACACATTAACAACAATACCTACATATATTAAGTCGGTACAGTTAAAACAATCAGACTCCTTGCATTATTGAAATGTCCATCCTCCCTCGAGCCCTCTCTGGTTGTCAATTTACTGGTGCCACCCCAAATCTGCATAGGGTGGGAAATGGGAGGTGAATATACCCTTTATTTATTTATTTTCAGGTTCACGTTGTATCACGTTTATAAATTGGTAGGCAGAGGGAAGTTGGGAACCTAAGATTGAGACATTCGGTTCCCATTAAGACATTTTCACCGAATTTTGATGTTAAAGGGCGTAATTCAACGCCGCGTAATTTACTATACCTCGTTACCATAGCTAGACGTAATGAAATAATAAATATTTTATATCTTCAAGAAGATATCGAACTCACAACCTGGCGCATTTTGTGTCCATGACATTAAAAATATTTGACAGCCATAAAAAATATTTCACATAAAAATTGTATAAAGTAAAACGCATAATCCATTTCCGCCCAATCCACTCTAGACAGCAAAATGGCAGACGAGATCGAGATATTAAAAGCGTCGCGTAAACCACTTAACTGAAAACAAAGTCTAAAAAAAAATTCTGAATTTCAGTATTTCAGCCTACGCTGAACGTTGCAACGTTTCAATTAATCAATTAAAGCAACGTCGGGGTATCAAAGTTATAGTGAGAACTAAGCTGCCTCTAGAGAGCTTTTTAAGCTTCAAGTTATGGCAAGAAATATTTTTAACATTAGGTTCCTAGGTTCCCTCGGCCAACCCTACTATGTGCGGGAACTTAAATAAAAAATATTAACTATTCTCGCTTTGATAGCAAAATAGTGTTTTGTTATTCTATTAACACGCAATGTCTCAAAATTTGAAATGTGTGAGGGAAACGGAGTGTTTAAACACTAAATGATAATAAAATGCGGGATTCAGCGTGAAGCTAAAGTTATTGTATCTTGTTTAATGTTTATATACAGTACAATATTAGTACAATATTATGTGTTCGTGTAAAATTAATTTACCAAAGTAAAAACAATACGGTGCATATCATAATAAAATTTGGGACTTTCATTACTTAATTGATGACAGGTTTAAATAAAGAGTGACAAGCGTTTTAGTATAATTATTATATTTACATTTATCTCAAATATACCGTCACGTGTTGTGTTTATGTTCACTAGTATTATACTTATAGATAACTTAGTATTTAAAAAAATACATTTTCGAGACATTGTATGTTGAGTGGTGAAACTCAACGCCGCGATTTATCTTGTTACTAATGCGAGAGTTATATATTTAAAAATAAAAAAAAAATATTTAAAAAGTTATAAAAGGATATATTTTAATTTTTAATTATATTTTTTTTATATTTAATAATGTCTTTGATTTTCGCGATTGTTACACATTTTAAATGAAACACTTTTAAACGGATTAATTGCGTATATTGAATGGTAAACATTTTTGGGAAACCCGACGTTTCGAACACTTTCAGTAGTCCGTGGTCACGGGTAGACTGAGGTGGCATTTGTCTGTCAGTTGATATAATTATTATATCAAACTACCGCCAACGATTCCTTAATTGCCTCGCGTACTGCCCTGGATTCTTGCAGAATGAGCTAACTGTATCTGGTCCTCTAGTGTGGTGTGCTGGGGATTTTAATTTTTTAAGAGTGGGTCCCAGGTGGTGGAAAGTTTCCAACCATCTTCTCTATTGAAATGAGGATGGTTTGTATTTCAATAGCCTCGCGGATCATTCTAGGGATATATTTATTCTCCCTAGCGAGTATGTCGGGTTTATGAAACCTGATGTAATGGTTGGATTTGTTTGATGTATGCTCACACACAGCTGATAACTGTGTAGGGTGGTGGTGAGATTCACCATTGAGGTATTTATTGGTGGCGGTCACCTCAGTCTACCCGTGACCACGGACTACTGAAAGTGTTCGAAACGTCGGGTTTCCCAAAAATGTTTACCATTCAATATACGCGATTAATCCGTTTAAAAGTGTTTCATTTAAAATATCTTTTTATTTTTAAATATGTATTTATTTTTTATTATTTTTTTAAATATATTTAATAATAAAAAAAAGTATATTTAAAAATTAAAAAATATATTTCAAAATTAAAAAAATATATTGGATACATTTATTAAAAATATATTGGATACGTTATTTTATAAATTAAAATTCATCATATGCTTCCCTTATTTCGACAATTTATATTCCATAAAATGGGTAGACACAGTAAGACTACTATTAAAACACATTTTTCTCTACTTTCCACTTTTTTTTTTTTTTTTTTTTTTTTATGGAAAAGACAAGGCAAACGAGCGTACGGGTCACCTGATGGTGAGTGATCACCGTCGCCCACGGCCCCGTGTAACACCAGGGGAGCTACAAGGGCGTTGCCGGCCTTTAAGGTGGAGGTAGACGCGCTTTTTGAAGGAACCCATGTCGTATCGACCTGGAAATACTGCCGCGGGTAGGTCGTTCCACAGATGTGTGGCGCGTGGAAGAAAATTCCTACGAAACCGCACAGTAGTCGAATGCCACGTGTCCAGATGATGTGGATGGTACTTTAGTTTGTGACGTACTGTGCGGTTGGAAAATTCGGCGGCAGGTATCAAGTCAAACAGTTCTCCAGAACACTCCCCGTGATAAATGCGGTAGAGAACGCACAGGGAGGATACGTCTCTACGCAAAGCCAAAGTATCAAGCCCCACACAGATCACTGGGTTCCCAACGATTCGAACGGCTCTACGTTGTATGCGATCAAATGGTTCAAGCTGATACTGGGGTGCACCAGCCCAAAGGTGAGAACAGTATTCCATATGAGGCCGCACCTGGGCCCTATACAGGGCTAAACGGTGTTTTGGCGTGAAATACTGTCTCGCTCTGCTGATGACCCCCAGTTTCTTCGAGGCCAACTTGGCCTTGCTTTCCAGATGATCGCGATACTGGCAGTCGTTCGAAAAGCTGAGACCCAATATACTGATACAGGGCGCGGCTTAAAGGGGAGTGTTCTCGAAACCTGTTGATACGACAAAGGGGGTTTTTTAGCGGTTAACGCGCAGACTTGTGTCTTCTGGGGGTTGAAGTGAACAAGGTTCTTTTCACCCCATGCGGAGACATTCTCGAGGGATGCCTCAACGCAGGACACAAGTTGATTTCGGCACTGGTCGACGTTTTCCCGAGAAAGACTTGCATGGCCGGAGTATACAGCGTCCACAGTGCTATCATCTGCATAACAATGTATGTTAGAGTCCTCTAACATGTCATTGATATGCAGAAGAAATAGCGTAGGGGACAGCACGCAGCCTTGGGGGACGCCGGCGTTCACGGGCATGTATTTGGAGCAAAAAACCGCGACAACGACCCTCTTGCTGGGCCCAGTGAGAAAGCTAGCAATCCACTTGCATAAATTCTCGGGAAGCCCGTAAGATGGAAGTTTCGCAAGGAGCGCTCCGTGCCACACACGATCGAAGGCCTTTGCCATGTCCAAACTAACTGCCAGGCCCTCTCCCTTGCTATCAATAGCCGCAGCCCAGCGGTGGGTTAGGTAAACCAGAAGATCACCGGTTGAGCGACCCCGACGAAAGCCATATTGGCGGTCGTTAATCAATCGGTGATCCTCCAGGTAAACCAAGAGCTGGCTATTAATTATGCTCTCCATAATTTTTGAGAGCAGGGAGGTAATAGCAATAGGCCTGTAGTTAGTTGGATCGGCACCATCGCCTTTTTTCGGAATCGGGTGGATAAGAGCGCTCTTCCACGAATCTGGGACTACGCCAACTGAGTAAGAGTGCCGAAATAGACGCGTTAGCACCGGTGTCAGCTCAGGAGCACACGAACGGAGCACAAGAGGAGAAATGCCATCTGGCCCACTCGACTTGTGGATGTCCAAGGAAGACAGAGCTCGCCTAATGGCTTTCTGACTAAATTTAATGTCAGGCATTGAGCTCTGACACCGCGGGATGGTCGGCGGCGTTGTTCCTCGGTCATCCATAGTCGAGTTTGAGGCAAAGAGAGCGCCCAGGAGATCGGCTTTCTCTTTCGCCGTATGGATCAGGATGTCATTTTCTGTGCGTAGCGGTGGAAGCGATGGCCGGCTAAAGTTGCCAAGCGCAGCCTTTGAGAGGGCCCAAAACTGTCGAGTTCCGGACGGATAGCTCTCAAGCTTCTCGCCGATTTTAGCGATGTGCTCGGACCTTGCTCTGGCAATTTGCCACTTAAAGTACCTAGAGGCACGGTTGTACTTTCTTTTTAAGGTTTTCACCTTCGGATCCTTAGTGGCAAGTGCCTTGGCCCAGATTCGATATGCCTCGCGCTTGCCAGAAGCTGCAAGTTTGCAAGACGTATCAAACCAAGGCTGTGACTTGCCACCGATTGGCACTACAGAGCTAGGAATGTAAAGTTCCATACCCTGCAGAACCACGTCGGCGACAGCAGCGGCACTAGCACTAGGATCATCAGAAGAGAAGCAAACCGGCCCCCAGGGATAGGATGAGTAAAACGTACGCATCCCATCCCAATCTGCTGACTTGTAGTGCCAGACGTGACGAGTCGCTGGTGTTCTGCGACTGACGCGGTTAATGGGCACAGCACTCCGTACCAGGCAGTGGTCTGAAGACCCTAGGGGGGGATCGACGACAACCTGGTACTGTTCTGGGTGTGAAGTCAGCAGAAGGTCCAATAAAGAGGCGTTGTGGTTGTCCGCGTCCGGGATTCGCGTAGGCGACTCAACCAATTGGGACAATCCATTCGCCATAGCAAAGTCAAATACAGCCCTCCCCGCGTGGTCAGTGGTGCGTGACCCAAGCCAACTGGCATTATGCGCATTAAAATCGCCAAGTATCACGACCTCTGCGGTGGGCATCTGTGAGAGCGCATCGTCAATAGCCGATTGCATGTGCTCCATGAGCCGATCCGTTTCTGCATTACCACTGTGGGACCTGTACAGGCATGCGTAGATTCGGACACGATCGTCCATGTCCACACGGAGCCAGATGGTGGACAGGTCCCGACCTTCAAAATTGACAAGACGACGGAAACTCAGGTCCTCCCTCACATACACAGCAACCCCGGCATGAGGTATGAAATTATGTTCTATTTTGTAGCCGGGGTATTGAAGGTAGGCTGTGTCGCTCGGTCGGGTAATCTGGGTCTCCGTCAGAAATAACAAGGCCGGCCGTGCTGTCTCAAGATGGTGGTGGACGGCATTCAGGTTTGAGTGTAGTCCCCTGATATTGGAAAATTCCACGTTAAGAGTGGCAGGGGCTGCCGTGGAGCGTACGCCTCGTTTGCCTTGTGTAGTGCGCGGTACTGTGCCCTCCCCAGAATTCGACGGGCAGCCTGAGGTTAAAGACTCAGGGAGGGATTCTCCAGCACCAGAGATGCTGGTACCCTCCTGGGGTAAATTCTTCTTTAGTGCCGCTTTCATATTCTAGAGAGGGATTGGGGATGGGGATGGGCACCGGGTCCCGGCACTACTCAATGCGAAACGCAGTGTCCGAAGCCACTACTTAACGCCGGTTGTAAATGCCGGGGGTGGTAACTATCCGGTCGAGTCTGCCCATGCGTGTTGCCATTACTGACAACGTGTCTCTCCCACACGTACTTTAGTCGCCTCTTACGACACCGTCAGTACCAGGGTGATCCTATTCTAAGCCGGAATCACACGGCTAAAAAAATTCAAATCTGTATCTTGAGTTGCAGAGCTTAACTCCGCTCTACATTTTAGCAAATCGAAGAAACATAATTGATTATTACCCCAATTCAAGATTGAACCCACAACCGTCAAACTCGCTTAGAATAGTAATTTAATAATATATTGTATAAATCTTAATTCTTAACACCATATATTATATCACAGCTTGCCAAATCAACACCAAAAGACGATAACTCAGTGTTCCAAAAGATTAACGGAGTGAAATGTAGTGAGAGAATTAATGAACTTGCCTCAGCGTCAATTGATTGAATCTGGAGATAGACGAAACATGTTGGCAGCAATTCTTAAGTCAAATCTTAGGATATATTTTTTTATTTCATTCTACAGTATATATAATTAGAAGTAGTTTTTAAGCTTATATTTATATTTCGCACATGGCATTAAACCTAGTGTTAAGATACTCCGTTCCCTTCTCCACTTTCTGCCGAAGAAACATTGCGTGTTGAGTGGCGGAACTCAATGCCGCGCTCGGCCTTGTTTTCAGAACGAAGAAAAGACAATATTAAATATTTCATTTTATTTAGTGGAAATTGAACCGACCTCTTTGTATATTTTATATAATAATTTTGTATATTAATATAATTTATTAAGAAAAAAAAATCGATCTGGTTTACAGTGGTTACTAAATGACTATTCAAAAATTCAAAAATGTTATACGATAAAAACATACCTTCCTTTCTATATAACATACATGTGATATTAATATACTCAGCTTCACGCTGTATCCCGCACATGGCAGGGTAGGCAGAGGGAACTTGGGAACCTAGTGTTAAGACACTCCGTTCCACACCCGTTACCCACTTTCCGCCGAATTTGAGGCATGGCGCGTTAAGTAATATAAATCTTTATTTTAGGCCATTCGGTCATTTAGTGTAAATCGCATCAAAATTTGTGACAGCATTTGAAAATGAAATCAAAAATATATCAGTGAAAAGAAGTTTTTATGCAATGATTGAATAATTAACAAATTTTGCGCAAATATGCATAATAAATAGATCTGGTAATATGTTTGTTACCAGAGCGAGAAAAAAACGTAATTTATTCAATGTAATGTATCTAAGTATGTATGTATGTATGTATGTGTATATATATATATATATATATATATATATATATATATATATATATATATATATATATATATATATATATATATATATATATATATATATATATATATATATATATATATATATATATATATATATATATATATATATATATACACACATATATTAAATAAATATAATTGAACATTATTTTAATAAATATCTTAGAACAATATTTATTTGTAATACTTTTTGCGCCATTCCGCTTTCTGTATTAGTAAATTGTATAATATCTGTTGCCTGATATCGCTTTTTGCGATAAGGCCGTCGTTGCACATTTAAATGTCCAAATGAAATGTAATTCTATACTAATTGTAAAGTGCAATAAAGTGTTATTATTATAATTCCTCTAAGAATCGAAGCTGTAACCACCGTGCTTATCATCAGACGCAGAACCACTGCGGCAAAATATTTCAATTATTTCATTACTTACAAAAAAACATTTCTATGGAAGTTAATTTCGTTTCTGCAAACAGAAACAATCTCAAAGAAATAAGTCATCTTATACAAAAGAAAGTTTAAAAGAGCTTTAAGTTCATTCAGCAAATATTGTGACAAACCACTATTTACTGGCAAAGTACCCTTATTTATTTATTTATTTGTTCCTTACTAAATAAGTAAGGGCCGAATGATGAAATTTCGCCCTCTTTATACTGACTGATCAACCGTTGAAATCTGTCTCTAAAAAGTCATTTTTTTTATCTTATTGACATAATTATGTTTCTTATACTGCCACAGCGCGGCGTTAAGTTCCTCGGAGAGCAAAAAAGGAAAATATTGACACTAATTATTTCTTCGTAGTAATTTGTTATACCAAGAAAGGGGTGAAAATAAAAAATATATATCTATTTGTATCTGTGGCTTCTCTTAGTAAGATAGAAATATAATATATGTGATATATTATTTTTCTATTTCATTAATATAACCTAAGTATAGTCTTCAAAGAAAAATTAACTAGCAAATATAAAAGAAGGCCTGCCGTGGTGCAGGGACAGCATGTGGCTATACACGTGACAGTTTGATAGTTCGATCCCCACTTGAGAGAGTAGAGCTCCACCACACTACGTCGTACACCTCGGGCTACTCATGCAATGCCTCAAATTCGGCGGAAAGTGGAGAACGGAACGGAGTGTCTTAATGCTAAGTTCCGTTTATCCAGCCACGTGCACGATATGGCATGAGACTGAAAAAAAACACAAAAAAAATATCAATTCAAACCAGTATTCCTGTGATTACCGCATAGCTATATAAATAAAATAAAAGATGGAAAAAGCATTTTTTATTGAATGGGAAGGAAATAAAAAACGTAGATTATACTGCAAAAGATATATTTAGAAAATATATATATATATATATAATAATTAGAAAATTTTAGTTTGATTCTTAAGTAACAGTCCAATAATATTTCAACAGAGAACTAACAATTTTCAAACAAATTTTTAACATAAATCAAAGCTCGGACGTGACTAGAAACACTTGTTATACGATACAACTGTTATATTTTAGATTTTGTTACATTTCAAGTTATATAATAAGTGGGTTATAGATATCGATATGACGGAGTAGAACTACGTAAGAATGGACATGTGACGGTTGTGGTTTCGATTCCCGTTTTAGGTAATGAAATATTTTATATTTTAATTGTTTTTACTCTAGTAATGAAGTAGTGCGGCGTTGAGTTCCGATATTCAATATGTAATATTTCAACATTGATTTTGTGAACGCGGCGCAAGGTGAGTGTTTTGACATTCTTTTTTTTTAAGTGTGGATTAGCATTTTAAAATTGTAAAATATATTTAACTATAGCATTCTCTCTCGCCAGACAATAATTCTAAGCAAATATATTTGTGTAGCGGATTTTTTTTCACTTTTCGCCCAATTTTTGAGGCATTGCATATTGAGTGTTGAAAGTCAACACACACTATGACTTATTAAATTAATTACCAGACGAAGTATTAAAAATATTAAATATTTCATATCCTCGAGTGGAAATCGAACCTACAACCTGGGACACTAAGCAAAGACACAAATGAGCCACTGCTCGCGTTTACAGCCTCACGCTCGA
The DNA here is from genome assembly GCA_019049475.1 of Eueides isabella. Classification (NCBI taxonomy): domain Eukaryota; kingdom Metazoa; phylum Arthropoda; class Insecta; order Lepidoptera; family Nymphalidae; genus Eueides; species Eueides isabella. The sequence continues at coordinate 2,175,574 of CM032384.1, forward strand.
GTCCTTGGGCCACGACGTTCCTTACAAGTAAAATAACTAAAAAAATACAAAATTTCATTCCAAATTTCCAATTCTTATCATTATTAGGCAAAAGGTCAATTTTGGTAGAAATTTTTGCAACAAATTCTGTAGACAGACTTAAAAGGAAACCAGAAACGGCGTCACGTGACGGCACATAACGGAGGAAATTACCAATGGCTGTAGGAGACTTGGCGGGGATCTTCAACAGTTTGGGAAAAATATTTTTATTAAATTTATTTTTATTGGGAAATAAACAAAATATTTAATATTATTCACAAACAAAAAAATATATATTGAATCCAATTAAGAATATATTCTCTCTCTCAGCTTCACGCTATATCCCGCACGAGGCAAGGTAGGCAGAGGGAACCCGGGTACCTAGTGTTAAGACACTCCGTTCCACTTTCGTTTCTGCTAAGAAATGAAATATTAAATATTTAAATAGAAAATATTAAATATCTAATTTCCTTGATTGGGGATCGAACCCAGAACCTGTCGGTTACAGTCACACTCTTGTGCCGCTGCGCCACGACAGGCCTCAAGAATATATTATTTTTTATAAGTCCTTACTTTTATTTTTAAGCTGCTAGTATCAGACATGTCAAGTTATCTATTTATGGATTAAATTCACACTGTATCTCGTAAATATAAGATTCAAACAAGGAGCCTTATTGCTCCATTTTTGATACATTTCATGTTGAATGGCGCACTCAACGCCGCGTTTTACCTCGTTACCAGAGCGAAAAATATTAAATATTAATTCCACTAAATTGGAATCGAACCCACTATAATATATAATACTATAATCGAGTCCACTCGGTCATATTTACATCTCTCTACTTTATTATATAATCTAAAATGTTACAACATTTAAAACATAACAGTTTTATCGTATACATAACAAGTGTTTGGAATTAAAAATACCCTTCCCCACTATTTGGAATCGAACTTATGACCGTCGCGATTACAATTAAACTTGTACCAAAATATCAAATTATTTTTTTAAATTCAAATATTAAGAAAGGTTGACAGCACCTGTGCCAATCGAAAATTAATAACGTCGCGCGCCCGTTGTTTATTGGTCGGGCTAATCGGATGAATCGCGCGCGGCTTTTGTCGGATAAGCGATGAGAACTCTTCATATTGTGTACAAATTTATTTTTTGCTAATATACAGAAACAAATTGTATGTTTGTACTTATATTTGAAGTAAGGGCAATCAGAATTATGATAGAAAAGTATCAATTTAGTTGTTGTAACCTTCAGGAGAGAAGAGAGAGAACGAGAATTAAAAATTCGATGGGGTATGGATAATAAAAAATGTACTATCTCAAATCTTTTAGACTTCAGCAATGCAATAATGTAACTGAATAATGAATAAATTGATATAAAATAATACAGAAATTTAATAATGTTGACCACGACTTTGTCGACAAAGACTAATGTTGACCAAGCTTGGTGTCGCAACAGCACAAGCGTGTGACTGTAAATGACAGGTTGTGGGTTCGATTCCACTCGAGGAAATATAATATATATAATATTTTCGAATTAAATATTTAATGTTTTGTTTTTTTCGCTCTGGTAACAAGGCAAAGCGCGATGTTGAATGCTGCTACTCAACATGCAATGTCTTAAATTCAGTGGAAAGTGGGGAACGGAACTGGAACGAAATGTCTTAACACTAGGTTGCCAAATACCCTCTGTCTACCCTGCTATGTGCGGAATAAAGCGTGAAGCTGAATTGTATTCCTTTACGTATCTACATATATAATATTATGATAGAATGGTTTCATAGTTATATCAAAGGGAGAATATATATATATATATATATATATATATATATAATATATATATATATATATATATATATATAAATATATATATATATATATATATATATATATATATATATATATATATATATATATATATATATATATATATATATATATATATATATATATATATATATATATATATATATATATATATCACAGTTTTATGTAGCGTTAATTAGAAATTATCAAAACATTAAACACGATCGCAGGGTTATTCGACGAGTGGTGTTAACAACGCATCGACAAGAGATACCTACATACGGACACTCGATACCTATTCAATTATCAAATTGTCCATTGCATGATATTCAGTCTATTTTGTATGTTAGAGCGGCATTTTCTAATTGTTAACTGTGCTTTGTGTGAAATTATTTGGTAAAATATTTATGTATTTTTATTTGGCAAAATATTTGCATATTGTTTCTTTTTACTAATTAGGAATTGAGTAGGCTAAGCAAACGGAACCTGGGAACCTAGTGTTAAGACACTTCCGTTTCCCACTCTCCGAGAATACGGAACGCGTTGGTTGTGAGTTCGATTCCCAACCGGTGTAATAAAATATTTAATATTTTCATTTCTTCGTTTTGACAAGGGGTGGCGATGAGTTACGATATTCAATATGCTATGTCTTAAGAATTCAGTGGAAAGTGGGAAAAGATGTGGGTGTGGCCTAATGGGAACGAAGTGTCTTAACTCTATTTCTCTTGATTACTCGGCTATATGCATGAAGTTAGAGAATCTTTCTACTCTACCTACTCTCTCCTTCTACCTACTAATCCTACCTACCCTCGACTGGGAATTGAACTTAAAACCATCACAATTTTAGTTAGACGCTGTCCTACGCCAACGATGTCATAAAAGTCATAAAATACAATTTAGAAATTCGCAAAACTTCTTCAATATAAAGACAGAATATAACAAACTCATTTCTCAACATTAATAATGGAATTTTTTAGTTCTAACAAACAAATGCAGCATACAATGAACTATGAAATGAATTTCTCAAGTGACTACAAAACTGCGAATCATTTGCAGCGGCATCAGACATGTTAGTCTATAAGTGAATGGGGGCGTGGAATTGCCAATTTCTTTATTTCCCACCACCTGACGCTAACTTGTTTCAGATTGATAAAATGTTATTGTTGTAACGTTGAAATGTCACTATTACTAAACTAAGTGTAGAAAGAAACGGAGTGCCTCAACACTAGATTCAAGTTTTTATATTATAAGGGTCTATCTTTTTTATCATTCAGTTAGGAAACTATAGAAAATTAATTCAGTAGTAGTAAATTTTAAAATTATAGCAATAGTCTATCAGCTCTACGCTGTACTTGGCAGGGTAGGCACACGATGTTCCGTTCCAAACTTTCTGATGAATTTGAGGCAATTATAATATGTTTTTTTTCTTATATATATATATTTTAGCTTCCAGCTATATCCCGCACGAGGCAGGGTAGGCAGGGGGAACCTGGGAACCTAGTGTTAAGACACTCCGTTCCACTTCCTTTTCCTTATTTATTAATTAAATACAATATCATACTGTCAATTTACAATTTATTCTCGTTCTCTCTCTCTCTATCTTTTCCATTCTTATTTTTTTCTTATTTTTAGCTTTAACTTTAAATTAAATCGAACCGACTACAGCCATTTCTATTTTCTAAGCGAATTGTTAACATATTTTACATACCAAAAAAGGGCCCAAGTGGATATAAAACGTCCTAGTTTATAAAGTGTGTAGATGCATGGAATTGGCAATTTCTTTCATTGAGGCCACCTGACGCCCCGCACGCTGCCATGTCGCCTTGTTTCCTCTACTCGCTCGATGTATTCAATTCGTTACTAATAAGAAGTTAAATGAATTGGAAATGTTTAAATGTTACGTTTTTTATTACATATTTGTTAGCTAAAAAATACAAAAGACAAACATAAATTATGTGATAATTATATATTGGTTTTTTTACTGCATTGCCCTGCAATGTAGTAAAAAATCATATTATCCAGAGGAAGCCTAGTCTTGAGAAATTTCGTCCGATAAGCACATTGATGATTGTTGACTACTTTATCAACCATAACTAGAAAAATAATTTAATAACTTCTCTTTTTATAACATTTAGTACCTAATATCCAGGTACTTGAATTTGATTTATCTACATATTCAATTTATTATATAATTTTTATAGCTTTTAATTTCTGTTAGTATTTTATTATTTTATAATGTGTGTATATTAGTAGTATTATTCTGTATGTATTTTTTTATGGAAAAGACAAGACAAACGAGCAAAAAACAAACAAAAAAAAACAAAAAACAAACAAACAAAAAGTATTGAAGTATTTAAACATGGAAAATCCAAATAATACAATAGAAAAATTATTTTATTCAGCTTCACACAATATTCTATGGTAGGGTATTAACTTGAACCTAATGATAGGACACTCGGTTCCGTTCACCACTTTCTGCTAAATTTGAGGCATTGCATGGTGTGTGGCGGAACTCAACGCCGTTTTACAACAACGTACTATTACCTTGTTACTAGAGCGAAAAAATGAACATATTATTTTTTTTTTAATTTCCTCGAGTGGGCATCGAATCCTTGTGCTTCTGCGCTAGAAAAACAGTAAACACAATATATTTATATATTTCAACCACGTATAAGCCCTTTTACTAAGTCTAATAAAATCTCATCAAGACAACTTGGAGGGTTGGACTAGTTTTTTAATAAAAGTCAGAGGGCGACTCTGACAAAACAACTTGAGATGTTGAAATTAAGCAAAAACGAAATTAAAAGTCGACCGGCGGACTTCTTAGCGGATACACTAATGAACAAACTTTTATTAGTCACTCGGAGGGGTCACTTCTATTGGGCCATAAAACGAGAGTTTTTGGTACAACGTTTTTGTAAGAAATTTGTTAGAATTGAATGTAATATTTAATATTTTCATTTTGTCGCTCTCGTAAAGCGATACGAGGTAAAGCGTGGTGTTCAGTTCCGTGCATCGTATACACTTCTTTATGTTGATATGGCTTAACGCGGCGTTAAGTATCACTACGCAATATCTCAAATTCGGACAAAACATCGAGATATGAACGTCACGGCAACCATCTATTTCCTAATATTTGTATGATGTTTTGTAAATACATAAGTACCTTTAAATTAATATTTCCATTATTTTCCATTACCTTTCCAATGGCCTTAAAATAAGGACGAAACTTGTTTTTTATTCGATGAAAATAATTTTTCGTCTTCGCCTTTGTTAAAATTTATATTGCTTTGAAATAAAAAATTACAATTCTCACGCCTCAAAAAGCTCATTTTAGAATAATTACATGGAATTAATGACAGTTAAAAACAACATTACACTTTGCTTAACTTAACGAGATTTAAAGTTACCTTTAATGGGTTTTTTTTAAAACTCCAAATATATATATATATATATATATATATATATATATATATATATATATATATATATATATATATATATATATATATATATATATATATATATATATATATATATATATATATATATATATATATATATATATATATATCTGTGTGTAGCACCGTAGCTCCTATATGAATAAATTGATTTGAATGTGGCTTTTTTAGTTAAAAGACTTCTTCCTTAGTTTGTCGTAGTAGTTCCTAACAACGTTTTATGAAGATCGAAAATATAGCGTAATTGTTACAAGCATTTTGCCAAAATGAGGTAGTGATTTTTCGGGGCAGAGATTTTTTAATATTTGAAATTTTATTGAATTAAAATCTTTTTTATTGCATAGCGGAGTTGATATTAGGTAGAGAAAATCACTACGGCAAATCACTCCATTTTACACCTTCTACACTAATTCGAGACGTTGTGTGACAATAGATCTCTTATTAGCATCGTTTGTTTGATAGAATAGAAAATATGTTAGACAATGAATAGGGGAGAGAGTTGATATTTAGTTACATTTATTTATTAATATATAAATACATAGTACACAAATTTTTCCATATACATATATTCATATAAATAAATACATTAAATTAAGAAAAAAATAACTTACATTAGTAATATATTTATAGAGCTAAAGGCTACTTTCTGTCCATAAGAGAAAAAGAGGAAAAACGGTTTTATTCCACATATAATAGTGGGTAGTGAGTAGTGGGTAGTCTTCACGCCGCGGCTTACTAAGCAGGGTTGGCAAAAAGAATCTGGGAACGTATTTAGACTAGTATTAAAATGCATGGGGGCAGACTACCGTCCTATTAAAACACTTCCGTTTCTCACTTTTCACTGAAATGAGGCATTGTGTGTTGTGTCGTGGAGCTCAACGCTGCACTTTGCCTCGTAATGAAAAGAGAAAATGAAAATATTTAATATTTCATTTACTCGAGCCTGTATCGAACCCACAACCTGCTACGTGTACAGATGCACATTTGTGCCTGTGCACCGAGACATATCTCTTTCTACTTTTTATTATTTTATTATATTTAATATTCCAAATTCCATATAAAATAACAACGACGTACTATAATAAGGCTTTATACACATAAACTAAACTATAACAGTATTCATAAAAAGTTATTACAAACATAAAGATAAAGTTAGGTCTCTATTACAAAATAATAAAGAACTATATATAATTTAATTTAATCTTTCACGTTACCTTTAGCATTTTTTTAATTATACGCTGTATACAGCGTAAGTAGACGGAATTTGGGTCACTTAGCCCATTTTCATTAAATATTTTATTGAGCGGGAATCGAACCTATAACCGACCCGCATTTGTTCGAATGCTTTTGTTCCTGCGCAACGTGAAGCTCTTCAGCGTGTAATCTGTATATTTTAAAGATTATAATCAATCATTATAAAATACCACTTTCAGTATAATCTAAAACTTAATGAATTACGTATCTCAACGCCGTTTTTTTTTTTTACTTTGTAAAAAAATTTTACCCGCATTTGTAATCAAAATGTATATATACAATTACATGTGAAGTCACAGTTTTACATATAACATGCTTAAAAATAGTTTCATTTACTAAAATATTTTTAATAATATGAATTTTCCTTATTTATAATTAATTATAACACTAACACTTTAAAGTGATAAAATTTTCAGCCTAATATTGTGTTCTTATACTATATAAGTTTGTATTATATAAAACAAGGTAATAAGAGGGAACCTGGTGTGAACGTATTCCATTCATTTTTGAGACATTGTGAGTTAAGAGACGGATCTCAACGCCGCGCCTTGTATACCAGAGCGAGAAACAAGATTTAGATATTCCTTGAGTGGGAATGACTCACTGTAAAACTATGACACAAAGACCTTGACTATACTAATGCTATTTGTTATATAAGTAAATAATTTTCGTCTTCTTTTCGTCAATCATATTAAATTGGCAAAAAATATAGGAAATTCTTAACATTCCTCGAAAATGGACGTTTAGTTGATAATAAGGCAATATGCGGTGTTGAGCTCCGCCATTCAAAACGCAACACTTCGAACTCGGCGGAAACTGGAAAATGAAACGGAGTATTTTAAACCTAGGTTTTAAAGTGCTGTTTACCTTATTTTATTTATATTTTTGAACTAAATTTTTATGCTTCCACTTTAATCTACCTTGCTTCCATCTTATAGCAATATTGGCATAGGGAACTCGGGTTAAGACACTATGTTCCCATAAAGACATTTCTGTTCCCCATATACCACTTAATTTAAAAGAAATTGCGTATTTAGTTGCGACTTTATTTGTTACCAGATCGAGGGAATGAAAACATTCAATATTTCTTCAAGTGGAAATTGAACTTGCCCCTTTTACAACACAGCAAGCTTGTGCACCGCGACTAGTCGGAACTCTTCCAAAGCGTATTTTAATTTTATTTTTTATAAATTGTTATAAAGAGCGTATATTTTTTAAATATATAGTTTTTTCAAAAGCAAGAATTGTATAGTGCGTTTTAATAGAGCCTCAAAAGTTTACTGTAAATGTTTATCACAAGTAAAGCAAGTGTTATTTATGGGAAAACTTCCTTCATTTTTCTTTCTACAACTGCTTTGTGTCACTTCGAGGTATAAAAATATGCTATTGTGCGAATTAAATTCCGTTCTTTTTTATATTTAAAATTTAATTTGTCATTAAAGACCATCGTAGTGAAGAGACACTACGTATGGCTGGTTACTCGATTGTTTAAGGTTTGATTTCTATTGTTGTTGTGGAAATTTTGGTGGAGCGGGAAAGATGGAATGTCTTATACCAACCTTATTAAATGCGGGTAGCATTTATGTGAAACTAGCTGTTACCCGCGACTTCGTCCGCATTAAATACCTAGTAATTATGGGCAGGAGATTGTTTTTTACGAAGAATACTTTGATAGTTGAAATATAAATTTTTCACTTTATTATATACATAGAAATTGACATACATAGAAATTGAGAAAGATTTAGGGATTTTTTTTCTAGATATATTAAAGAAGATCGTTATTCTAGAACATTGTAATAGCCTATCTCCTACCATAAAGTCAGCGCACGCGAAGAAAATAAGATAGCAGGACACTTCTTCCGATTAACTGCGATTCCCACAGGAATGAAAGTATTCCCGCGGTAAGAAGTAGCCTATGTTCATATTTTTACTATGTTTTAAAGTGTTATTCCACACTTAGGACAGAAAATGCTAAACTTAAATTTAAAAAGCTTATAAAAATTTTGAACGAAGCAGGATTTGAACCCGCGCCTCTGGAACGGTTTTCCAGAGGCGCGGGTTCAAATCCTGCTTCGTTCAAAATTTTTATACGCTTTTTAAATTTAAGTTTAGTATAGCCTATGTTCATTCTCAGGGTCATGTCTAAAACTGTGCCGATTTGTATCAAAATCGATCTAGTGGTTTAGGCGTGAAAGAGTAACATACAGACTGACAGACAGAGTTACTTTCAAATTAATAATATTAGTATGGATTACATATACTCTTTAATTAAAAAATAACAGAACCAGCCAAGTGCGAGTCGGACTGGCATACCAAAGAGTTTATCATCGTTCATCAGATAAAGCTCGGAGACACACATACAGAATGACTGACTTGGCAGGGTAGGCAGAAAAAAACCGTGTTACTTAGTATTAAGCCACACCATTCTGTTCTCCACTTTTCAACGTATATGAGAAATTGTGTGTTGAGTGGCGGAATTTAACACCGCGCTTTTTACTGTCATCAGCAGGGCGAACAAGTTATAACTCTAAATATTTACTTTTAAAATATTTGTGTCTTTAATTTTCGTAATTGTTATACATTTTAAATGAAACACTGTTAACAGGATTAATCGCGTATTTATACATTTTTGGAAACCCAACGTAGTACACTTTACAGTAGTCCGTGATTACGAGTCTACCCTTGTATAAACACTAATATATGTGATTAATCCGGTTAAAAGTGTTTCATTTAAAATATTAAGTATTTCATTTCCTCGAGTAACGACGACATATGCTTTTCCTGTATTTTAAAAACAATGCTGTCTTTATTTTCGTCTTTATTTATTGCGTAAGCAAGATTTGAACCTGCTGCCCTCAATGGGTGTCCCGGTAGCAACCACAATAGTAGATATAAGTAGTATTTCTCATTACATTGCCAGATTACAAATGGAAAATCTTAAAAAAGCTTTTTCTTTGCACAAAGTCAACTATTTCAATTAAGAAGCTCGTAACGTTCCATTTCAAGTTTATTTAAAGCATCGCATCGAAGTTTTCAATTCTGGAGCGCCTTTGAATCGTATTAATATTTTAGAATTTTCCGGAGCAATTGCTTTCATAATAATAAAAATAATTATTATATAAAATCTTTAATTTAAGAGTAATAACATATAAAATAACTTTCTTAATTAGGCCCGTCGTGGCGAAGTGGCACAAGCGTGTGACTATAAATGTTGTGGGTTCGATGCCCGCTTGAAAAAATCAAATATTTAATATATTCAAAAGCAATATTTAATCGTTTTTTTTTTGTCTACGATCTGGTAACAAGACAAAGCAGCGTTGAGTTTCGCTACTCTTTTGTGCAATGCCTGAAATTCGGCAAAAAATGGGAAACCTAGTGCTAAGAGGTTCCCAAATTCCCTCTACCCTGCCATGTGCGGGATACAGCGTGAAGCTAACGTTCTCAAAGAAAAATATTAACATCGATTTACCGTGGCGTGTTGTAAGGCAAAACACGGTGTTGAGATCCGACACTCAACAACCTTCAATTCGTGTGAAGAAATGTGGAGAAAGAAGACTCGTAATGGGGTTTTAATATTTAAAATATAAGTGAAAATGTGATTTAACTATATATTGTTCGTATATGAAAAAAATCGTAATAAAACATAACGGTCGTGAGTTCGATTTCTACTCGGGTTATTGAATTATTTCCTCGTTCTAGCTGTAAAACAAAGTGAAATGTAAAATTCCAAGCCCAAAAATGGACAAAAAGTCAGAAACGATGTGTTTAAGTCCCTTGTGGTTACCATAGAGGGAACCTTGTCCCCTTGCCTACCCATCTATCCGGGAACCTAATTATCTGACCTTATGGATCCACTATTTAAATATAAATAAAACTTTTATGCAGTTTAAAAGCTTAATTACAAAGCTTATATATTTAATATTTCAACATTATATTACGTTGCAAAAAGTTAGGACTTTGTCGTGTTATCAGCACTTTAGTAAGTCTCTTTGTGTAGCTTTCAAGCAAGTTTTGTTTTATGTTAAAAGTTATTTCATATTTCTTATTTAACAGTTCATACGGTGGAAAAACAAAATAATACAATATATATCTTGTCGTGGCGCAACGACACAAGTGTGTGACGGTAAACGATAAGTAATGAGTTCGATTCCCGCTCGAGGAAATGAAATATGTAATATTTTCAATTTATAATATTTAATGTTTTCATTTTTACACTCTGGTAACAAAGCAAAGCGAGTATTTGCTTAAATACTCATATCTTAATGTTTCAAAATGACGAACCGCGGCTTCGCCCGCTTGAATTACACTGTTTTATTTACTAATATTAATAACAATATCGTTCCTATAAAATTGTCACTTTTAAGCGAATATTAATACACTGAAAACTGAAACTTTAGCTAGAAGAAATATATATATTGTTTCAACTTTGGCAAACTTAGCATTTTAAATGGACGCAATTCATTAATTTAGCAACCGTTATAAATATAACAAAAACTAAATGTTAATACAGGAAAGATGCCAACATATAATAGTTAAAACTACATTTAAATTAAGTTAGCCATTGCCTATTTTGGGCCCTATAACATTAATATATCTTCTATGTACAGACAGTGATCAGTTTCAGATTTTAGTATAGAAAAACGTCTCACTGATATCGTATATATGGTTAAACGCTGTTGCTTTATTTTTAACTTCACGCTGTTTTCCACAGATGACAGGGCAAGCAGAGGGACCTAGGTAACCTTATGTTAAGACACTCCGTTTCGTTTCCCACTTTCCACAGAACTTAAAACATTGCATGTTGAGTGGCGGAGCACAACGCCGCGCTTTGCCTTGTTACTAGAGCGAAGAAATGAAAATATTAACTGCTTAAATTGAAAATATTAAATATTTCATTTTGTTGAGCTGGGATCGAACCCACGACCAGTCGTATTTACAGTCAGATACTTGTGGCTGTGCACCACGACAGGCCTCCACAAATATCTTTCTATATGAATTCAGTATTAAAATCACTTCTCGACCACGAAATTCTCATGTAAATCATTCAATATGTACATAAAAACTATCATATCAGAATTTATTATAACACTAAACAGTAGTGGTCCTCCAATAAATTTTCCGCCGGAAATTAGAGCTATAAAACTGGTAACATCCGCCCATAGTTGGACAAAATAATTTATAAACACATATAACTTATTTATTCCAATACTAGATACGGCCGCGGCTTTTCTCGCGTGGGTTTATGTGATATTTTTATATTGTTATTTATAGCAATCGCGGATGAGCGTAGAAAAATATTTTTCTTTTAATAACATATTGCAATTTATAATATTTTCTTTATGTATGGTTAGTTATGGATCCAATTATCACGTTATAAAGTATGTTTTTAATATTTTCATTTTCTCACTCTGGTAATGAGGCAAAGCGCGGTGTTTAGATCCACCACCCAACACACAATGCCTCCAGAGGGAGAGAATGTGACGGAACTCAACGCTGGCCTCATTACCAGAGTAAAGATATAATGAATGAAATACTCTTTATTGTACACCAAAAAAATGCATCACAAGATTGTTGAAAACTATCAATAAATTAGCACAAAAGGCGGCCTTAAAGGGGTAGTAGGAGAGAGTAATTGAAAATGGGAGGGCACTTAGTACACTAATTATATAAATATATACATACATATATGGAAATCAATACACCTAAAAAATAAATAAACAACGAGACGTAAATACATAAATAAATACTTATATATAATAATATTATTAAAATTAATTTTCCCAAGTGAGATCGAACCCATAGGCTGTCGCGGTTGTAGTCGCACGTTTTTGCCCCAGCGTCACTACAGGCGCCTACTTGCTAATATTATAAAAGAAATTAAATAACTTAAATATTTTTTTAAAGTAGACTCGGAAGATTGGCAGCGAAGCTAATTAAAGAGGGTTATTTATTTCATTTGAATCATAAGCACTTATAATTTCAATATTATCTATACTGGCGATGTTTCATTACTCTCGCGCTTGATTACCGGGGTACAGAAATGAAAATATGTAATTTCTCCTAGTGTGCATCGAATCCATAATTGTCACGTTTATAGTCACACACTGTGCCATTGTGCTATGACGGCCTTTTATTTATGTGTAAAATTTAATTTTTATTTTTAAAGTAAATTCATTCTGGGTTTGATCCCCAGTCGAGGAAATGAAATATTTAATATTTTCTATTTAAATATTTAATGTTTCATTGCTTCGCTCTAGTAATAAGGCAAAGCGCGGCGTTAAGTTCAGCCACTCAACACGCAATACCTCAAATTGGGCGGAAAGTGGGGAACGGAACGGAACTAGGTTCCCGGGTTCCCTCTGCCTATCCTGCTTCGTGCGGGATACAACGTGAAGCAAATAAAAAATTATGTTAAAATACTGGAAATTACAATAAAAATAATTTGAAACAAATAAACAAAAAATAATTGAAATATCTTAAGAAGTCTTTTAAAATATAGGCTTAAGACGTTATTGATTTTAAGAGCAATCGAGTTCGCAGTGACGAGGGCGGAAGCATTTAATTACTTATAATTGAAAGTCCTTTCGGGGGCTTGCTTTGTGGTGAACGTACGTTTACTGTTTTCCGCTTGACTTATTATTTATGTTAAATTATTAAAATATAACTTGAGGCTTGTTGTAGCGCAGGGGCAACGGTGCGATGGTAATTTCGACAAGTTGTGGAATTCCTACTCTGCGTATTGAAATATTTGAAACATTGGGAGGCCTGTCTTGGTTCAACGGCACAAGCGTGTGACTGTAATCGACAGGTTGTGGGTTCGATCCCCCACTCGAGGAAACGAAATATGTAATATTTTCAATTTAAATATTTAATGTTTTCATTTCTTCGTTCTGGTACAAGGCAAAACACGGCGTTGAAATCCGCCACTCAACACACAATGCCTCAACTTCGGCGGAAAGTGGGAAACGGAAGTGGAACAGAGTGTCTTAATACAAGGTTCCCAAGTTCCCTCTGCCTACCCTACCATGTGCGGGATACGTGAAGCTGAGATTAGGTGAATTGCTCTGGTAAAGAATCAAAAGCACGGCGTTGAGTTACCACACTCAACACGCAATGCCTCCTGAATTCGGTGGAAATGAAGAACAAAAATGTCTTAATGGGAACAGAGTATCTTAACACTAGATCCTCAAAGTTACTCAGCATATATAGCGTGAAGGTAGCAAAAAATATTTACGTGGCAGTATCTTTGTACTTTAGCAGAGGAAACTTTGTTTAGTAAGACACTCTGTTCCGTTCCCCTTCTTCCGATGAGTTTGGACCATTGCGTATCGGGTGGCGGAAGAAATTAAAAAATTAAATATTTAAAATATTAAATATTTCATTTCCTTTAGTGAGGATCGACCCCACAACCTTCCACGTTTACAGTCAAAGAGTTGTGCCATTGCGCCACGACATGCCAATCTCAGTACGGATATGTGGTTCGGTTGGTGGTGGTGGTGGTGGTGGATTCGGTTAACAAAAAGCCTTGTATTTCGGAATCAACATGCAAGTTTAAGTAGATATATGATTTTTATTTCGAGCCAGTATTTCCAGAGATTTGCGTGTTCAACCAAATAAACCCTTCAGCTAGATCACTTTAGAAAATATATAATCATAGAAAAACATGGGTATTAAATGAAAAAAATCATTGTAATAGAAATTGTGATGATTTCGATTAAACTTTACAGTGTATTGAATCTGAATAGCGCAAAGCGTGAAACATTCAATACATTACATCCACTACACAGTCGGATAAATATAAATGAACAATATGTATATGCATGAAAAAATTGTGAATGCATTGTGTTTGTATGAGTTTTATATTTTATCTTGTTTTTTTTTCATCTTCACGCTGAATCCCGCACATGGCAGGGTAACCAGAGGGAATTTAGGAACCTAGTATTACGATACTCCATTCCGCTCCTCAATTTCCGCTTCCGTGATTTGGAGAATTGTGTGTTGAGTGGCGAAACTGATCGCCGCGCTTTTGCCTTGTTACCAGAGCGAAGACATGGAAATTTAAAATTTTTGCCTACCTCGAGTGGTTTACAGTGACACCTGACAACCTGTCGTTTACAGTGGCTTGTATCCAGCGCCATGACAGGTCCCATTTTATGTTGTCTAGCAGCAATTTTGCTTAAAATAAATTAATAGTTGCTTTTAAGACGAATGTAGTGATCAAAAACTGGGTATGGTTACAAGTAAGCGTGGTACCAAGGTTCCATCAGCCATCTTCGACTTTCAGCATCAAGCCAGCTCATTGTTACCTAACATCTACATAAATATATAATTTAAAAATATATAAATATATAATTTAAAAATATATATATATATAATTTAAAAATATATAAATATATAATTTAAAAATATATAAATATATAATTTAACAATATATAATTTCATTTCAAAATATATAATTGTCATATTCTTAGATAGTTTGGTACAGTTTGGCTTTAAGTGGCTTAACACTAGGTTCCCAAGTTCCCAATGCCTACCTTGCCATGTGCGGAATACAGTGCGGAGCTGAAAAACAAAAACATTAAATGAAATTGTTAAATTTTTCGATTGTATAAACAATATTTATATGTGTATCTAAAAAAAATAAAACAACATTGAATGGGTGTAATTTGGATTGATCAAATAAAAATTACCTTTGGCATGAAAACACAGACACGATTTGCTTGTTGGAATGTAAGAAAACTACGCAAAGCTAGCTAGCCGTCCATCTTAAAGGCCGGCAACGCTCCTGAAGCTGCTCTGGAGTTACACAGGGCCGTGGGCGACGGTGATCACTTACCATCAGGTGACCCGTACGCTAGTTTGCCGTTTCTTGTTCAAAAAAAAAAATATGCATACTTTCAGTTTAAATTAAGTTCAAAGGAATAGATTTGGACAACTCAGGACGTCTAGTAGACCTGGCTATCGAAACACTGTGCACGCCCTCTATCTTATATAAGGAACCGTTTTACGTCCTCAAGTTAAATGAATTATTATCTAAATATTCAAGACTATCGTGACTCGTTTTACCTGATCTGACCGCTGACTTAAGCACGGTGAATGCGGATTACAATCTGAATTGTGGGAATGTTGTATTTAATTTATTATGATTTTCTTTGCAACAAGCGTGCTACTTGCTTAAAAAATTTAATCGATTCATATCGTATTATATGGGATGAAATGTGAAGCTACCTTCTGAGGGTTCCGTATCCAAAGGATAAAATGATACATAAAATGATACATAAGCCGTATAAGTTAGACAGTTGCAATATTCACAGATGATATATCTATATATCTCTCTCAGCTTTACGCTGTATCCCGCACTAGGCAGGGTAGGCAGAGGGAACGGAAGTGAAACCTAGTGTTATGACACTCCGTTCCACTTCCGTTCCCCACTTTCCGCCGAATTTGAGGCATTGCGTGTTGAGTAGCGGAACTCAACGCCGCGCATTGCCTTATTACCAGAGCGAAGAAATGAAACATTAAATATTTAAATTGAAAATATTAAATATTTCATTTCCTCGACTGGGGATCGAACCCAGAACCTGTCGGTTACAGTCACATAAAAACTAAATAAAATTAACATGTTAAGGAGATTGTATAGCACTAATTTTTTTGTTGCCGTTCTTATTGGCAATCATATGCGATCAATTTTTTTATGAATAATTTGAAAATCAAAAACTAATTGAATTTGAATTAAAATCAATAAAGAGTGTTCGGAAGTTTTCATTTTAGGCAATATTTGTGTAAAACAAGAGTGAAAAATACCGGAGGTCGATTGTACGAATATTAAAAATCAGCCGAGCATTATCAATTTGCCCTTCCCAGTTATTTGTATGCCGCTGTGGATTGGATAAATGCATTTTTAAATTAATATTGCAATATATTTTCTAATATATTCTGATTTTACTTATATCATTTTCATTTTCTCGATTACAATTTATTTTGTACGTGTGGGAGAGTCACGTTGTCAGCTATGACAATAGGCATGGGCAGACTCGACTGGATTGTTACCACTCTCGACATTTAAAATCGCCGTTAAATAGTGGCTTTGGTAGTGACCGCAGTGTCGTTTCGCATAGGTTTATGCCGGGCCCCGGTGCCCATTCGTCTTAAAGGCTGGCAAAGTTCCTGTAGCTCCTGGTCCTGGCTCCTGAAAATAATAAAATTCTAATATTTTTTTACTCTAACTGAAAAGAAGATTGTATATATAATTTTTATATATTTCTTGTTTTGTTAAATGAAGCACTACGTCATCGCAGTTCCACTACTTATGACAAAGTATTTGAAAAAAAATGTGGTGCATGAAAACGGAGTGTCTTAACACTATGTTATCTTTATAGTGAAAGCGGGATTCTATGTCAATCTAAGAGAAACTTATTCAATTTCCAATGGTTTCGTACCAATTTCAATTTTATAGATCTACAGGAAAGTTAATAAATTTAGCAAACGTATGCGTTTGCGAGGTTAAATTAACCCACCCATTTTTAACACTCTTTTATTAGCTTGGGTTGTATGTATGTATGTATGTATGTATGTATGTAATGGAATCTTTGAGCACGATTTTCAGCAATTTCCAAAAGTCGGATTAATTTGAAACTTTGCACACCTTTCACGGACCGATGGCAATAATATAAAAACAGTTTCCCATTATCATTATTAGAAATGTCAGTATTAATAAATTTTGTTAAGGATCCTTCTATATCTCTTACTCCGCGAAAAAGTGATAGAACTAGCGCATCTGCTCATGCTAAAATACGCAAAACAAGGAGAAAATAAATAATAGTTTAAAAGACTAAGCGTGTTTTTTAGTTTTGTAAACTATTTAATTATATATTAAATAAACTACAAATATAAATTTGTAATGATACTTTCTACGAAATAGTTATATGTTAAACTTAAATTTAAAAAGCGTATAAAAATTTTGAACGAAGCAGGATTTTAACCCGCGCTCAGAGGCTTTTTAAATTTAAGTTTAGTATTTTCTGACCTAAGTGTGGAATAACACTTTAAAAACATATAATAGCTATATGTTATCCAGATTTTGTCTTTATTAATATTTCAAGTTCTCAACTCATGCCAAATTTCATATTTATTCCACGGGAATATTATGCCGTGAATTTCACATAATATACAACAAAAATAATGCAAACATTTTTTTTGTGTTTCGATTGCAGTGGCTTATAATATTGATTTTTTTGTGCTGCAAAGGATGAAAGACTTACAAATGTCGAGAACTCAAATATCTATATTTTAATGTTCTTAACAAACTGACAGACGGACAGCAAAGTGATCCTATAACGATTCCGTTTTTACCTTTTGATGTATGTAACCCTAAAACATATTTATCTACACGACTTAAATATCAAGCTTACATCTACGCATATTTACAAAGGCGTCTCATAAAAAATATGCCAACGTAACCCACCTTACCATACAAATAAGTAATATTTGTGCAAAAAAATACACTTTGGAAAGCGTAGTAAACCCTTATATCAACCTTTTAAACGCGGCGAAACGAGCTCTAACGTCCTTTTTGGCCTCTAAGGCACTATACACATTACGCATCCGCCGGTCACGATCGGTTCTGACTATGTAAATATTGTTTATAGTGATTTATTATTATATGGTTTTTTTAACTTCCTAGCATGGTAGAGTAAGCAGAGGGAACCAAGTGTTAAGGTATTTCGTTAGTTTTTTTTTATGTTATTAAGGTAAAATGTTTTTGTTTTTATAAATTAATTGTCAGATGCCGGAAGATTTACCAGTAGATTATTTTGTTTGCGCTTTTTTAAGGAAAGTATGACTTGGAATTCACAATACTTATATTTAATACTTGCTTTTATCTACTTTCAAAAATTTTTTTTAACTAGCTGTTACCTGCGGCTCCGCTCTCATGGAACGTACGATCGAATGGAAATAAGTTGTGTCTGACATATGACACATTCTAAAAGACTGTTACTGACCGTAGTGGATACATATTACATGGAAACTATTAACGTTACTTCTGTATAACTTTACTATACATTAAAAAATATTTTTTTATTTCAGTAACTAAGTAGTACTTTCTAAGATCAGGGCGTCAACAACAAGCTGATGTATTTGTTCTACCAAACAAATACATCAGCTTGTTGTTGTTGATAATCATAATTAAAGATAATAATATATACAAGTGTATATATTATTATCTTTAATTATGATTATCATCTATTTTTTCATATATTTAACTATGAAATGTTCTAATGAGGAATATTTTTAAAATAATAATTACTAATACTAATTTTGACTCCACTCGTTTAAAACACAATGCCTTGAATTCAGTTGAAAAGTGGACAACGGTTTGTCTTGACATTATTTCCCTCAAATGAGATACATACGAAGATATTCACTTAAGTTCTTTTAAAAAGTAAAATTTATATGGTGTAAACACGGCCTTAACTGTACACGTTTTAAGAAGTTTACGTTGAATAAACCTTGTGTGCCAGATGTGTACATTTTTATATTATCTATGCTATGAATGCTAGTAACAGCCTCAAACATCGTTTGCGTGAGCTATAAATGTTAAAATTATACTCTCCGTTTCTGTACGAATTCAAGAAAATCCCCATCGAGCTCAAGAGTTTTAGCTGTCTGTTGGCTGTCAGTCGGTCAGTATGGGAAAGGTTTTATACTCTACTCTACTCAGCTTCACGCTGTATCCCGCACGAGGCAGGGTAGGCAGAGGGAACCCAAGAACCTAGTGTTAAGACACTCCGTTCCACTTCCGTTCCCCACTTTCCGTCGAATTTGAGGCATTGCGTGTTGAGTGGCGGAACTCACATACCAGAGCGAAGAAATGAAACATTAAATATTTAAATTGAAAATATTAAATATTTCATTTGCTCGACTGGGGATCGAACCCAGAACCTGTTGGTTACAGTCACATGCTTGTGCCGCTGCGACACGACAGGCCTCGACCGTAAGACTGTCTGTCTTAATAAACCATATATACAAATTGAGCATTATAAGTTATAATCTTCACTTCATAACTTCACTTTTACTTTCTCTGTAGGTCTATATAAATCTGTCCCACTCAAACAAAAACAAATATATAATATATAATGTGTGTGTGCTGTGGTAAAAATGCAAAGTGCGGTGATGAGTTCCATCACTCAACACTCAATGGCTCAAATTCGGCTGAATGTGGGGAACGGAACAAAGTGTCATATCACTCAAATAATCTATAAAGCATATCAGTATTTTGGTTATTCTGTTTTGCACTGAGCTACAACGTGTTTAATTATAATATTAAAAGATTAGTCTGCATATTTGTATGTCTAGTCTCGTGATGTCCGAATTACAAAGCAAATTACCGTTGTGTTATAATTTTAATTTTGGCATCCCGCAAATATGAGGCGTGTTTTTGAGTATCATGTAGTTGTATTTTGTTATCTTATTAATATTTTTATATATTATAGAATCAAGTCCTAGCGCAGCGTTGTGACAGGTTGTGGGTTCGATCCCCATTCGAAGAAATGAAATATTTAATATTTTCAAATTAAATGCTTAACGTTTTCATTTTCTCGTTCTGGTAACAAGGCAAAACGCGGCGTTGAGTCCCGCCACTGGCACGCAATGCATCTAATTCGGCAGAAAGTGGAGAACGGAAGTGAAACGGAGTGTTTTCACACCAGTTTCCCAAATTCTCTCTGCCATGTTTGGGATACAACGTAAAGCTGTGACTATTTATATTTTTTGGTCATAAAAAATATAGTTAAAGTAAAGCATGCTAATGTAAAAGTGACAGGTCGTGGATTCCATCCCAACTTGGAATTATATATTTAAGTTTTTTATTTTATTGCTTTTGTTTTTCATAAGGTAAAGTGCGGCGTTGAATCCCGCCAGACTACACTTAATGCCACATTCGAGAAAAATAGAGAAAGAAGTGGGCATGTATGAAGAGGTTGATGACAGTGGACGAGGCGAAAGAAGTATGTAGAGACTGGAGCGTTTGGCGCTCCGTTCTCTCTGCCTACCCCGCTAGGTATATAGCGTGAAGATATGTATGTATGTATGCTTTAACTTTTCGTAAGGTAAAATGGGACGTTGAATCCTGCCAGTCTACAAGCAATGACATATTCGTGGAAAGTGGAGACAGAAGTGCCTCAATATTAAGTTCTTAGGTCAAACACATAAATAAACATGATTATGAAATAATCAGCCCCAAAATAGAAACTGCTTATAGTAGATCAAGTTGATATTTTATGATTTCCAAAATAAATCACCATTTCTTTTTTAAAAAATTAAAAAGACTAACTTCTCACAAAAATTGTGACTCGAATGTGACTTCTAATCTACATCCATGTTTTTACTATCTCAATAGACAACTTGGTTATAATAAACTTAATAAATAAATACATATATTCATTATGTTTAGTATATACAAAGCTATTTGGCAAACGCGTTTCTCATCGCCACAAACTCCATCTTCAGCGGGCTATAGAATAACGCCATAGGCCAGAGTTCTCTTTCTACTGCATGAAGAATCAAGATCTTCTTTATTTGTAAAGTAAAATTCCGCCATAAAAGTTTTATAGATCTAGACTTGACACCGTTTACGTTACAAGATGGAAAACAATATACATATATTGTTACCCAACAGTTGTACACTTTTCCTCAAATAATTTTCCAAATTCTGATTTTTTCAATGCTCCAGATTATATATATCTAAGTACATAATTACAAGCATTGGAAGAGTATAATTGTTGGGTAGGATTAGCTGAATAATCGACAATCAATCTTAATAAAAGTACATATTAACAAAATAGATTGAAAAAAAATAAAAAGTCAAAAAATTCTAAGGTTCATTAAAAATAAGTAGTAATAGCGATAAAAGTGCCGTTTGGGAGTTCTGGTGGTTTCTGGATGTACTGAGATGGCTTCAACATACGATATAATACATCAAATGCTTCCATAATTCTTTATATATAGCATTTTATGTATTAAAACGGTTTACAAGTAAATCATTTAGCATAGGTATCTATTATTACTTAAATTTACTTATGCAATAATCTATGATCTCCCTTTCCCTATTTTCACAGAAAGTACATGTTAAAATTTGATATTTTTATAACTTTTTTGATATTCCAAAAATTTTTAAAACGGGTTACAACTTGCAGACGACTTCAATATTTTTTCGTCATGTACGGTAGCTTTTAAAAGCTGTAATGGTGCACATGTCTCCCATAAATTGCTTAAAAACGAACATTAATATACTTTAAACTATTAAGAGAGCGTCCGTACATGGGGTAGGATCTTCAATAAACTTTTAAAATTATTTCTTCTCAAGTTTTAATACAATTTAGACGAGTGTTGTCGTGCGTGAAACGGGATGGGTTACGAGTTTGATTCTCAAAGCTATAAAATAAAAAAAAAGATAAAATTTTTGCGTTAACTTCCGTCACTCAACGTGCAATGCCTAAAATTCGACGGGAAGTGGAAGAATTAAGTGTCTTAATGAGAATAAATTGTCTTTACACTAGGTTCCCATGTTCCTTCTGCCTACCTCAGTCATGTGTGGGATATAGCATGAAGCGATATCAAAACACTAGAGAACCTGCTGCTATATTTGTATCGTTTACTATCTAAATATTGAGTGTTGATTGACTTAAATAAACGCCAAGGTTTGTTTTCTACCTTCAACTATCACTTTGACTGACACTGACACTGAGAAACTGTTCTATAACGCCACGATTTTTAAATAATTTAGTATTGAAGGAACTCAACGCTGCGTTTTGCCTTGTTGTCAGAGTAAAGAAATGATTATATTAAATGTTTCATTGCCCCAATTGAGTATCGAAGCCAAAACCTATCACTTCTACAGTCACACTTTTGTGCCCCCGCGTTATGACAGATATATTTTTTGTCTTCCACTTTGTTATCTATTTTAATGCAAATTAAACATTTTGTCAAGCGAAGCGATAATCATATAAATGTTGATATAAAAATATAAAAATAGTTACTAAGCGCAGTAGTGTAATGTGACTTGAAAAGCGATGCTTATGGGCTCGATTTCTTCTTGGGGCAGTGACTATATTTCAAATACTTTCATTTTAAATCAAATCTTTTTTACAAGATTAGATAAACGAAATATTTAATATTATATATAGACATGACGAGGCCTGTCGTGGCGCAGCGGCACAAGCGTGTGACTGTAACCGACAGGTTCTGGGTTCGATATCCAGTCGAGGAAATGAAATAATTCATATTTTCAATTTAAATATTTAATGTTTCATTTCTTCGCTTTGGTAATAAGGCAAAGAGTTCCGCAATTCAATACGCAATGCCTAAAATTCGGCGGAAAGTTGGGAACGAAAGTGGAACGCAGTCTTTTGACTCTAGGTTCCCGGATCCCTCTGCTATGGCAGTACCCTGCCTCGGACGGCATAAAGCGTTAAGCTATAAAAAAAATAAAAAAAATATAGACACGTTATTTTCACTCACGGTAAGATTTGTCTGCTGCTAAGAGAATTAAACGTCAGATTTCCAATAAAGTATAATCTACTCAACATACGCTATAATATAAATATTGATCCGATAAAAACAGTTTCACCTAAAATGTGAAATAATCTTATTAAATTCGTTTTCCTGCTAATGTAGACATATCAAGGGGTTGTATTCTGCCATGCTACGCCAAATATCTCGAAAATTGGATGCATAGTGACAACGGAGTGTCTCAATGTTAGGTTCCCTCAGACTTATCCAGTTATGCGAGAAAAAGTATGAAATGTTCATAGGCAGAAAAGATTATTTTAAAAGTAAACAGTGCTTTAAATTAATTAGCTTTACGTAGTTTTCATGCAAAAGTTTTATTCATTTTACTTCAACTGTTGATGAAAATTGGCCCGAATTTATATAAAGTAATTTAATGTACTGTGTATGCGAACTTAAATTGGGTAACGAGTTGCTTTTTAAACTATTGGATCAATGTTAATCGTATACAAGTCAAATTATAATGTACATCTTTTTTTTTAAAGTTTCTAGTAAAAAAAAACAAAATTGTATAGCTAAGCTTGGTAAAACACGGCGTTTAAATCCGCTGGCGGTGTCTAAAAATTGACAGTTTCAAGCTGTTTTCGTCAATAGCAATAGACACAGCATCTACCGTAGTTAGTTTCAGTATATATTTTCTTTATTTTTATATATTTATTGACAAAAATTGTATAACCGTATTTAAAAAAAAACAATTTAATGTCATTTAGTGTCAGTGTCTGTCATATAATCATAAAATTTTGTCTTTATAAACATTCGTTTAACATTTTATATCATTTCATAAATTAACTGAATAAAATTCTATGAAAATAAGTATGGAATAACGTATCTTAATAAAGATAAGAAAGATTTTTATATTTAAGACGTGCTGTTTTAATCTACAAAGGGAATTTATTTCAAGCTATAAGCTTACAGCGTTTTTATGGCAATACATTTAGAAAATTTAATATGAGGCCTGTCGTGGCGCAGCGGCACAAGAGTGTGACTGTAACTGACAGGTTCTGGGTTCGATCCCCAATCGAGGAAATGAAATATTTAATATTTTCAATTTAAATATTTAATGTTTCATTTCTTTGCTTTGGTAATAAGCCAAAGCGCGGCTTTAAATTCCGCCACTCAACACGCAATGCCTCAAATTCGGCGGAAAGTGGGAAACGGAAGTGGCACGGAGTGTCTTTAAACTAGGTTCCCGAGTTCCCTCTGCCTACCCTGCCTAGTGCGGGATCCAGTGTGAAGCTAAATAAATAAATAATAAATAAAAAAATTTCAACGTAAACGGTAAACAATAAGTCCAACAGTCTATAACTAAATGTGTGTTTCAAATATAACATCGTTCTCATGGCTTGCGATCACACTAGTTAGAAAAAAAGTCATATGCTTAAAATTTATTATGCACAAGTTCGGAGATATCGTTCGTAATGTTCATAACAAGGATAGCTGATATACAAGAGTTAACGCCAGTGAACACTACCAAGGCACACAGAAGTTTTCACATCACTAAAATAATTATGTTGAGATAGATGTACAGCATCATGCAGACCGTACGCAGTCACTCTAAACATCACACTATGATTTTAGGTAGTTTTAGAGTCTGTGACATAGCGGATAAGCTCCAAGAGCCTTGTCTAAGATGGTACGGCCACGGTACATGGCCAAGGAACTACAAGCTACGGAACTATTGCCTAGGAAATCATATCTTGAATGGTAGTGCTATAACGGTAAAATGATATGTACATGCTAAATGCGCTGTGATGTAAGACGCCAGAGCTAATAGGATAACCACGATGAATGTTAAGGGCCATACGAAGTGAAAAAGGTTGAGGAGGAAATGCCTTTATGCCTTTGCGAAATCCCACAGTTTGTCAGGTTCTACTTTCCATAAATTCCAGGAGAATAAAGTATGCGTTGTGTTTTTGTTAAGAATGTTGTTAATTTCAATTATTATAAGTATTATTATTATTACTAATAAATATAACCCTGGGTACACGTGCACTTTGATTGTAATATTTTATCATGCTTTAAGATTTTTAATAAGAAAAATAATTCTTTTAACACTTAAAGCTCACACGTGGTCGTCCTCTCCCGAAACGTGCAGTAACAAGGAGTGTCAATGTATTCTCCCTTGAAAACTTCATATATTCTGAAGAAAAAGAGATCATTTGAATTCCAAGTCTACAACTTGCACCACACAGTAGTTCCTACCAAGTAGGCTATAAATCTTTCGTTTGTCGCCGGCAGATGGTGCTGGTGTCCAGGTTTTTACCATAACTCTGTAACAAAGCACTCTTTCTGAGATATACCTGAATCGTGAGAATATATGAGCACTTGTACTAAGGAAATATTTTTTTTTTGTAAAAGATTTTTCTTTCAACAATCATAATATGCAGCTATGTTATGTTTTGTATGTTTGAAGATACTTTTCATAAAAGAGAAGTTTAAAAAATGAATAATTTGTAAAGTAGAATTTTGTGTTTTATTTTTTAGTTCTCTGTTTACTTTCATGGGAAGGCGACATGCGGAGAAGTTTAGGAAGAAGTATCTCATTTTACACTGACTAATTTCATTATGTGCGCCGGTTGCGATATACAGAAAAGGGCCAAGTATAGAAAATGATATAACTGAAGGAGAAGTCATAGAATATTGAAAAAAAAAAAATAGCAACGATTTTACTATATATACGTATAATATATCATTACATACTTGAAACATATGTAATTAAAATATATATTATTTGAAGCAATCGAAGCGCTGCGTTGACTAACGGACACGACGCTTGTGAAGGGGGTATAAATTATTTTCATTATCTAGCTTTAAGAAAACTTCGCGCCGCGTTATTTTTTTTTTATGGAAAAGACGGCAAACGAGCGTACGGGTCACCTGGTCGTAAATTATCACCGTCGCCCACGGCCCCGAGCAACTCCAGAGGAGCTACAGGAGCGTTGCCGTCCTTTAAGGTGGAAGGGTACCGGGGCCCGGCATTACCTAATGCGAAACGCAGTGGCCAAAGCCACTACTTAACGCCGGTCTTAAATGCCGGGGGTGGTAACAATCCGGTCGAGTCTGCCCATGCGTGTTGCGATTGCTGGCAACGTGACTCTACCACACGCACTTTAGTCGCCTCTTACGACACCATCAGTACCAGGGTGATCCTATTCTAAGTCGGAATCACACGGCTAAAAATTACGCTATATCTGTAATATATACGGTGCCTGGAAAACAGAGTATCTTAACACTAGTTCTCTCTGCCAACTCTACCATACGAGGGATACAACGTGTAGTTAATAAAAATAAATTTAAAACTTATACTTTACAGCCCTTAACGATATCAAGCGTAACAGGCAAGCCACAAAATATAAAATATTTATTTCAAGCCTTTACACGGTTATTAATATAGTGCTCCACTTTACAAGTGTAACGTTACTCTAGTTCAAAAGCAAGACCCAGATTTAATGTAAACCACTATGAACTACTATTGAAAAAAGCAACCAAAGAGAAATATATACTTCAATGAATATAAAATTTTATTTTAAAAATCTGTGCAAATATATATATTTTTTTTCGCTACTTGTTAAGTAGTCTCTATGTAATTTAACTTGTTTGTGGCAACTTTGTAAGTGATTTTTTTTTATTTGTAAATGTAAAAATTAATTTCTATAGCACTATTATGAGCGTGTCAGTTTGTGGATGCGATACCTACTCGAGGAAATGATATATTTACTATTTTATTTATTTTTTCTATCTGATAACACAAAGCTAAGCGTGATCGTCGTCTTAATGTATACAAATATTATAAAGAAGTATTGATTACTTTGAATGCGGTAATCTCAGTAACTATTCGTTCAAATTGAAAACATGACTGTTATTTTTTTTGTTTTTATTTTTCAGCTTCACAGGGCATCCCGCACATGGCAGGGTAAGCCGAGGAAACTTAGGAACTTAGTGTTAAAGACACTCCGTTCCAGTTGCCACTTTTCGCCGATTTTAAGGCAAAGCGTGTGCGTGGCGCAATTCGACGCCGTCCTTTTACCTTGTTTCCAGAGCGAAGAACTTAAAAACATTAAATACTTCATTTGAAAATATTATTTCACACTATGTTTCGCATATGGTAGGGTAAACAGAGGGAACTTGGGAACCTAGTGTGAAGACACTCCGTTCCGTTCCCCACTTGAAAATATGAAATATTTTATTTCCTCGAGCGGAGATCGAACCCACAACCTGTCGTTTACACACACACAGTATATAGTTAATTTACCAACGTTATTTCCATAATTAAAAGTAAACTTCATAATGTAGTAGTATAAAAATAATATATAATACAAAAAAATGTTGTTTGACAAAGCGATAAGTAATTTCGCATTCGTCAACAACGCCTCCGTGGCGCAATCGGCTAGCGCGTTCGGCTGTTAACCGAAAGGTTGGTGGTTCGAGCCCACCCGGGGGCGTGATAGGTATACTTTTTATAAACAAATATATATAATAGCTTACATACGTAATATCTTCATATATTTATCACATTTTTTTTTAATTTTATTTATTATTTATATTTTGTTTTATTGTTGTACAATTAATTTGTTTTGTTATAAAAAAAATATTAAATATATATTTTTACAGCTTCACGCTGTATCCCGTACTTCTTAGGAACCTAGTGTTGGAACACTCCGTGCCGTTCCCCATTTTTTGCCGATTTCGAGGCATTCATCAAGTGGCGGAACTCAACGCCGCGTTTCGCCTCGTCAACGAGAGAGTCACACTAGGTTCCCGAGTTCCCTCTGCCTACCCTGCCTACGGGATACAGCGTGAAGCTGAGTATTTAAGTCTTAAAGATATAATACATAAGTACATGTTATACATAACCACATAATATATATATATTGACGTCACTATGACGTCTAATATACAATAAATATTATCTCAATCGTTTATATTAATGTCGCTGATAAGCAATTTATATTGATTTAAGTGTTGAAATGAAACAAAATAATTATAGCAATGTTTTATTTAAGCGCCTAAATTAACATGAATTTATTAATGTTATTTATAAATATTTATATATTTTTCAAAGTCCGGGTTCATTTAATATTTCACAAAAATAAAAAAAAATTACAATTTTTTTTAGCTTCACGCTGTATCTGACGTATATCTGCCCTGGCCCCGATTCTAATAAATAAGTCGTTATTGGATGTTTTCTACTGCTTTTCTCCAGAACCTAGTGGCAGGACACACACACACACACACACACACACACATATATATATATATATATATATATATATATATATATATATATATATATATATATATATATATATATATATATATATATATATATATATATATATATATATATATATATATATTTATAAAGTCATTTGAATTTCATACAGGATAGTCACTATTGTATTAAACAATGAAACTGTAACTATTCAATATTGAAGAAAGCAACTGTTGAGTTTCTTGCCGGCTCTTCTCAGCAGAACCGCTAATTTTATGTTTGTGACGATTCAAAAGTGCTTGCTAAAGCCTATTTCAATAAATAATATTTTGAACATATATGTATGTATATATATAGTTGAAGTAATGAATGGACAATTAAGCAGAAGTACAAATAAAAGAAATAATGAATTCTTTGCCGTGTGATTCCGGCGTTAAGTAGTGGCTTTGGCCACTGCGTTTCGAATTAGGTAATGCCGGGCCCCGGTGCCCTTCCACCTTAAAGGACGGCAACACTCCTGTAGCTCCTCTAGAGTTACACAGGGCCGTGGGCGACGGTGATCACTTACCATCAGGTGACTCGTACGCTCGTTTGCCGTCTTTTCCATAAAAAAAATAATAATAATTCTTTCCAATATAAAAACCACACCAGTTCATAATCAGAGGTGGAGCTATGGACCTCAGGCAGACACAGACCGACAGAAGGGTAAAACTTATAAAAAACTAAGAATATCTTATTACATTTTAGCAATAACTTCCATGACTAAGCCTCGATATCCATTGAATCTACTTGTAAGCTAAGAATTCTATTAGGGGACGAGGCACGATTGGTGATATTTCATAAAACTTTACTACAGCCAGCCACGAGTTGCTACTTATAACTACTTCTGACTTAGATACCGTGGATGGAATCATAAAAGCGCTTGTAATTATATTATTTTAATGTTTAAATTAAACTAAATTGCAATATTTTTGTCATATTCCGCATATTGAATGTACTCCGTTCCGTATAAGCCTGAGAGGTACAAGAAGCGAGACAACGAAGATAATTCAGCCTTCGAAACAAACCTGCAACATCGTCTTCCAAATATCAATGTTTTTTTTTTAATATTATAACCATATATTTTTTTAAACTTTCTGACCTAACCTAGACGCTAGAGGAACAGAATGATGAAACATTTTTAAAAATAATAATATGATTACATGACTATGTTTTTTAAAAACATTTCCGGTCTTTCCAATGAATTTTGTAGACAGCATGTTGAGTGAGTTCTTGTCATCACTGAAAATAAATTATACCCCTGAGAAGGAACCAAACCCATAACTGACGCGTTTTAGAACAGACGGCCGACATGAATTTATTCTTCTCTACTAAATATAAAAAAAATACTTGATATACCAATAAATATGATTTAAATGCAAATATTCACTGAATTTTAATACTAAATGTTCGAGTCTGCTTTATGTATGAGTTAGCTGCCCAGTGCGGCTTCGCCCGCTTGAAATATGCGAATATTTATTTTATACTATTTAAATGTATATGGCATAAGAAGAAGCCTTTTTATCTATATAAGATCCCATTGTCCATCTTGCAATAAAGTTTCCGTAAAAATTGGCTTTTGAAGAAACTCGGATAAACAAAGACAAAAATTGTGATATTGTTAATTTATGTTAGAATATCGTCTCAATAACAATATTGTTTAAAAAGTATCGAACGTACGATACTTTTTAAAATTATTTATTTTAAAATTACAGAAAAATGTTTCTATTTTATTTTATTTATATAGATAAAAGTGGCTAAAGGATAGTTATTTATTTTTTATCATATCAGATTACTTTAACATTTTTCAATTAAGAATTCTTTTTACTTTGAAAAATAAGAGAAAATTGGGAACGGAAGATAACGGAATCAGAGTGTCTTGAATTAGGTTCCCAAGTTCCTTCTGTCTTCCCTGCCATGTCATGTGCGAGATACAACATGAAGATGAAAAAAAAAAGATTTGACAATTTTATTAATTTTAATATTTTTATAATATTTATTATTAAGTGAAACATTCTAAATCGTATAGTTGTTATTATTTTGGCAACAATGCAAAGCGCGGCGTTGAGTTCTGGTACTCACCACACAACGCCCCAAATTCAGCGGAAATTCAGAAACAGAACGGGGTGTCATAAATAGATACTCTTAGCTTCAAGCTGTGTTCTGCTCATGGCAAGATCATCCTTCAGGAAGATATAAAAATCGTAAATATTTTATTTTCTCATGTGGAGATCGATCTTACTTCCAGTCACATTTACAGTCACCCCTGAGCCCTGAGGCTCAGTCCCCACTCGAGGAAATGAAACATTTAGTATTTTCTAATTAAATATTTTATGTTTTATTTCTTCAAATCAAAACGATCGGAGAAAAGTGGGAAACAGAACGGAGTGTCTTTACACTAGTTTCCCAAGTTTCCTCTACCTACCCTGCAATGCGCGGGATACAGCGTGAAGCTGAGTTATATCAATTTGCCCATAGGACAGAGAATGTAGCTAAAATCGAGTATAAATAAAGACAATTTTAGTATGAAACCTAATTAACATAATCCAATTTGAACGTTTACTTAAAGCATAATACAAAATAAGTAATCCACGTTCAATATTTTCTATTAAGGGTACAAAGTCGACGGCAACAATAGGCTTATCGGGTTTAAAGGTACAGCTTTCCGAAAATGAAGCATAGAACAATGTTTGAAAGGATATCCAAACTTGTATAGGCTGTCATCTAAAGTTTAGTACAGTATTTTAATTTTAAAGCTTTTTCTAATCTTATACTGGAAGAGAAAGATAGTTGTTTTTTTTCCGACGGCACAAAAGAGGGTGATGCTTATCAATAGAGCCTCTATTAATTATAAACACATAACCTTCTTTTGTGTGTGTGTGTGTTAGAAGACTGATAATACTTGGAGAAAGATAATAACAATTTTCATCATATACTTAACTATGTATACTTTAGTCGCGTTCTTGTCAAAATAAGATAAAAATATTTCATTAAAAAGATATTATTTTAGGGTTAATTTTTTATTTTAAATAACAAACAGCATGGCTGAAATATTTATATATTTACAAATATAGATACAAATTTGTATATTTTTTGATTAGTTGTGAGGCATGTCGTATTGCAAAAAAAGGAAATAGTTAAAATCTTCTTTTCTTTCGATGTGATAACATGGTAAAGTACGGCGCTTTTGACGGCATTCGGCGGACAGTGGAGAATGGAACGTGGTGTCCTAACAATAGGTTCCCAAGCCTACCCTACCATGTGCACCGGGAATTTAAAAGAAAACAAATTTAGCTTTTACTCGATGACTTTAATAGTTATATATTGATAATGTATCTGATACATAAACACAAAAAAAAAACATCACCTACTTTTTAAAATTGGTCGAACACCATTAATGCAATGCGTTGAATATATAAACTGACAAATATTTTGTTATAATTTAACTGCACTTGCCAAATAACGTAATTGACTGTACAGTATCTACCTAAAGTGGAAATATAAACATTTTATTTCAATCGATGTTTCGCTGATTTGTTTTGATTGAAGCGCGTTTTTTAATGATACCTGTCCACGTATAATCAATTAGCCTAATTGCTAACAACCGGATGGTTCGCAAGCGTTTTTCACTAGCGGGCAAGGTATTTTAATTAAATATTTAAAAAAATTCACGATTTTTAAAGTGAAAATTATATTTGTGTAGCTTTTTACCCGACTGTACAATAAGAGTTATGTGTTTATCAGTCTATGTATGTATGTTTGTATGTGTGTTCCTATTTGTAGACTAAACACTTTGGTCAATATTGATTATTTTAACGTCACGATGATCTTAACCATGCAAGTGTCATTACACATGTGGTAGTAATATATTTTCCTTTTATTTTTATATAGACAGTTTTTAAAGACACTAAAAACATTTATTTTCATTTCTTCGTTCTGGTACAAGGTAAAACGCGGCGTTGAGTTCCGCCTGAGTGGCGGAACTCAACGCCGCAAACACGCAAAGCCTCAAATTCGGCGGAAAGTGGGGAACGAAAAGTGGAACAGAGTGTCTTAACACTTGGTTCCCAAGTTCCCTCTGCCAACCCTGCGGTTACAGCGTGAAGCTGAGTGAGTGAGAGAGAGTAAAAAACATTTAAACAGTATGAGTAATATTAATTCTTGTTCCAGATTTGAAACTACATTTGCTACATAGATCTGTCTTCTATCGCTGGAAGCTTTGTACGTACAAGATTTCCTTTATCTTTACATACTTGCGATTGTTTATTAATGAGAACCCGTATGGGATGAGAAAATGTATGAATTGTGAATTTACACACGCACACATAGGTTACCTTATTTATAACAAAAGGACAGACAGTGGAAGGGATGAAATTATGTAAGAAATGTAAATGTAAGACCGTTTTTCATTTGGATTTTTCTAACATAGAACGTTTAGTGAGGTCTCTGGTGGCAAGGCACTAGCAGGCGATTGTAAAGCCGACAGGTTGTGGGTTCAATTAGGTATTATTGGAGAAAATGAAATTTATGATATTTTTTTACTTAACTGCTTGTGAGACGAAGCGCCGTAAATATAGAATGTTCAATTGATTTAAGTTTCGCTTATCTTATTAAATAGCTCCGCTTTCAATACCTAAATTATTTAGAATATATTTACCCTTACGCTGTATCGAATTTTCTATTGAGTTTACAGTTGAACGACATTATTATCTTTATATCTTTTATGAATAATCTGTATTAGTGATTTTTATGAGCATGATCGAGCAACAATTATTATAGAAATTAATAATATCTATATTTTCTATTTTCTCTGGAAAATAAGCGAAGCGATCGAGGATTGTCGAGCGAAACACAAAGTGGTTAAAACTCCCCACTTATGAGATAAGAACCTGGTACTTGTAATAATAATATAAAATTCTAGTAATTATTACTTTAAAAGTTATAGTAATTATTACGTTATAACTTCTAGTAATTATTAATTTAAAAGTTCTAATAATTATTACTTTATAAGTTCTAGTAATTATTACTTTAAAAGTTATAGTAATTATTACTTAACGAGTTTTAGTAATTATTACTTTATAAGTTCTAGTAATTATTACTTTAAAAGTTATAGTAATTATTATTTTAAAGTTTTTGATGATTTTAACAGTGGCGCCCTCAAAAATACATTAATAAATAAATGCCTTAAATGGATAGCTAAATGATAACAAGATGACAGTTGAGGGGTGGCCACGAAAATTTACGAATCATTCTATGATGACTCAATACATGGAATTGAAATAGAAAAAAAAGAAATAATTATAATTCTTGACGATGTTTATGGTAATTAAATAATAAAAATTAGGTCAGGCCCAAAGGTACAACCGTATATATATATATATATATATATATATATATATATATATATATATATATATATATATATATATATATATATATATATATATATATATATATATATATATATATATATATATATATATATATATGTATATATATATATATATATGTATATATATATATATATATATATATATATATATATATATATATTATATATATATATATATATATATATATATATATATATATATATATATATATATATATATATATATATATATATATATATATATATATTATATATATATATATATATATATATATATATATATATATATATATTTAAATGTATATGGCATAAGAAGAAGCCTTTTTATCTATCTAAGATCCCATTATCTATCTTGCAATAAAGTTCCGTAAAAATTGGCTTTTGAAGAAACTCGGATAAACAAAGACAAAAATTGTGATATTGTTAAATTATGTTAGAATATCGTCTCAATAACAATATGCGTTCGATATTTTTTAAAATTCTTTATTTTAAAATTACAGAAAAATGTTTCTATTTTATTTATATTTATAGATACAAGTGGCTAAATGATAGTTTTTTTTATTTTTTATCATATCAGATTACTTTAATATACAGTTAATTGTATATTACTCTTGTTTTCAATTAAGAATTCTTTTTACTTTGAAAAATAAGACAAAAATGGGGAACGGAAGATAACGGAATCAGAGTGTCTTGAATTAGGTTCCCAAGTTCCCTCCGTCTTCCCTGCCATGCCATGTGCGAGATACAACATGAACATGAAAAAAAAAAAGATTTGACAATTTTATTAATTTTAATATTTTATAATATTTATTGTTAAGTGAAACATTCTAAATCTTATAGTTGTTATTATTTTGGCAACAATGCAAAGCGCGGCGTTGAGTTCTGGTACTCACCACACAATGCCCGAAATTCAGCGGAAATTCAGAAACAGAACGGGGTATCATACGGGGTATAAATAGATAGCTCTTTGCTTCAAGCTGTGTTCTGCTCATGGCAGGATCATCATTCAGGAAGATATGAAAATCGTAAATATTTTATTTTTTCATGTGGAGATCAATCTTACATCCAGTCACATTTACAGTCACCCCTGAGCCGTGCGCCGCAGTGGGCTCAGTCCCCACTCGAGGAAATGAAACATTTAGTATTTTCTAATTAAATCGGAGAAAAGTGGGAAACAGAACGGAGTGTCTTTGCACTAGTTTCCCAAGTGTCCTCTACCTACCCTGCAATGCGCGGGATACAGCGTGAAGCTGAGTTATATCAATTTGCCCATAGGACAGAGAATGTAGCTAAAATCGAGTATAAATAAAGACAATTTTAGTATGAAACCTAATTAACATAATCCAATTTGAACGTTTACTTAAAGCATAATACAAAATAAGTAATCCACGTTCAATATTTTCTATTAAGGGTACAAAGTCGACGGCAACAATAGGCTTATCGGGTTTAAAGGTACAGCTTTCCGAAAATGAAGCATAGAACAATGTTTGAAAGGATATCCAAACTTGTATAGGCTGTCATCTAAAGTTTAGTACAGTATTTTAATTTTAAAGCTTTTTCTAATCTTATACTGGAAGAGAAAGATAGTTGTTTTTTTTCCGACGGCACAAAAGAGGGTGATGTTTATCAATAGAGCCTCTATTAATTATAAACACATAACCTTCTTTTGTGTGTGTGTGTGTGTTAGAAGACTGATAATACTTGGAGAAAGATATTAACAATTCTCATCATATACTTAACTATGTATACTTTAGTCGCGTTCTTGTCAAAATAAGATAAAAATATTTCATTAAAAAGATATTATTTTAGGGTTAATTTTTTATTTTAAATAACAAACAGCATGGCTGAAATATTTATATATTTACAAATATAGATACAAATTTGTATATTTTTTGATTAGTTGTGAGGCATGTCGTATTGCAAAAAAAGGAAATAGTTAAAATTTTCTTTTACTTCGATGTGACAACATGGTAAAGTACGGCGCTTTTGACGGCATTCGGCGGACAGTGGAGAATGGAACGTGGTGTCCTAACAATAGGTTCCCAAGCCTACCCTACCATGTACACCGGGAATTTAAAAGAAAACAATTTTAGCTTTTACTCGATGACTTTAATAGTTATATATTGATAATGTATCTGATACATAAACACAAAAAAAAAAAAACATCACCAACTTTTTAAAATTGGTCGAACACCATAAATGCAATGCGTTGAATATATAAATTGACAAATATTTTGTCATAATTTAACTGCACTTGCCAAATAACGTAATTGACTGTACAGTATCTACCTAAAGTGGAAATATAAACATTTTATTTCAATCGATGTTTCGCTGATTTGTTTTGATTGAAGCGCGTTTTTTAATGATACCTGTCCACGTATAATCAATTAGCCTAATTGGTCACAACCGGTAGATTTGCAAGCGTTTTTCACTAGCGGGCTAGGTATTTTAATTAAATATTTTTAAAAATTCGTGATTATTAAAGTGAAAATTATATTTGTGAAGCTTTTTACCCGACTGTACAATAAGAGTTATGTGTTTAGCAGTCTATGTATGTATGTTTGTATGTGTGTTCCTATTTGTAGACTAAACACTTTGGTCAATATTGATTATTTTAACGTCACGATGTTCTTAACCATGCAAGTGTCATTACACACGTGGTAGTAATATATTTTCCTTCTATTTTTATATAGACAGTTTTAAAGTCACTAAAACATTTATTTTCATTTCTTCGTTCTGGTACAAGGTAAAACGCGGCGTTGAGTTCCGCCACTCAACACGCAAAGCCTCAAATTCGGCGGAAAGTGGGGAACGAAAAGTGGAACGGAGTGTCTTAACACTCCGTTCCCAAGTTCCCTCTGCCAACCCTGCGGTTACAGCGTGAAGTTGAGTGAGTGAGAGAGAGTAAAAAACATTTAAACAGTATGAGTAATATTAATTCTTGTTCCAGATTTGAAACTACATTTGCTACATAGATCTGTCTTCTATCGCTGGAAGCTTTGTACGTACAAGATTTCTTTTATCTACATACTTGCGATTGTTTATTAATGAGAACCCGTATGGGATGAGAAAATGTATGAATTGTGAATTTACACATGCACACATAGGTTACCTTATTTATAACAAAAGGACAGACAGTGGAAGGGATGAAATTATGTAAAGACCGTTTTTCATTTGGATTTTTCTAACATAGAACGTTTAGTGAGGTCTCTGGTGGCAAGGCACTAGCAGGCGATTGTAAAGCCGACGGGTTGTGGGTTCGATTAGATATTATTGGAGGAAATGAAATTTATGATATTTTTTTTTACTTAACTGCTTGTGAGACGAAGCGCCGTAAATATTAAATGTTCAATTAATTTAAGTTTCGCTTATCTTATTAAATAGCTCCGCTTTCAATACTTAAATTATTTAGAATATATTTACCCTTACGCTGTATCGAATTTTCTATTGAGTTTACAGTTGAACGACATTATTATCTTTATATCTTTTATGAATAATCTGTATTAGTGTTTTTTATGAGCATGATCGAGCAACCATTATTATAGAAATTAATAATATCTATATTTTCTATTTTCTCTGGAAAATAAGCGAAGCGATCGAGGATTGTCGAGCGAAACACAAAGTGGTTAAAACTCCCCACTTATGAGATAAGAACCTGGTACTTGTAATAATAATATAAAATTTTAGTAATTATTACTTTAAAAGTTATAGTAATTATTACTTAAAAAGTTCTAGTAATTATTACTTAAAAAGTTCTAGTAATTATTACTTTAAAAGTTATAGTAATTATTACTTTAAAAGTTATAGTAATTATTACTTTAAAAGTTATAGTAATTATTACGTTATAACTTCTAGTTATTACTAATTTAAAAGTTCTAGTAATTATTACTTTAAAAGTTATAGTAATTATTACTTTAAAAGTTATAGTAATTATTACTTTAAAAGTTATAGTAATTATTACTTTAAAAGTTATAGTAATTATTACGTTATAACTTCTAGTTATTATTAATTTAAAAGTTCTAGTAATTATTACTTTAAAAGTTATAGTAATTATTACTTTAAAAGTTAAAGTAATTATTACGTTATAACTTCTAGTTATTATTAATTTAAAAGTTCTAGTAATTATTACTTTAAAAGTTATAGTAATTATTACTTTAAAAGTTAAAGTAATTATTACGTTATAACTTCTAGTTATTATTAATTTAAAAGTTCTAGTAATTATTACTTTAAAAGTTATAGTAATTATTACGTTATAACTTCTAGTTATTATTAATTTAAAAGTTCTAGTAATTATTACTTTAAAAGTTATAGTAATTATTACTTAAAAATGCTAGTAATTATTACTTTAAAAGTTTTTGATGATTTTAACAGTGGCGCCCTCAAAAATACATTAATAAATAAATGCCTTAATTGGATAGCTAAATGATAACAAGATGATAGTTGAAGGGTGGCCACCAAAATTTACGAATCATTCTATGATGACTCAATACATGGAATTAAAATAGAAAAAAAGAAATAACTAGAATTCTTGACGATGTTCATGGTAATTAAATCATGAAAATTAGGTCAGTCCCAATAAATATATATATATATATATAATATATATATATATATATATATATATATATATATATATATATATATATATATATATATATATATATATATATATATATATATATATATATATATATATATATATATATATATATGTATATATATATATATATATATTAATTATTACGTTATAACTTCTAGTTATTATTAATTTAAAAGTTCTAGTAATTATTACTTTAAAAGTTATAGTAATTATTACTTTAAAAGTTAAAGTAATTATTACGTTATAACTTCTAGTTATTATTAATTTAAAAGTTCTAGTAATTATTACTTTAAAAGTTATAGTAATTATTACTTTAAAAGTTAAAGTAATTATTACGTTATAACTTCTAGTTATTATTAATTTAAAAGTTCTAGTAATTATTACTTTAAAAGTTATAGTAATTATTACGTTATAACTTCTAGTTATTATTAATTTAAAAGTTCTAGTAATTATTACTTTAAAAGTTATAGTAATTATTACTTAAAAATGCTAGTAATTATTACTTTAAAAGTTTTTGATGATTTTAACAGTGGCGCCCTCAAAAATACATTAATAAATAAATGCCTTAATTGGATAGCTAAATGATAACAAGATGATAGTTGAAGGGTGGCCACCAAAATTTACGAATCATTCTATGATGACTCAATACATGGAATTAAAATAGAAAAAAAGAAATAACTAGAATTCTTGACGATGTTCATGGTAATTAAATCATGAAAATTAGGTCAGTCCCAATAAATATATATATATATATATATATATATATATATATATATATATATATATATATATATATATATATATATATATATATATATATATATATATATATATATATATATATATATATATATATATATATATATATATATATATATATATATATATATATATACCTCTTGCACAAAGCGCGGCGTAGAGTTTCGTCACTAAACACGCAATGCGGAAAAAGACGGAGAATAAAAGTATCTTAATAAACAGATTATCACAATTCTAAATTCTCAAGTTCCCTTTGCCAAAAAAAAAAAAATATAAACAAATATTCTAAATCACATAAAAAAATATATTATGAATGGGGAAAATGTCATATTATTATTATATTAAAAAATAAATTCTGTTATATAATTAGGGACCACCAACAGATGAGAAACAGGGCTCGTCAAATCATGGTCCGATGAAATGATTCAGCATCATCATGACGATTTCATTAGTCAGCGGGCCGACGAGGAAACGATGTAGTAACAATGGATATGACATAAAATGCAGAAAATTGAAGAGTCACTCATTAATATCACAAAAAAACACTATCTATGAGTAAAATGTGTTTTTATTTTAGTTCTTCATTTTCTATTTTTATTTGTATTTTTTTTTTCATGTTAATGCTGTATTTATTTTACATATGTTTTATTTATTTATATATTCTCAATTTGGCAAAGTGCTCATTTTTATAATACGAAGCTTAGACAACCAGACAGTGTTAAACAAGGTTTTCACTTGAAATCTTAAATTTAAATCAGTTTATTAATTTAGGAGCTACGGCGCCATATACAGATAGACACGTCAAACTTATTATAGCACTCTTTTCGCATATGGAATTAAGAGGGTGTCGTGAGGCAATGAAACTTGGTTTGACTGAAAATGCAACGGTTATTCAAAACTACTTTGCTTCTGGGACGAAATACAGCAATGAATTTTGCCACTCAACTTGCAATGTCTAAAAAATTAGGCGTAAAGTTGAGAACGGAGAGTTTTAACACTAGGAATTCCTCTGCATACAATGCCAGATGGTACCATCGTTGAAATTATTAGTTTTATTTTAATTTTTCCGGACAAGTAATTACATGTATACATATAATATTCTCTGTATACAAATATTACAACTCTGATTCATATTTATACTGGTGAATAAAGCTATTATCTTGGGATTTTCAACTGTTGTGAGTTTCTTGCCGGCTCTTCTCAACAGACCCGCCTTCCGAGCCGGTGGTAGCTTCCTGTAAGGACTGACACTACAGACACTTATATATAACTTGACTTTGAATCAAAAGTGCTTAAATGGCCTAAATGAATAAAGAATATTTTGATTTTAATTTTGATTTAAATGTAAATTATTCATTGCCTCATTGGATACAGTATCAACTACCATCGTTACTATACAATGCTGACCATACAATAAAATATAGCGTATCAAATATTACTACGTCTATCGTATTTTAATAGTGACTTGTTCTGTCCCTATGTTATCGCGACACATCTAAGAAACCCGCGGGACTGAACCCTACCTAATCAAGTGGATGAATTGACAAAAATTAACCATACGTGATATTTTTTCAACAAAATACGAGTATGCCTTTTTTTTTAAAGATGTTGTAGATTATATAAAGTATTAACAAACAATAAAATATTGGAAATTATATATGCTTTTTTATATTTTGCGGATTAGTTGACATTGACATTGCTAGATTTATTTAGGATATGTCATTTTGACATATTTTGACATTTTTTTATCTGTATCTTGCGTAAGACTACTACTATACAGGCAGATACATTTAGTGTTGTGGCTAAATGAAAATAATTGATCCTTTTAATGGCATTGAAAACCCACATCCCACACCCACTTTTTGTTTATGCACACATAATGGGATGGGATAGGATAAAAATCATGGACTTAAATTTGCAAAAAATAAATTATTGTAAAAAATAAATGAACTACGAAAATAAATTTGTAATTTTTGTAAGAAATACTTTTCAATAATTTCTTCTGAGAGCTGCGGCACAAGCGTACTATTGCATTTTATTTCAACTTGGCGGCGTATTCAAAATCTATAGGACCTATAGGATACTTCCCGTAACACTACAGTCATTAAAATTGGCATGAAGAATACCTTTTTTTTTCAACTTAAACTGTGTTAACACACTCAGTTTCCAATTAAGATATTTCTGTTCCCCATTTTCCGCTAAATGTAAGGCATTGCGCGGAACTCAACACCGCAGTTTGCCTTGTTACCAGATCGAAAAAATGAAGAAAATGAAGAGATCAAATCCATAATCTCCTCTTTAGAGTAACACGCTAATGTCTCTGCTCTACGACAGGACAAGATCAAAGAGAAAATAACTTCAATTTCATAATTCCAACTCGAATTTATGACCTCGGCCATATTTTATACAACAGTTATAATAACTACTATGCCACAAAGTAATGATTGATGATGAATATTTAATATCAGTAATATCATTATTACACCCCTATTCAGGGCCGAAGGGTAAAATATCATTAGTCATTAACCGTTTTATGTGTGTGCCTTAGTATGTATATTTTTTGCTTTGTAGCGCTTACAAGCGTGGAGGTAGCGTGTTCGATTCCCACTCGCTAAAAATAAATAAAAATAAAGAATTATAAGTTGTAGAAATGCATATTTTATATAATACGTATTATGAGGCATTAATTAGTATCTAAATTAAGGTATAAAGTATTATGAAAAGTAAATCAAACATTTTAATTTCTTTGCTCCTGGTAAGACAGAGTGCGGTGTTGAGGTCCCAAACTCAATATTTAATGTCTTGAACATTGACATAGGGCAGGATGGGGGCTTGGACATAGGGAACGGAGAGTCTGAACACAATATTCTGTTTACTTACTCTACCATGACTGAGACTCTGTGAAATATCAATTTGTACACTTACTATTTAGCATATTAGCAAAAGTGTTTTGTATATCTTTGTCATAGAGGCCTTGACTACTTTGGTTGCATAGGCCAGTAATATCATCATAACTTTGAATCAACAAAATAAATTTGATTAAGTGTAGTTACGGAAGGTTCCTGTTATTGTCTTTACAATGAAAATTCGTTTATATGTAATTTAAGGATTGCTGGTTGGATATCGTGATGCAGGATAAGAGCCAATGGTCTAACCACTAAGGACGTAAAAGATCGTGCAAAGTGGAGTAGGCTTAGTAGGAAGGCAGACCCTGGCACAGCAAGCCGGGATTAACGCCAGGAAGAAGAAGAAGAAGAAGATATACAAGGACAGCCAAATATGTTAAAACAGTTATTGCCTCACACTTTTAAATAGACAAAAAAATATTAAATTATATACAATCATTATTAGACCCTTGTGGAAAAAGGAAATTGGAGCAACTTAACACTAGGTTCAACAGCGTGATGCAGAAGAACAAAAAAGATAATTTGGCCATTGTGGCGCGGGGGTTTGTAGCTGTAAATACGAAGGTTAGCGGTTTGATTCTCAGTAAGGAAAATTAAATAATTAATATTTTTCTTTCCTCACCCGTTACTGGTAAAATTCGGCGTTGAGTTCCGCCACAATTTTAGGCGGAATAAACATTCAGAACATATTTTACATACTTTCATATCTATCTATTTATATATAATTTTAATAATAATAAAAATATGATATTCAAATTTACCCCAGCTATGTACATTAAACCCAACGTCGCCTATAAATCATGCTGTGTATGATAATTCACAATACAACATTTTAAGCTGCACGTGTCCGTGAAAGGGGGAAGTGTTTCACGTCATAATAAATGCTTAAATAATACGCCTTGGAAACGTTCTATCGAACTTTTTGCTTTGTTTGTAGCCAATTCTAGTTGAATTTGGAATTGTTAATAGAGCTAAGTAAAGTGATTTCATATTTTTATTTCCTCGCTCTGAGAAAGTGGAGATCAGAATGTTCTATAACGAGGTTCTCTTCACGAAGTAGAACTAAAACAATGGAATAGAAACGATCTCATTAGTAAGCAAAGCGCGGCGTTGAGTTCCGCCATTCAACACGTAATGCCTTCAGAATTCAACGGAATGTCTTAATATTATATATACATATATATGTGTGAAAATAAGAAAAAAACTGCCATCATGGCGCAGCGGTGCAACTTTAAGGTGATACGTGGGATGATAACGACAAAGTGGTAGTTTTATTTTCTATTACTTCACGCTGTATCCCGCATACTGCAGTGATGCAGAGGGCGGCTTGTAGTGGCGCAGCGGCACGAGCGTGTGACTGTAACCGACAGGTTCTGGGTTCGATCCCCAGTCGAGGAAATGTAATATTTAATATTTTCAATTTAAATATTTAATGTTTCATTTCTTCGCTCTGGTAATAAGGCAAAGCGCGGCGTTGAGTTCCGCCTCTCAGCATGCAATGGCACTCAAAATTGGCGGAAAGTGGGGAACGGAAGTGAAACGGAGTGTCTTGACCCTAGGCTCCCGGGTTCCTTCTGCCTACCCTGCCTCGTGCAGGATACAGCGTGAAGCTAAAAAAAATCTAGATATTGAGCGGCAAAACTAAATGAAAAAGGAAATATTTCCCCGTAAGGGAATTCCGCACTTAAAAGGAACCAGGGAACGTGGTGTTAAAACACTCGTTTTTTTTAGGACTATTTGTAGCTCTCTGCTGAATTGTTGAAATATTGCATTTTACGTGACGGAACTCAACGCCGCGCTTTACTGCGTTGCTAAATCGTAAAAATCATTAATTTTATTTCCCTTAGTAAGAATTGAACCCATAATAATTGCATTAACATTTAAATCTTGTGTCACTATGCGACGACCGCCTCTAAGTGATAAATAATGAAAGCCTCAGAATAATGCCACTATTGATACCAATATATTGCGTGAGTAATTTTAAAGTAAACGTTTCCCAGCGTAGTCTATCGCTCTTTAACACTAATTTGTAATTAAAGCACATGTACAAATAACGTTTCAATTTTATTATATTTACATAATAGCGCTCTCGCGGCTTCGCCCGTAATCTAACAACGTTATAAATAATATATAATTTAGAAATATCTAATAACATTTTAAAACTATCTTTCACTACTTTAAAATAAGAGATATTTTCGTATTGATATGCTTACTGTAATGCTCTGTACAATATCTTTTCACTTCTAAACAGTTGCAAAACACTCTTTCTCTTAAGTGGTGGAACTCAACGCCGCTATTATTTTCACTAAAGCGGGGTAATGACAATAATTTATTCACATAATTCGTGAATCTCTAAAATATTATAACCAAATGCGTCAAATAAAGCAGAACGAGCTAAAGCGTTTCCTTTCATAGGGTATTATATAGCTTATATGCTTAAGTTACGCTGGGACGGAGATGTTAAAAGAAA
The DNA here is from genome assembly GCA_019049475.1 of Eueides isabella. Classification (NCBI taxonomy): domain Eukaryota; kingdom Metazoa; phylum Arthropoda; class Insecta; order Lepidoptera; family Nymphalidae; genus Eueides; species Eueides isabella. The sequence goes on from CM032384.1 coordinate 2,220,070, forward strand.
ATACACTGTATTGTCAGGCATAGAATATGTCAGGTAGATGTGGTATCGATATTGGTTTTGTTATATAGTTATTAACCATAAGGAATATTTTTACAATACCCTTTTTTGTTCTCCGCATTCGGGTTGCGCTGTCTTTCATTTAGCAGCACACAAAAAAATGTGATACATACAACACCTCTTTTTAAAGTATAATTATTACCAAAAAATATTATTAACTTCACATCGAAAATAAATACAAAATTAGTTAAGAAAGAAGAAATAAAAAATAAGTAATTTAATTTATATATTAGTTAATATATATTTCTTAATTAAAAAAATAATTTTTATAAAATAAAAAAAACGTATGATGGTTTCAATTTTGAGTGAAGTATTTAATAAAAAACATGACTATACATATGACTTTAGTTGATTTCAGTTCAATTATGGGAAACAAATTATTTAGTTCATTTCCTTTATTGAATTTAATTTCTAAGTTTTTCTTTCTTTTCTTTCTTTTAAAATTCTGTTTTTCTTTTCTTTTAAAATGCGCGGAAAATACGTAACGCAATCTCTCAACACTAGGTTAAAATAAAAACATTACTTCCCTTTTCTACTCTTTGATAAAAACGACTTAACATAAACATAATTGTCCTCTTGACAGGAGATTCTTAATAAGAGGGTGTATTTCCGCGCTAGAAATTAACAATATTGTACAATATTTGTATTCGTATAGGCATTAGAGGGTGCATGTTAAAGTGGCTCTGTGATCTGTCATAATCTTTGTGTCAGTACGTAAATCCATATAGGATTAGTGTTTGTTTTTGCTCTATCAAACGTAGGCGTTTATTTATTTTAAATAATAGTTCAGCTTAAAGTTTCATTTTAAAAAAATAACTCGTTTTTTTATCTTAAGGCCTGTCGTGGTACAGCGTGTGTCACACAAGCGTGTGTCAGTAAAGCGGTAGGTTCTGGGTTCGATATCCACTCGAAAAAATGGAAAACTTAATATTTTCATATGAATGCGGCGTTGAGATCCGTTACTCGACCCTGAATGCTTCAAATTCAGCGGAAAGTGGAGAACAGAACGGAGGATCCTAACACTAGGTTCCCAAGCTCCCTGCTATACGCGGGATATAGCTGAGTAAGTAAAATTATAAATTATCAATGATTTATTTTTTATAAATCACAAATAAAATATCATAGCTATTTATAAGATGTTAATAAAAATTGAAACTAAAAGCGTAACTACACGTTAAAAATTACACAGGTCCAATAGAATTCCAACAAACAAACAAATAAAATCAGATTTACATGTTGAAAATGCATTTTCAAGCGTTCGGTGTATCACAACTACGCTCGTACTTATTTTCACTGAATATCTGTACAGTGTAAAGCCTGCGATCACAGAACGGACTATGTCCGACGGTAGAAATGAATATTCATGTACTTTACTATGGATTTTGAAATTATACCACGAATGTGATACAAGGTACGTTTGGTTTGAAATGTGTATGCGACTGTCGTGGGTTCGATTCCTTATTAGGAATGAGTTACTTCTGTTTTATTATTGTTTTTTTTTAATAAATAAAAAAGAGAAATTAAACTAAAAACGCAGCGTTGAATTCCGCATCAGCATATTGTGTGTTGGTATAAAAATAAAAACAGCGTTGGGTTCCATCACGCAATGCTTCAAATTCGGAGACCTGTGGTGTACAGAAGTGTCTTATGGGAACGGAATATTTTAACACAGATTCTCAAGTTACCTCCCTTTTTCTTGCCATTTACGGGATGCAGGGAGAAATTGAAAAAAAAAATGATCTAAAAAATAATTAAATATAACAATTGTCTAAGGTAAATAAATAAATGGTCTGCAAAGTTAAAATTTTGCTGAAAAAATTGAAACTTTTGGTGAGTTTATGTTTATTTGTTTGTTCATTGGAAAACAGATTAAAAAGGCCCGGAGCTAAAGAGGAAGTTGTGAAGGCCCGAAGATTAAAAAGTATAAAAAAAAGTAATGGATTGCTGTAAAGTGAACAATGGGAGTAATTTTCAAGTTTGTGGCCAGTACAGTTTGGCCATCACGCATCTAACACATAGCATAAAATAGTAAAAGGAACCTTTGAATTGGTTAACTACATTAGTATACAGTTGCGAAAAGTATCAAACTTGACCGGAAAGAGAAGCAAGGGAACCTAGTGTTAAGAAAATCCGACTTTTTTCCAATTGAAAATTGGATGTTGACTGAATTGGATGTTCAATAAGCATTACATGTTGACTAAACAAGTTCAGCGCCGCTCTTGTTCCCTCCCTATATATACTTTATATTACGTATATGGATTAAAAAATATAATTATATTTTTACCAAGTACAAATTGAACCTAGGATCTGTCGATCCATCAGTTGTATTCAAATTGAATGTCTTAATAAATAAATGTTTTTTCCTAACATTCCATAGATTAGCCGTGGGGCACAAAGCATAAATTCCACAGTTGTGAATTCGATACTAAATATTTTAGTGGAAAGTAAGAGAAAGAGCGAAGATAAAAACATTAGCCAATAACTATCCCAATTCATGGATAAACAATCGTTACTAAAACTATTCGTATGACCGTCAAATTATCTAAGGTTAAGATGTATAAGGCTGTTAGCATTTTCGCACCATCCCAGGGTTAAGGCAGGGTTAAAGCGAAACATTACGTGGGAAATGCAAAAGCGATTTTATTCCCACGAAATTTAATTTAGCTCCACTCTTTGTTCCAAGGGAAAACAGCTCTTGGTGTGCTGATGATAAGTATTAAAATTGGAAGTTGACAATGTGATGTTGAATGTGCTAAGGCTGGTCGTATAGTACAGAAGATTTGCATTTGACCAGAGAACAATAATATCGGACAATCTTCTTCGATGTCGCTTCACTGATGATTATAATGAATCCTTTAAGGATAAAGTGTCCATTTACTTTTTGATTTATTTTATTTCTACTTTTTAGTTTCACGCTGCATTCCGCAAATGGCAGTTCGTCTGCTTTCATGTTCCACTCACTGCCCAATTTGAGGTAATGCGTGTTGATTGACGGAACTCAACACCGTGCTTTATTGTAATTTAATTTTCTGGATTGAAGATTGAACACACAAAACGTTACATTTTAAATGACAGGTTTGCGGCTCTGTGCCATGACGTGTTAGTTAAAAAAAAACTTTTTATTTTTTTTTATTCTTGTTCACGCTTTGCCCAGGAAAAAGTTAAGAAATTATATAGTTTTGCTTGTTTTACTAAGACAACGTGCAGCGTTGATTTCCGCCAAGTTCCGCAACTCTATCTCTCCAGAATTCCAAAATGAATTTAAATTCATATCATCATTATTTTTGGCATCGCTCTTATAAATCATTATTACTTTTAACCAATTTGTTAAAGCTTAAGATAAATATTGTCGTAAATTATTGAAATCCAGGTGCGATAAAATTAATATCCATCCATATTCCATACACATCACGATGAGGCCAGTCGTGAAGCAGCTTCGATTTTCACTCGAGGAAGTAATTTTATTTTCGTTGCTCTGGTAACAAGGCCAAGCGCGGCGTTAAATTCCACCACTCATTACGCAAAGCCTCGTTTCGCTTGAAAGTGGTATACGGAAGTGTCTTAATTAGAACGGAGTGTCTTAACACTAGGTTCCCTCTGCCTACCCTGCTAAGGCTTGAAGTTAGAGGAAAAAGAAATTATACATAATATGGCTCAGTCATGATAATGTCCTAAATACACAAAACCCATCGTACAAAACCAAAAAAAATCAATTATGTAATTAGATTTTCATAAAAGTATTCCACTTTACGAACGCTGGCACCGTTTTTATTATGAACCAACCAATGAGGCCATATTTTTCTTGAGATACAAGAAAAAAATATTTACGACGTACGTACACAATAAAAAGACATTGCACAAAGACGCTTCGGTATAAATTTGCTGAAGAAATTAGGCAGAAAAATGCTCACGCCCAAAACTCGGGAGGAACAAAATGAAATAAAATAAAAGACGCGGATCACAATAATTCACTTAAAAAAACCGGCAAACGTCAATATTGAACATATATTTAGTACAAAATGAAATGAACTATACGGCGCTGATAGTAAAATTGAATTTGGTATGAGCATTTTAGTTTATATTTCAAACTTTCGACTTCATATTCTGTATTTGTCTCACATCTCGACAGGTCTCTGCGTAGGTACAGGCAATTTAACCTAGTATTTTATTTCCATTGGCACACCAAATTCTGGTTTATTTCTATTTCATTTTTATTTCTATTATATAAGATTGTATATTGTAAAACCTAATTGTATAATAATTATTGAAGGCCTGTCGTGGCGCAGCGGCGCAAACGTGTGACCTGTAACCCATGGGTTGTGGGTTCGATGCCCACGCGAGGAGATAAAATATTAAATATCTTTCAATTGTAAGAAATCGAATATAGGGAAATATTTTTGGAAAATATATAAACGTTGATTATGAGTGATTGTAAATATGATGGTTGTGGATTGGACCCCACTCGTAGGTATGAAATATTGATATTTTCATGTCCACGCTCTAGTAACGAGACAAAGCGCAGCGTTGAGTTCCGGCACACAGCACGCAATGACTCCAGAATTAAGCGGAAAGTGGGAAACGGAAGTATCTTAACACTAGGTTCCCTCTGTTAAGTACGGGTTACATTTGAGGCATCGTGGCTCAACACGAGTGGCGGAACTCAACGCCTCGCTTTGTCTTGTTACCGGAGGGAAGAAATAAAATATTTGATTTGAAAATATTAAATATTTCCTCGAGTGGGGATCGACCCCACAACCTGTCGTTTACAGTCGCACGCTTGGGCCGCTGCGCCACGACAGGCCTCTAAATAAGTATTATACAGTGGTTCTTAAGATCTTGTTTCTCAATGTGCTCTGCTTCGTACTTTGTCCACTTATAACTCTCTAGCAGTTATACTCTTCTCGCAATTTAACATCCAATTGAAGCCAATATTTTTGAATGTTTCACTTCACGTGTTTATATTATGATATATATTTTTTAATTATATTAAATAATATTTGGCAGGAAAATCAAAATTATATCAGCTCAGATTGGGAAAATATTGGACTGTCATTACTTGTAATCGTAATTAATGTGTATAACTTATTTCTTCAAATAGTTTTTTTCTTGCTATAGCACGTTACTAACACTTTGTTCCCAAGTTCTCTGTGCTCACCATGTTCCTGACATGAAAGGGATACAGCGTGAAACTGAACTAAAAAATACATCTAATACACAAAGTCGATAACAAAGTATACCATAGTCGTACAACAAAAATAATTTCCTTATTTCCCCATCCGAAACACGTACAGCATCTTCGGTGTCCGACTCCGAGTCTTGTCTGAACGTTGATAACTGGTGACATCTTGATATCACACGAATTTGGAACCTGTGACAGTTTTCTTAACACGTGACTATTTTGGTTACACATGCTTGTGATGAAAATATATTAGAAAACATCTGTCGTGGCGCAGTGGCACAAGCGTGTGACTGTAAACAACTTAAATATTTAATGTTTTCATTTCTTCGCTCTGGTACAAGGCAAAGCGCGGCGTTGAATTCCGCCACTCAACAGGCAATGCCTCAAATTTGGCCGAAAGTGGGGAACGGAAGTGAAACGGAGTGTCCTAACACTAGGTTTCTCCTGTCTACCCTGCCATGTACGGGATACAGAGTGAAACTGAGAAAAAAAAGGTTGATTTTATATGTAGCATTTCAAGTGATGTTAATATTTTAGGGTAATAATAGGATCTATGATTTTCGCGATTATTTTACATTATCAATGAAATCAATTTAACTCGATCAATCGCGTATATTGATTGCTCTACATTTTTTAAAAACTCACGTGGCCACGGGTAGACTGTGGTGGCCATTCGCCTGTCAGTTTACCTAATTATTATATTTAACCACCGCCGAGGATCGTTTTTTTAATAACCACGTATTGCCATGAATTCTTGCAGAATGAGCTTACTGTATCGTGCCCTCTGGTGTGGTGGGTCTGAGACTTTAATTTTTTTACGATTAGGTTTCCTACCCTCATCGATTTTGAAATTAGGATGTTTTTGTATTTCACTAGCCTCGCGGTCACACTAGACATATTTGTTCTCTCTAGCGAGGATATGGGGTTATCAACCCTAATATTGCTTCTTAGTGCTACTCTTTAGTGTCTCATACATGTCAGTAGTTTCGTCTGTTCGTGGTTGGTCAGTTTCGTATAACCAAAAACTTTCCAAAGCCATACATGGCTTTTGATTTTAATATAAAATATCTCCAGTCATACACACGGCTCCCACGCGTCTCCATCCGCTACTTTTTTATTTACTATTACTACCCCTAATTTTATAACTTCTAAATACGCCTTTTATTATTGTACCTAACAATCTTGAAAAGTATATGTTTATCTAAAAATTAGACTTAATAATATGATTTGAAAGTGTCATATTTTTTAACTAAGGACACAATCAAATTTTCATCAAAATCAGCTAAGTATTTTTGGTTATAAAACAAAAATACGTACAATTCCTTAACCTCTCTACCCTTTTACATAGCTTATAGTATAGCACCTAGGAAACAATAACTATGAACAAAGCAGGGAGTGACCTAATTATCTTTTTTAGGTCGCGTCCCCTGGCTGGCACTTTCGTTGCCCGATTAACCCTAGAACCTTTCACTGATTAATATTCTCCCTTCGACCCCAAAGGATTTCTTCGCAATATTTTCTGTTAGACACGCCGCAAGATTGTGTTTATTAAAAAAATAACTAAGTACATCTAACGCAGTTAGCTATAACATGGTGAAATATTGTACGATAACTTGGACGCTAATTGATTTAATATTTTTATGTTATACGAGTATTGTTTGGCGTTCAATATTGTGTTAAAATAAAAATGCTTTTTCGTATATGGAGAAGCAAAAGAAACTTATTTAATTAAGAAATTATAATATATTAACATTTGAATAAAGATACGTCACTTTCTACTTCATAGCCGATTTTGAAGGAATTACGTATTAAATGGTGAAACACAACGCCTCGGTTTGGCCTGTTACCAGTGCGAGGAAATGAAAATAATTAATTCTCGCTAATGGGTATCAAATCCACATCAATATTTTTTTATTAAAATTATAAAAAAAATCATTGCTTTATGCAATTAATTACTTGATGACGTCCTGGCACAGACCTTTAAACGTGAAGGCGTAAAATAAGTAAAATTATCTATATGTTAAGTGAAGTGGTGTGGTTACTGTGAAGTGGTGAGAGATTGTTGAAAAAGTGCAGGTTCAAATCCCGCTTAGCTCAGAAAAAAATGCAAATAAATATCTATTATTATATTCATATTTAAATTATAAAAATTACTCTGATGTAAGACGAAAGTGTTATACTCTGCAGTTTTTTATTGTTTTCTTTACGTTTTATCCTGTACATAGGAGAATAAGCAGAAGAAACTTAAGAACGTAGTATAAGGACACTTCGTTCCTAATACGACACTACCGTTGCCTGACACTACCGTTGCCTGAATGGTGGAGTTCAACGCTGAGGTTTGCCTTGTTGCCAGAGCGAAATAATGAAAATACGAAATGCTTAATTTCCTCAAGTGGAGATCGAACCCACTGCTCATACCTCTCCATCACGATAGGTCTCATACTTTCTGTAATATTTTAGTCAAATATACTTTTAAAAGTCAAAATTAACCGAACTTAATGTTACTTGAAGGTAAATATCTGGTTATCTTTCTAGTAAAATGATACGTAATTGAAACGTAATTATGTATATTCTTACACATTTTGATAGCTATGATTGCGCCTATTACATAAAATATTGTGTATTAATCTTGAGAGAATAAATTTAGAATACAGTGAATTCAGAAGTGGCATCGATTCTATATGTGTAGTTATACTTCCTTTTATTAACTGACTTCACAAAAAAGAGATTGTCAGTTTGGGTTGTCGTGGTGCAGTTGTACGAGGCTACTGTATGCATGACATATTGTGGATACAAATTTATTTTCCTCGCTTTGGTAAAAATAATAAAATAAATAAGGCTTTAAAGTATGTGTACAGTGTTTACTAAAACATACACAATTTTCTGTTTGTTCTGTTCATTCACTCAATTTTAGTAGGGGCAAATAGAAGTCACAAGATAATATAAAATAAAAAATACAAAGCAGCCCTTCCACGGAGTTAAGCTCCGTGGAAGGGCTGCTTTAAAAATAAAAACCACGGTCACAAATTCATTACAAAATCAACATGAATCCAATTTAATTCACAGCTGGACCATAACAAGAGTAACTTACGTATAATCGTACATATAAAAAATGTTGCCCCGCTGTGAATCCAAGAGCCCTTTGGAAGTAAAATATTTAGTAATACCACTTAATAAAATTTCTCCTAAAGTATAATTTACTGTTCAATTTCTAATATAATGATGTTAAAATATTTTGAGTTTAATCTGATTGGGCTTAGTGTATTCTTCACGCTGTATCTCGTTAAGAAGAATAGGAAGGCTAAGTAGGCTAGGTAAGAAAGGAAGGGAAAAAGGAACCTAGTGCTAAGTTCCGTTCCCAACACAGCAAAAAGACATCACAGCTTACTTAAAACATAGAGTGGTAGACGTAAACGTCAATTTTGTCTTACTTTGGTAAGCGGCATTGTCGTTGAAATTAGAATAATCAGGATAGGCCAATAATAATTTTTTATTGTTATATAGGTTAAAATTGTTTGTGGATTCGATCCTCACTCGAGATTTTTTCCTTTCGACGTTGCAACGTCCACGCCAACGCTTTGACAAGGACACAAGTACCTGTTCATAATTTTACTAAGAAATACCTAGGATATTTTATCTTTATTTTCATTAATCTGTAACAGATCACTTCAATCACTTCAATTCAGATCATTCAACTTCTATATATGGAAGATAAATTTCAAAAATATGTTATAGGGAACGTTTATTAATGTAATAGGGCCCAAAATAGTAATTTTTCAAATTTTTGTGTGTGTACCCGTAAGTCCCGTTTGTGTTTGTAGGGGCTAATAAAAAATATTAATCAAAGTTAAATGCAGTTTTTCTATTATATTAGCTGCTCTCAACATGTAGTGTTTGTTTTACTAAAATCGGTTGAAAAATAAAAAAGTTACGTCAACTTAGACAAAATTGTTACAAAAAAGTTATAAATTTAGCAAAATTTGAGGTTTTGAAGTACAGACAATTATAATAAAAGTGATAATGTTATTAGAACAAGAATATATTAGAAATTAGTTCAAAAAAAAGGGTAATTCAATAATTAATTTCTCTCTCTCAGCGTCACGCCGTATCACGCACATGGCAGGGTAGGCAGAGGGAACTTGGGAACCTAGTGTTAAAACACTCCGTTCCACTTCCGTTCCCACTTTCCGCCGAATTTCAGGCATTGCGAGTTGAGTGGCGGAACTCAACGCCGCGTTTTGCCTTTTACCAGAGCGAAGAAATGAAAACATTAAATATTTGAATTGAAAATATTAAATATATAATTTCCTCGAGTGGGGATCGAACCCAGAACCTGTCGGTTACAGTCACACGCTTGTGCCACTGCGCCACGACAGGCTTCAAATAATTAATAATGTAAAAAATCCACTATAAAGTCACGTTTAGAAATACAGAGATGAATCTCTCTTCTCCTTTGGTAACGAAGGTGTTCAAAATGATGAGACATAGTGTAATGTAATAGAGAGTCATTTTTACTTCGACGATAGCATAAATAACTTCATAAAATGACTTATATCCTTCCGTGCATGTATCTGTTCACACGTGCTCTTAATTAGCTGCTCTTTACAAAAAACATAGGTTAACCACATTAATTTTGAACATGGTATGATTTTAAAATTTAGATGTTATCACGATTTGGTAATGGAATTTATGATGAGGTGTTGGTTGTGGGTTCAATATTTGTTTGGGAGAAATTTTAAATGTTTATATATTTATTTTTTTAATATGTATACGTCATAAATGTACTAAAAATGGATTTGTACTAAAAATAGATTTGTACATTATTACTCAGTGGTACATGAGAAAGTGAAATGAATTGATTATTAAGTTTTTTTTATTTTAATAGAGTTGACATCGTAGCGCAGCGATAGAGGGTCTGATTTTACATGCCGGATGTTGGTTCATTTAGATCCAGAAGAATAATTTTTTTTTAATTTTCTTCCTCTCTGGTAAAAAGACAACGTGCGACTTTGAGATTCTCCACCTGATTCTTCTGTCTCAAAATTTGGAGGGTGTGGGAAGAAGATGAACGCAGTCCCTCAGCATACACTTTAGCTCTGTAATGAATTAGTTCAAGCAAAAAAGTACATTTCTTTTTGTATAATCCTTTAATTTACAGCAAACTATATATTTATTGTAATAAATCAATTTTAGTAAACTCTTTTGTATAGGTTACTAAACTAAACGTCACAACAATAATATTGAACAAAATTGATTAAGTCCACAGTTTTTGTTGTTTCACATATTAAGCCCGGTAGTCGCCAGAACTCAAAATAGATACAAATGAAAACTTTCAACCAATTAATGGAATAAATCTCTACAGGATTTATTTTTAGTCTCATTTATTTGATATATATGCATAGTGTCATGGTGTCATATGTATTCGTTATATAAATTTCAAAATAAATCATATATCAATCTATTGAGGCCTGTCGTGGCGCAGCGGCACAAGCGTGTGACTGTAACCGACAGGTTCTGGGTTCGATCCCCAGTCGAGGAAATGAAATATTTAATATTTTCAATTTAAATATTTAATGTTTCATTTCTTCGCTCTGGTAATAAGGCAAAGCGCGGTGTTGAATTCCGCCACTCAACATGCAATGCCTCTAATTCGGTGGAAAGTGGGGAACGGAAGTGGAACGGAGTGTCTTAACACTAGGTTCCCGGGTTCCATCTGCCTACCCTGCCGCGTGCGGGATACAGCGTGAAGCTAAGTAAGTAAGTAAGTATATCAATCTATACTTTCATACTATATACTATATATTAGAAAGCTAATCAGATTGTGGCCCGTCGTGGCGCAGAGGTACAAACATGTGACTTTAACGCTGTTTGTGGGTTCGATGCCCACTCAAGGAATGAAATATATAATATTTTCAATTTAATTAATTAACGTTTACATTTCTTGGCACTGGTAACAAGACAAAACTCGGAACAAAAGTGGAACGGAGTGTCTTAACACAAGGTTCCCAAGTCCCAAGTTCCCCTATGCCCACCCCCTGCTGTGTGCGAGACACAGCACGAACCTGGGAAGAGTTAAGTAGAGTTGGATGAGTTTGTCTAGTTGATTGCATTAATCTCCGGAACTACTGCTTAGAATTGGATAATTCGTTGTGTCATAGATAGTCCATATATAAGTAAATGCTATACACTATATAACATCACGTTAATCGTATCGCTTGGATTTGTCGAATTCTTACAATGTTTAACTTGCGCCAATAAGTAGAAATTTTTTGTATTAGATGCAATCGGGGAATTGACCTGACTGTATCAACTATTATAAAATGGCACAATGCCTCAACGTTGTTGAGAATAAGGAACGAAAGTATCTTATTGGAAATTATACATATCCCGGACTTGGCAGAGTAGGCAAAGGGAACTTGAGAACATAGTGATGGGACACTCCGTTCCCTTCCCCACTTTCCGCCGAATTTAAGAGTTTGCGTGTTGACTGGCGGATCTCAACACCGCACTTTGCCTTTTTACCAAACAAAAAAAATGTAACATCATATATTTAAAAATAAAATAGAAATGAACCTTTTAGACATAACATATTTATTCAAGTTATTCTACCTTTTCTCAGAACAATGACGCTGGTTGTCTGCTATTCGCATATAACTGTCTTATAAATCATATAAATATTGCGTCCCCTGACGTTTTGCAGTTGAATTAATATTTTAGATTTATAGCAAACTATGTTCATAGATCATATATATAACTATTTATATATATGATCTATGAATTATGATCAATAAAATAAATATTATTTACACTATGGTCAAGTGGTTGGGTGGGCGATGGTTGTGGGGTCGATATTCTAATTGGACTCTTTTCATACAATTGCTTTTTCTATTAAATTCTTTTTTCTAGCTTCACGCTGTATCCCGCACATGGCAGGGTAGACAGGGGGTACTAGGAAACATAGTGTTCAGACACTCCGTTCCAAATAGGTCACTTCCGCTTCCCACTTTACAACAAATTTGAGTCGTTGCGTTGATTCTATACAACTTCTCGCTGTCATAGCTATAATGCAATATCGATCTAAGTGTCAAGACTCTTTGTCGTGACCCAACGAATATTGAATGGCGGAAGTTAACGCCGCGTTTTGTTTCATTTATGTTTCAAATGGATGTTTTCTAACGTCTTTCCTTCAACATAGCTATAGCCTAAAAAATAATATGTAATATACAAAATTTACTATGGTTACAACTAGCACCTTTATATAAACATATATATTCTTAACTACACTATCTCACGCTGTATCCCGCACATGGCAGGGTAAACAGAGGGAACTTGGGAACCTAGTATTAAGACACTCTGTTCCACTTCTGTTCCCCACTTTCCGCCGAATGTGAGGCATTGCGTGTTGAGTGGCGGAATTCAACGCCGCGTTTTGCCTTGTACCAGAGCGAAGAAATGAAACATTAAATTTTTAAATTGAAAATATTAAACATTTCATTTCCTCGACCGGGGATCGAACCCAGAACCTGTCGGTTACAGTCACACGCTTGTGCCGCTGCGCCACGACAGGCCTCACTTATAACTACACTATAAGACTTACAAAGTATATTTTTCACAAATCCCCATAAAGAGTGCATATAAATTTGATAACGATTAAAACGATCGAGTATTAACATAATTTATTGCAGTCAACAACTAAAGCGTCATACAATAAATACATGATATATTACCCGATATATCATTCACAATTTAATTTTAAAGATATAGGTAACTGCTATTGTACTTGCAGTTTAATTTTCTTGATTTTAAACGTTTTTGTATAAAGAGTACAATAATTAAGATATGTTTTTAAAAAAATATATTTTGTCTATCGTAGTCCAGTGGAAAACGGTCACTATGAATATAGGTTTTATTATCGGTTAGGGTAAATTAATCTTTTTGTAGCCAAGATCTGGTATGGCGTTAAGTTACGCCAATTAAAGTGCAATGTGTCAAAATGTAGAATAAATTGGTGAGTAGAATTATCAAATATCTACTTGGTTCTGTCTATTGAATCAAATACAAAATCTATTTTTTTATACTCTACACATTTTAGGCAGAGGCAACTTGCGAGTGTATTTCATCGCGTTTGGTGGTGGTAACGGAACTCAACGCCGCGCTTTATCTTATTACTAGAGCGATAAAATGAAAATGTTAAACATTTAAATTGATAATATTAATGATTTTATTTCCCCGAATGGAGATCAAACCCACAACTGATCGTGTTAACAGTCATACGACTATCCCACTGCGCCACGATATTAAAACAGATACATTTAATTTACTCTAATACAATCGTTATAATAATTCCAAGAACAATCGCATGTACAGCCAGCACAGCGCCAGCACCACATCTAGCCTTATCACATTATGGATATTTAAATACCGTAAAAAAAAAAACATATCAAAAATAGATAAAAATCTTTATTGACAGCTTATAATATTTTACGGTGCAATCTGACACGAGAAAAGGTCTAAGTATCTATTACAAAGTTCTTTACAACCAATTATATCTCATAACTGATTTCGAATACGACTTAAAGGTGCTGTATAAAATATTGATTTTTGAATTAAAAAAAAACTTAACTTGAATTTGTTTTGTTTTTTTAAACTTCAGATTATATTTCTCGTCGGGAAGTTAGAGGGAACCTTGTGATAAGAGTTGGTTCCCTATGTATCAAAACTTTAAGAAACATTGCGTTTTGAGTGGTAAAAGTCAATTTTGTCTTTTTGCAAGGATGACGAAACGAAGAAAAAATTATTCCCCTTAGTGGACATCGAACCCAAAACTGTCATATATATAGTTAATTGATATGCAGGTGCACTACAATATTTTTTTATAGTTATTCTAGTATCCGAGCCTGTTTATGTTTTCATATTAGAACTAATTTCTTACAAGTCAGTTAATGAAAATATTCTACACTCTAAAGTCAATTATTTTGAGGTCTGTCGTGGCGCAGCGGCACAAGCGTGTGACTGTAACCGACAGGTTGTGGGTTCGACCTCCACTCGAGGAAATGAAATATTTAATATTTTCAATTTAAATATTTAATGTTTTCATTTCTTCGCTCTGGTACAAGGCAAAACGCGGCGTTGAGTTCCGCCACTCAACACGCTATACCTCAAATCCAGCGGAAAATGGGGAACGGAAGTGGAATGGAGTGTCTAAACACTAGGTTCCCAAACTCCCTCTGTCTACCCTGCCATGTGCGGGTTACATCGTGAAGCTGAGTAAAGTTAATAATTTAATTTACGTTCATCATGTTCATTCATGAATTGTTTTTATATACCCCGCATATATATATCCACTTGTATATATTAGAATATGTACGAACGCCCCCAAGTTTTCCATTTTTCACAAAATTTTTGGTACATTGGGTATTAAGTTGCGGAACTCAACGCCGCGTCTTATCATGTTACCAGAGCAAGGAAAAGAAAATATCCAAAACTAGAAATTGAAGCCATATTGGCCTCTCAAACCTGTATAGGCTATGTAAAATATATAATATTAACAGATTATTTTTAATGCATACGTCATTTCGTTAATTCCCCGATAATATTGCACAAAGTTATAATTCATACAAAGGCCGGTACCGCCATTTTGATTGTACAAAGCGTATTTTGAGTTTTAAAGCTAATTAATTGTTTTAATTAAATGACGATCGTGTTTTATTTCAAGTGTTTGTTAAAATTATCTTCTTGATCATATAATATTATCTGTAGCGGTGTGTTTTTGTATGGCCAGTACTGATTTTATGTGTTACGTGGTGATATTATGGGCTAGAATTAGATATACTAAACTTAAATTTAAAAAAAGCGTATAAAAATTTTTGAACGAAGCAGGATTTGAACCTGCGCCTCTGGAAAACCGTTCCAGCGCTGACCAACTAAGCCGTTCGTCAGCCAAAGAATTTCGACGGAGCTTGGTGAGAACGAATGGCTTAGTGGGTAGAGCGCTGGAACGGTTTTCCAGAGGCGCAGGTTCAAATCCTGCTTCGTTCAAAATTTTTATACGCTTTTTAAATTTAAGTTTAGTATTTTCTGTCCTAAGTGTGGAATAACATTTTAAAAAACATAGTAAAATAGAATTAGATATTTCTGTTTTTAATATGGTATACATACAACGTTCTCTCTTGGCAAACGGTAATTCTAAGGATTTTTTCTAGATAGCAACAATTTATCAAAATCTCTCCCTACAGAAATGCTAACAACATAAATAAGTTGTAACAAGCGTGTTAATTAGAATTTATATGTAGCTAGATAAGAGCGTATGGCTTAGTGGTCAGACCGTTTGGATGTCTTCTAAGAGCGCGGGTTCAAATCCTACAAAATCACACAAATCATAGTTCAAATTCTTATACGTTTTCTAAATTAGTTTTTCTTTCCTAACCGTGGATAAATATTGCAAAAATATCTTGTAAGAGGTGTTCCTGTAGGAATTTTAACAAACTCTTTGTTGATACTCTGGTTACTTATGCAAGGATAGATCATAACAAATTACACCATTCTAATACGCATAGTTCTAGTTGTACGTACAAGTTTACATATACTCAAAAAAAAAAAATCTCCATACTTTCCCTATTAACACGCCGCTTTATTAGCATCCAGAAATTTTCTATACAGATTTTTTTTTATTTCTAAATATAATTTGTATCTACATCGTCGGTTCCTACTCCAGGAAAATATAATAGCCGGCTTAAGGTTAAAATTATTCATTATAAAAATAAAATGTGTCTTTTAGTTCCGTAACCCAACTCTCAAAGACTTCAATTCGGCGGTAAGTAGAAGGAAGGAACGAAAAGTCTTAGTAGGCAGAGTCAAAGTAAGTAAAGTAAAGTCAAAGTAGGCAGAGGGAACTTGGGAACCTAGTGTAGGTTCCCAAGTTCCCTCTGCCTACTTTGCCATCTGAAAAAAAAAATTACACAAGGTAACAAAATAAAAAATAAAAAAATTCAAACGAACGATGCTGCGACCATGTCAATTGTTTATATTATATAGGCAAAGTAACGTGTCAGAGTGATTCTTCTCTCTCCACACCACTAAGGAGCACACAAAAAGACATCTTACACACACATATATATATATGTAGGTACTACAGATTAATCAACAGCTTGCTCCAGCTATCCGGGGCGCGCCGGGCGAATTCTAAACTGACAATTTGTACCTGGAGATTGGCTGAAAGCTTGGAACTTTACACGAGCACGTGAGCAATCTGGTTTTTAAATTTTTACAAACGAGTTTTGCTTTTGTCTGCAGCGGCGGCGTCTTTTGCGTGAATAATATTATCTATATGTTACATATCCGTGGTCTGTCACTCAGTCAGCTATATCCCGCACATGGCAGGGTAGGCAGAGGGAACTTGGGAACCTAGTGTTAAGACACTCCGTTCCGTTTCCGTTTACCGCTTTCCGCTGAATTTGAGGCATTGCGTGTTGATTAGCGTTTGCCTTGTACTAGAGCGAAGAAATCAATAGTTTGAATATACAAATTGAAAATACTATTTGATCGTCAATTAGCATTTGACAGACAGTAGTATCAGTCTTGCCGGAACCTACCACCGGCCTAGAAGGTAAGTTTACTAAGAAGAGGTGAGTAGAAAATCAACAATTGAAATCTTTTGAAATAAAATTTACTTAAAATATGTATATAACAGCATTTATTTTACGCCTAATATTATTTTTATATACTTTATATATTTTAATATTTGAACGTTAAATAATTTCCTACTATTTCACTAAAATTGTTAGCTTTACGCTGTATCCCGCACGAGGTAGGGTAGGCAGAGGGAGCCCGGGAACCTTGTGTTAAGAAACTCCGTTCCACTTCCGTTCCCCACTTTCAACTCTTCTTTCAACTCTTTCATAAAAATTGTCAGAATTGGAAATTGAAGTTATAATGTAATAATATTTAAATAAAACATTTAATGCGACTGAGTTTAAGAATTACAGCTAGAAAAGCTAGCAAAAAGACAGATGAACTTAGCGTAACTTTCAAGTTTTAATATTTTGAGAACAATAGTCAAGTCACGTATATTCATATGAGTAACGTTTAACAAGTTTATTTAGAGCCATTTAAAATTCCTTACAATAATTGGAATTAAAACTATACGTAAACAATGATTTAATTAAATATTTGATGCCGCGTAGTATATTGGGGAAATTATATGAAATTTTCGGAAATTATTACTTTTATGTTTTTATTTATCGCTTAGTAGGGTTTAAAAAGGGTATGTCAGTGATAAGCCAATATTTTCGTGTGGAGAGTCCATTTTCACATTGAAAAATACATTAACATTACTTTTTATGATTTTTTTTATTTTTGTTCTCATATGATAGCTAGTGCTGAACTGATTTGTTTTACAGAACTCTGAGCTTTTAATTTTACAATTGCTTTCGTTGTAACAAACAATTTAAATTATTATATTATAATTTGCAGCGTTGAGTTCCGCCACTCAACACGCAATGCCTCAAATTCGGCGGAAAGTGGGGAACGGAAGTGGAACGGAGTGTCATAGCACTAGGTTTCACTTCCGTTCCCTCTGCCTACCCTGCCTTGTGCGGGATACAGCGTGAAGCTAAAAAAAATAATATTATAATTTATATTATTGTAACAAATAATTAAAAAAATAAAAAAAAAGTAATTTTACAATATTTTAAATATTAGATTTTACACAAATTAGAATTATTTTGATAAATATTTTTTTCATTTTTAGCTAATTCAATTAAATGATGTATTGTTAAAATAATTACATTAGTCTCAGAAAAATTATAATTCTGACTCACTCAGCTTCACGCTGTATCCTGCACATGGCAGGGAAGGCAGAGGGAACTTAGGAACCTTGTGTTGAGACACTCCATTACATTTCTGTTTCCTTCTTTCCGCGAAATTTAAGGCATTGCGTGTTGACCTCAACGCCGCGTTTTACCTTGTACCAGAACGAAGAAATGAAAACATTAAATATTTAATTTGAAAATATGAAATGTTTCATTACACTTAATGATTTGCGCCCTTAGTTACTTCACAGTACCCATGGGCGCAAGTCTCGAAAATTGGCTTCCTCCCTAGTACGGAAAAGATCTTGGAAGATCGGATCTGAGAAATTAAATAATATAGTGTTTCAATTAAATTTGGTGGTGTAAAGAGTTGCTACTATAATAAGTAATAAGTATAGTTAGAGTTAGAATTGCTACTATATAAGTGGGTTTCGCTTTGGTTTTCTTCAATCGTGCGAAATAGTTTATTTGCCTATCTGTTAATCATATTCAGTTACAAGTGTCATTTACTTTGAATTTTCTAGCCGATAAAAAATTAACAAAAATATGAAAGATATATAAAGATTTGAACAACTTTGTATGACACTAATGAAATAAGTTAATATTTATTTAAAAATATTTATAATTTTTGTTGAGGCCTATCGCAAGTACACGACTTTAAATGCGATAAGTTGTGTCGACCTCCATTTAAGTAAAATTAAATATTTAATATTATAATATCTTCACTCTAGTAACAAGGGACAGTGCAGCGTTGAATTTCGACACTCAACACACAATGCCTCAAATTCGGCGGAATTTGCGGTATCAATGGGAATGGAGTGCCTTAACACTAGGTTCCCATGTTCTTTCTGTACTGTACAGCTGCCTACACTGCCACGTATGGGAAACAGCGTACAATTAAACAAAAATATTCTTGCTAAAGCAGAGAGATGAAAACAATTTTCCCCGAACGGGTATTAAACCCAAACCTACCTAGAACAGTGAAATCACTGTGCTAAAAGCTTTCTAAGTCCCAATGAATATAAGATACATATATACCTTTCCACTTTATTACTGTAATTGAAGTTGTAGAAGAACCGAGCAATTGTCTCGGATGCTACAATTAAAGTTTTTGTCGAACGACGCTGCTATGTAGGAATTGAGTTTTTACGTTAATTGATATCGGTGGGAAACTGCTACTTTGTTATTTTGTCACTTTTTTTATATGTTTTTTTATATGTTTTCTTGAGTATTTGTTAGTTAAATTCAAGTAAATAAGTATGCTAAGGCTGTTAAGGCCTGGTGGCATGAGGGTGTGACTATGAACTCAATGGTTGTGGGTTCAGTACCCGCTAGAGAAATATCAATGGGAATGGAGTGCCTTAAGTAAGTTACTTAGAGAAATGAAATATTTAATATTTTCAGTTTTTTAGCTGCAATAACGAAGGCAGAGTGAAGTGTTGAATTCCATGAATCAACGCAATGCCTCGAGAATTCCATGGCAAGTCGGGATTGGAATGTATTGAGACCAGGTTCCTGGTTCTCAAATATTACAAATATTCAATATCAATATGGCTTCAAGCTATATCCTGCACATGGTAGGGTAGGCAAAGGGAACTTTGGAATATATAGCCTAGTACGAGTATTAAGACACTCCGTTCCGTTCCCGCCAAATTTGAGTCATTCCGTGTTTTTCCAAAATATTATATAGTGGCTTTAATTATTTTTATATACAAACTAAAATTAAACATCAATATATAAAATTAGAATGGTTCAATATTTCAATTATGATTTACCAATTATAACCTCAAGTTATTTGAATCAAGTAATTAATCATTTAATTTATTTAACATGTTCAAGTTGGAAAATTTCTAGAAATCATTTTAATCAAATAAAAGTTATTCAGACGAGAACTAATATTGAAATATTTAATTACATTTTATGTTAGTTCAATGTTTACATAAATTTTTTTCGCGTTTATAGTTAAAAAATCTTTTATATCTATGTGGTTATTTTTATGAAAAAAAAAAAACGGCAATGGAACCCTTACGGCCGCCTTGTTGGTCGTCAGTCCGTATATAAAAATCGATCTCGAGATTCTTAGATGTATGTGGAAATTAATTAAATATTAATTTATATTGTCCTTTGGAGCTCAAAAAACTAAAGTAAACGTAATCAATAGCTATGAACGTTTATGCATAGTATTTTAAAATACGCTAGTCACACACGATAAATCGCAATAGAAATAAAATGTCAAATCGTGAGTAAAAATTAATAGGTATTTTAGAAAAAAAAGACATAAACTTATATTTGTAGTTAATTTTATACGAGATGATTGTATACGTCCGCAATCTTAAATTTGTTAGAGAATTAGTACGGAACTCTCGTGGGTAAGTCCGACACACACTTGATCGCTTAATCACGAATCTTCTAGGCATTTTAAAGCTTTAAGTTGTATCTCGACATAAAGAAGAATAGGAAAAGGGAAAATGCTGTTAAAGCACTGTACTTTCTACCTTTATGTCATTTAATCCACTTTATTGTACACAATATTTTCGTTGGGGATTCGATTGCCAGTGAAGCCATAGAAGAATGTTTTTTTTAAATTATTTATTAACTCGTAATTTCTCCGGATATCTTAATAATGTGTATGAAGCCAAACGCAGCGTTAAGTTCCACTGCTTATCAGTCATTGTTATTATTAGTCAGTGCTTTCAGAATTCGGCGGAAAGTTACAACCATACGTTCCAAAGTGCCCTCCGCCTAGCCTGCTACGGGCGAGTTAAAACGTCAATCTAATTCCTTATTTCCTAAAAAAACTATTTGAAACAAAAGATTTTTAATACTTAATAAATAAAAGCCTCACATTCGGCGAAAACTGGGGAACAATAGTGGAAAGGAGTGTCTTTACACTAGGTTCCCAAGCTGCCTACCCTTGCCATGTGCGTGGGATACAGCGTGAAGCTGAGAATGAGTAATAAATACATAATAATAGTAAATTAAATATTTAATGTTTTCAAGGATAAGCGCGGCGTTGAGCTCCGCCACTTAACATGCAATGCCTTAACATCCAAAAGCGGAAAGTGGGGAACGAAAGTGGATCGGAGTGTGTTAACACTAGGTTCCCAAATCGCCTGTCGTGTACGGAATACAGTGTGAAGCTGAGTGAATATATATTAAATATAGAAATAAGAATTCATAGTTTGAAGTACAGGTTATATAGAAGCTAGCCAAGACATTCCGGTCCTCATACACTAATCCATTTTCTAGACATTGTACGTTGAAAAGTGTAATTCAACGCCATATTTTATCTACCAAAGCGAAATAAAAATAAATACAATCATTACCCCAAGTGGATATCGAGCTGACGACACTCAAATACTGTACCACTGCACCACAAGCGCCTTTAATTAAAATTTATTATACCTACCAAGTAGCAGAACAATAAAAACTTTAACATCCATTGTCCTTTCATTCGCTGTTACGATTGTAGGAGCCAAGCCTCGTAGAAAACAAAAACACGCGACGACATCTCGTAATTAAATAAATTAAAGTCAACGCAACCGCTGACGGCGAACGATCTTTTTGTTGATTCCTTTTAATTGTTGCTTGTTTGATATCAAACTGTAGACGAAGATAGTCTAAATTGTGACCCAATATTATATTAGCTTCACTCTGTTTCCCGCATTTATCAGAAAAAAGGAGAGGGAATTCAGATTTAAAACCAAATTTTCGAAACAGAAGTGGCGAAACTTAACACCGTGTTTTGTTTAAAAAATAGTTAATATACGCAAATGAAAAAAATCACTTTAGTTGTAAAGAAATTGCATTACATAAATATGTCTTGTTTTTTTTTTCGGAATAGAGAGAGGTCTGGTGGCTTAAAATGTCTTTTACCGTTCATCATATTACATAAACATATATTAGAGATGCCAAAAATCTCGGAGGAAGTAAAGCAATACTCAACCAACCACAAGAATCGTCTGACAAACCACCCAAATCCTCTATCTAATATGCTCTTGCACCCAAATCGCATTAGAAAAACTAACGTATTAACTCATTGAGCGATGGCTTCGACTCTTCAAAAATCACAATCTCTAACAACTCACCTGATTATAATTATATGACAGATCACAGGTGCCCGATTTAGAAAAAAATTGATATATATCGTTTTTCGATTCTAAATTAAACTTGTTATATCTTTCTTCCGCGCCACGCAGCTGTGGACTGACCTGCCAGCTTCATCCACGATGTAGATACTTTCAAAAAAAGGGTATATGTATATCTACCTTAAAGGCCGGTACTTGTAGCTTCTCTGGTCGGGGTCTCGGGCTCACGGGGTCGAGACACTAAGTAAGCTCTACGATCAGGGTGCCATGATCACTTACTATGTTGTGTCTTGTATTCTTATTACCCTTGCCTTATGCATAAAAATATGTTTTTAAAAATTAATTATAAAAATGATTCATATAATGTAAGTATATTATTTTTCCTTTAATTATTTCTAAGTTTAGTGCATTGAAACAAGAAAAATATTCAGCTTTATACATTGGTATGGATCTGACTACATCTACAGTTATATAGATGCGAGAATCACATTCAAGTTTCAATTGATAAACAATTCTCCAAAAGAATTTCCTAGCGAGAGCGACATATGACGCAGATTTAATTTCGTATTCTCGGCTCAGCATCTGTTGTGTTGCAAAAAATATCTTCCTGAGTAAGTTTTTGTTGAGCTTTTTTAACAATTTTGAGCTTAGCCAGAGAAATTAATTGTTTCCGGTCAAGTTGGTACTTTTGTTACTATATTTTTTTATATCAGGTTACATTCGTCTAGTGAGTAATTAAGTTTTAATTTTTGTTTATGTTTGGTTTTTTAAAAGACGTGCTCTGTATTATTGTAATTATGACGGTCGTTGGTTCGAATCGTATTTCAAGTAATTCAATATCTTCATTTCCTTGCAACAGCATAATGCAGCGTTAAGTTACGTCGTCTAACCCGCTTTAGCTTCAGGCTGTATCACGTACATAGCAGGGTAGGGCAAAAAGTATATTGGAATCTAGTGGTAGACTCTCCGTTCCGTTATTCACATATAATGAAGTTGCATCAGACTAGCTTTGATATACCTGCCATAAAAAGAAACAACGAATCGTCAATTTATATAAACATTCCCATCCATTAATTATTGAGTATTATCGAAATTTCAATAGGAAATTTTCATTTCGAAACAATTCACACTATTTAGGTATACAAACCGACTATAATTTTAATCAAAGCAGAAATACTAAGAGCAACTATAGCAGCAGTACCCTAAATTATTGTACGTATAGTTTAATTAATACGACCGTTGAGAATAATCTATTTGAGCAAATATTATGAATTTGCAAATAAAGTTACATTTAGTTAGTTTAATAGTTTATATGGTATTGCTGTGATCTTTGATGGTTAGAGAGGAATGTTTAAATGAATTAATAAGGAAATAATATATTATTCTTTTGTTTTGCCTGCACTACTCGGGACAATACAATTCTGCTTAATTCGTCATTTAAAACTTGCTATCGCATATGTTAGTAGGTAGATTAGTTTCTGTAGATAGATTAAATAAAGATAATTATATTTGGAATGTATATTCAAATTTAAAATTTTGTAAGTCCAGTAGTTTTGTCTTTATTTTGTCAGTCAATCACTTACTCACAGGATATTCTTATATATTACATATACCTAATATATAGACGAACGAAGTCCACTGTAACAAAGTCTAACTTTTAGAGTTCAGAGACATGGTTATATTATTTTTTTTTTTGTTATAATTATTTTCGTTTCTTCGCTTTAATAAAACAAGCGCAATGTTGAGATCCGCACATCAACATGTAATATTTAGAATTTAGCAGAAAGATTAACGGAACGTAGTGCCATTAGGCTGTCACTTCTAATACGATAACGTTATTATTTATAAAAAAAAATATTTATTATATACATTTTTATGGATGTTAGATATGAAAATAATCCTTTTCCTAGTTCTGCACAATTCTTTGACATTTTACGCTTAATAAAGCATTGCGCTGAGCTTCGAAATTCAACAAAAGCTCGTAACTCAACGCCACGGCTTAGTGTTATTACCAAAACGAGGAAATGAAAATATTTAATGCTCGTATTGGAGAATCGAACTCACAACCATCATTTATCTTTATACGTTACATTACTGCACCAATACGGTCCATTACCACATATATTATCTATATAGAAAATTTAATATAGACAACCTAAGTTATGGCCGACAAAGCCGCAGCCAGCCGCTAGTATGTACACGAATATTAAACATTTCTAAGCACGGTAAGCCCTTCGACCGCGCCGTAAATGGAATGCGACCGCGGAACGATCAGTTATATGGGGTACAGGACTTATGGGATTCAAAGGTAGATTTTTGTTTCACGTAGCTGTGTATATGTAAACTATGATATTCTATAATATTTGGATCACATTTTTGACCGGCACATAAAAGAGAGAATCTATAAAATGAGATGGGTATGGACGGATGAATGATGGTCAAAGAATTATGAAAAAAATAATGTAACCAACACTAATAGGGAAGGTCTTGGTTGACCCTTGGATATACAACTTCATTCAGCAGTTTTTCATGCGATATTAACTATTTTCTTTAAAGCTTTCGCCATATTAGAAAGTGACACCTAGCAGTGTGGGTAAAGGAATCGTAGGAACCTAGACAGAGATAGTCTCTTCCGTTCTCTACTTTGATACCGAATTTGAGACACTGAATATTCGGTGGTGGAACGCAACGCCGCGCTTTGCCTTGTTACCAGAGCGAAGAGGTAAAACTATTAAATTTATCATTTTCCAAAGGGGTTCAAACCCTATGACATGACAAGCCTCTTTACTTCACGGCCTCTTCATGACGTTTTCGCCTCTTTCGTCTATACGTAATAGCGTTAAATCACTATAACGTTTTATAATAGTGACTTATTAATCCCTTCAATGCTGTACGCAATCATCTGAAAACGAGGCCGCGGAGGATACCTGGAACGAGACGCTCCCAAGGGGTGTTTATAAATAATACTTAAACCCAATGAACAGTTGAAAGTAATACTATTAGATGAAGTGAGAGTGTTATATTATAAAATTCACTTGTACGTACGGCTTTGTCTATTTTTTTTACGTTAAAAAACTGGTTCTTGGCACTTAGTAGTGTAGGCAGCTTAACCTGGGAACCTAGGTTTGAGACATTCCTACACTACCGTTTTAAATTTTCTGCCAAATTTTGTAGGCATTTCGGGTTTAGCGGCAAAAATAAACGTACTTTGCATTGCTACTGGAGCGAAAATATTAAAGGTTCATTTTCGCAAATGGAAATCGAACGAACAACTCGATGTGTATATTTTAAAAATAACGATTAATAATGAATATAATAACGTAGTATAATTATATAGTGGAGCTAAAATATTTTATTAGTTTCAAACAGTACTTTTAGAGCTTTTAAGCTTTATAAGTTAAGTTTGGAAGTGTGAATTTAAGTTCAAAGAATTGCGCATTTACCCCTAATGTATAAGTATCAGACTTAACCAAGATAGTGGCAGATTCGATTCTTGTTTAAGGATATGTTTATATCTGTAATAATAATAATTTGTATGATGATAATTAATAAAAATATGTATATTTATTCGTTTCCATGATTTTGAAATAAAAGAACTATGAAAAGCACTCGTAAATTTCAATGATGGTTAAGTAACGGGTCAAATAATGATTCTACCGAATTGCTTTATTCTTCTTTCCTACACAGGCCTAGTCTGTAATATATTTCAAATATTTTTTATTCCCTTAACGAAATATTATTCCTACATTATTGAAGATGTGGCCTTAATACTATTACGAAATAGATAAAACATGGAGAAACTAACCGTGAAGGTTAAAATGAAAATGATTTAGAAAACAACAATGTAAGCAGTTTAAAGATTTTCTAGAAACTGATAAATTCACGATGTATACTGCACAGTAGCGGAACTTAACTCCGCTGTTGAGTGGATCGCAAAAGAATGACTGATGTGTAGAAAATTATACTAAGTATACCGTGTCCACTTTTTAATATGTATCTATCTGGAACTAGGGAAAGTATCGGAAAATTCAATACCTTAACGTTGGGTTTTCTTACACAGCTATATAACAGGGATGAAAACGTAACTGATAATTTTAACCCCTCATAGCTTATGAAGTAAGAATCGAACTGACATCTTCCGATCAAACAGTAACAGATATACCAAATTTATGACTGATATAAATACTATGAAATTCAACAAAAAAGCACATTGATAGCCGCAAACCACATATCATTTTGATTGTAATTTATTAAATCATAATTTATGGTGAAACAATAAAGTTTATTTTTGAACTTCTACTATACGGTAAGCGCTATTTAAGGATTATTTTTCTTGATGCCTATTTTTCCCAAGTTCCCTCTATCTTCCCTACCATACGCGGGGAGAAGTGAGAAGCTGAAAGCATATGGCGCATACATGTGCCACCTACCAGCGCGGTCCCTATAATTGTCTATAACCAATTGTCTATAACTATATTAATAGACAAGACATTGCAATATTTCAACCAACATCAAAAAAAGTAGATGCTCAAATCAAGTGATATGTTTTTGTGATAAATACGTCATTTTTAAAGTTAGATCACCTGACCATGTGGTCCCTTTTTTTCCAAGAGCCATACGGGCAAAACGCATGTATCAAATACAAATCATCATAAGCTCCATTTGCTAACAATTTCCAAAACATCAATAGATAGTTTTTTTTTTTTTTTTCAGTTTCACGCTGTATCCCGCACTAGGCAGGGTAGGCAGAGGGAATGGAAGTGAAACCAAGTGTTATGACACTCCGTTCCACTTCCGTTCCCCACTTTCCGCCGAATCTGAGGCATTGCGTATTGAGTGGCGGAACTCAACGCCGCGCCTTTCCTTATTACCAGAGCGAAGAAATGAAACATTAAATATTTAAATTGAAAATATTAAATATTTCATTTCCTCGACTGGGGATCGAACCCTGTAACCTTTCGGTTACAATCATACTCTTGTGCCGCTGCGCCACGACAGGCCTCATCAATAGATAGTAATAGCGGTTAACTTGCCTAACATTCAGTGAATATAATGATACCGTAGAGAACTATCTCTCTACCAGCGTGGCAATTTGAAGGAACAATAATATATCACTCGGATTAATAGTCGGTACACGTTAGTTTGATTGTGGTTCTCGTTTTACGAATTTAACTTTGTAGAGAGACATTCTGCTCCACTTCCGTTCCTCACTTTCCGCCGAATTTGAGTCATTGCGTGTTGAGTTGAGTTGAGCGGAACTCAACGCCGAAAATTATCCATAATTGCTATATATCTTTGGATTGGGCTGACTCAAAAGATTAATTATTTATGTGGTCTAAGATGCTGTTTACCTGAATATTGTGTATTTATGTCAACTTGATACCCCCTCGCGATCTCATGATATAAGATTTTGATAGAAGCACAACAAATGGCTCCGTTATATTTAAAACAAAAACATAACAAAGCAAACTTTTACTTATGACACTGAACGACATTTAAATAATTAATTAGAAATTCTAAACAAAGTAAAGAATTTAAAAATAAAACATGGTATAAAAAAATATAATTGATTTTTTTCAGCTTCACGCTGTGCCAATCGCCTAGTAAGCAGTGAACCTGGTAAGAGGAATCTAGTGTTAAGACACTCCGTTCCGTTTCCTCATTTCCAAATTTAAAGCATTACATGTTGAGTGGCGGAACTCAACGCCGCGCTTTGCCTTGTCTCCAGAGCGAAGAAATAAAAAAATAATAAATATTTAATTTGAAAATACCACATTTCCTCGAGTGGAAATCGAATCCATAACCTTTCGTCAGTTTACAGTCACACGCCTGCCCCTACGCCATGACAGGCTTCATTCTATAATATTAGAATAAATATAAACAAAACTACCTTTATTTATTATAGTATTTAAATAATTCAAGGATTTACAGTGATTTATGTACGATGAGACGTGATGCTCTTAATCTCGTCCAAGTTTTTATGACAGGCTACGTGTTTTGACGTTATCTTTACTTGAAGGGTTGAAATCTTTGTACAATTTGTATGTATTTGGTTTGTTATTTATGCTTTTGGAGCTATATTCTATAGCTCCAAAGCTTCTCTTTGGAAAAAAATAATTGCAGGTAGAAATATATTTTTTTCAGCTTCTGCTGAATCCTTTGCATAGAAGGGCATGCAAAAGGAACCTGGGAACCTCTTAAGACACTCCATTCTCATTAAGATACTTCCATTTCCTACTTTCCGCCAATTTCTGTAAGCATTGCCAGAACGAGGAATCGAAGCCACGACGGCCACGTTAATAATCGCATGTGCTTCTGTCTTTGTGCCACGACGATAGTATGCCAAGAACATTTATTCTTCTTAGTCTACTAGAATTCGTATGTTGAGTGGTGGAGCTGAACACCTTCCAATGTTTGTAAGATTGAACTCCTTTAATAGCATTCTCTATGAGAGACTTTTCCAGTGTGATTTATTAACTTTTATGCACTTGCTAGATATTATTAATTTTCTTTTCAATAGGCAGATAAAATTAATTATAAATAAAAAAACAAAAAAACGGCTATACGATGTATCCCGCACATGGCAGAGTAGGCAGAGTGAGCTTCGTAACCTAGTGTGCAGACACTCTGTTCCCATTAAGGCACTTCGTACGTAGTAGAGATCTTTCAAGTCGCACGTTCGTACTTGTAGGAAAAATACTTTTTGGAATTAAAAGCCAAATTTGTGGCCAGCTGTAGTCAGCAATCCAAATATGATTTATACGTTTTCTAAATAAATATTTTTCCTTCCTAAATGTGGATTGAAAGTTTAAAGTTAATACATAAATAAATATAATTTCTTCTTTAAAAAAAAATAAACTAAGACGATCTTTATAATAGTTCGTTAAGATACTTAAACTTTATAAAAACATGCCAATATACAATATGTAAAAGTGAATTACGAATCAGGATTGAAGAAGACACACTGTGGTATGCTTACCTCGGATTTAGTAAGATGAAGGTGGAAACTACAAAAAAAAATATGCCAAAAGGTGTAAAAAACTGAAATAAAACAAAAGGAAAGTCCGAAAAATAGCGAAAAAATCATATAATTCTCGGTCTTAAAGGGCATAAAACACTATATAAAATATGCGGGGCGCCCTCAGAATATGTAATGCTTAGACTTTGGGCCCTCGAGCGACGCCGCCCTAATCCGTCACTTGTCAAGGCTATGATAAAATGTACCTTTGAATATTTCTACTACTTTGGGTGAAGATTTAAAGTTGATCGAGACCTCTCGTGAGAAACAAACGTGTGATGTTGTAGGTTTGATCGCCATTCGAGACAATGAAATATTTAACATTTTCAAATCCATTTTTTTTTTAATTCTTCGCTCAGGTAAAACATGAAATGAGAATTAATATTTTAGTAATGAAATATAGTAGTTAATTTTACTATTTTTATAATTCACTCTGGTGTGAAGGCAGTTCGTGGAGTTTCGCCCTGAGTTTCTTTCTTCTGAGTTTCTTTCGCCGGTTCTTCTCAGGTCTGAGGCAGTAACTTTAGTAAACTGGTGGTAAATTGTTTGACGTACAAAAAACGAAGCTTGTTACTTCTTATTTTGAATAAAAATATTTGAATTTGAATTTGAATTTGAATTCGCCCCTCAACACACAATACATAAATTCAGTGGAAAGTGAAGAATGAAAATAAGTGTCTCAAAACTAGGTTTATTAGGATTCTTTTGCATACATCGGATAAAAGGCTAACAAAACCACACGGAATTAACTACAGAGTTGGGCTAATTCCTACGTATAATAAATTTGTGACTGATCGCTGTCTATACAAGGAAGTAAAATAGGAAAATATATAATTTGGAGTATTTATTGATGTAATACCCCGAAATAAAAATGCTACCTACATGTTTGATTCTTATATAAAAATGTTATATCAATATAAAGTATTTTCTTTGACAAAATGACTAAATGCGACGCCGCAAATAATATTTTATATTGTCCTCTAAAGTAGAGTAGAGAGTTCTCGCTCTGGTAGATAACGAGGATGGTAGAGTTCCGCCATTCAACACGCCACGATCAATAAAATTGCCAAAACGTGAAGGTGTTAAATGCTTGTCACAGCCTAGAATTAAAAAATAAGTACTTACAACCAATCATAAATATATGAGAACTAAAAAATTAAAAAAACCCTTTTAAATTATTTCCTTGCATAAATTGAAACGGAAATATAGATATTTGAGAAATATGCAAATGTCAAGAATTATATTATAAGGGTAGCTTCGGGCGAGATGGTCCTAATCTGTCGCCATCACGCTACGTACTTATGTATGTCATAAAATATAATATTTGATTTTCTGTGGGTTTAATTACTTTATTTTAATTCTTACTTAAGATTGAAATAAAATTCAATTTGTAGAACGTTTCTTGTTAAGTGGCTGAACTTAACTCCGCGCTTTGTTTTACTAGGTCGAAAAAATATTAAAAAACTAAATGAAATGATTCTCCAATGAACGATTCTGTTGCAAATTGAGACAAATATTATTTCTTGTTTCTTAAATATTTAGATAAATATATGTATATCTTGTTTTATATAATATAATATATTAAACGTAAAGCATAGGCTTATCTACCAGGATTGGCCTCGGGCTTAGTTGATAAGATAGTACAGGAGCCGGCTTTTCGAAATAATTGTTCTGGAATAAAATATTTTAAAGCATTACATTTTTTTTGTGTTACGTATTTAAAATACATGTTTTTTAATGTTTTTTGTGTATCGTTTGCGTGGTATAGTTACATAAAGCATGCTATAGCTAACGTACCCAATATATGTCTATTTTCATAATCTTCTTTGTAAAATAGTAATATAATGCCGCAATGCCTCAAATTCGGAGGAATGTGGGGAACGGAACAGAGTTTCTTAACACTAGGTTCCCGGGTTCCCTCTGCCTACCCTGCCTCGGGCGGGATACAGCGTGAAGCTAATGCCGCAATCCTGTCGGCTAAGATAACTTATCGAAAATTAAACAAAGACTTGATCATTCATATATTCATAACGATCCTTCATATTTATTTTTATATAATTTATTATAAAAATTCAAAAGTTATTGTCGACTCTTACACTATAAATGCGTAATCTACTCTATGTCACACGGTTTAAACTGATACATGACGTCCCTATCCTTCACCTTTGATATGTCTCCTTAGTGATATGTTCACATAGTATTGTGTTTTATAAATATATAAACTAAAACTTACATTGTAATATTTTAAAATTTGATTAAATACATTTTTAGCGATGGTTATGATTTCTGTTGCCACTCAGAGTATTTATAGAAAAAATATACAGCTAGATAATATACAGAGGCAAAGTGCAGTGTTAAACTCTGCCAATCGACACACAATTTGGACTTAAGAATTGAAATGAAAAATATAGAATGGAGTATACTATTGGTTTTCCTCGAAAACCAATAGACAACGAACGAGGACCAATTCCTTCAGCTTTTTGTCAATCAATACTTTGATAGTTACGTAAATTTATAATTACATAATTACCTTTGAAATGCCGCGTTAGTGGGCTAGTTAGTGTATTTAAAGTCATGACAGATTAATTTGATCCACTCTGAGCCCAGAGTCCGACTGAACTGATTACTACTTAGACACTAATATTTATATAGTCAATAATGGTGGTAATTCAAAATGGCCACCGCAACAAAACAATAAAAAAAAACATATGGATATCAAATTTGTAAAACACGTAAGATATCTTAAAGCCTTATTTTTATAATTTTTTTTTTTGTTTAGTTTTTCTTTTTTTTTTGTGCTACAAACATAAGGAAACAACATTATAATGAAAAGATTTGATATTATTACCTAAAGATTACAATTTGAAGCCTGTCGTGGCGCAACAGCACAAGCGTGCGAGCTGCGACGTGTTGTGGGTTCGATCCCTACTCGAGGAAATGACAAATGTTTTCTAGATTAAATATTTAATATTTTTATGCTCAGGAAACAAGGCGAAGCGCAGTGTTGAGTTCCGCCACCCCCAACACACAATGACTCAAATTTGGCGAAAAGTGGGGAAAAGATATAAGACAGAGTGTCTTAACACTAAGTTCCTAAATTTCCTCTGCAAACCCTGCCATGTGCGGGGTACAGCGTGAAGCTAAAAAAAATACAACTACAAAGATTACAATCTGCTACCTTTGAATTAATGCATTGGTTGCATAGAATTTATTTTCTACTGAGCTTCTGTGGTGTTTTAATATATAATTTTTATAGCCAGCATTATCATGTCAACAACAAGCTCATTTTTTATAGAACCAAAATGTAGTATGGCCCTCCTGGGACATTACTGAAGTCGTCGCCTGCGGCTCACACTAAGAAGTATAAGAATTTATAAGAAAAATATTTAAATATATCGCTTTGGTTTACTTAGTATGAACCAAAAAGACGTAAAGTATTTATATAGATAATATTATACAATATAGATACTATCTATATAGAAAATATTATATTTTCGTTTAAATGTATTGTACAATTTTAAAAGTGGTAAAGTTACTAATCTTAAAAAATATGTCTTAAAAGAGAAAATATATTTTATTATCATATATCCGCTTGAACAGTTTTCAAGAGACGCAGGTTCAAATCCAGTTACTGTTAAAAATGCTTATATACATATTCTTAAAAAAATCCTATTGCTCCAACTCCTATTTCTTAGTACACATAAAAACAACAAAGTTAAAAAAAATCCTGTTTTTATATAAACTTTTTTAATCAATATCAAACTTACTATCTTCGCACGTAAAATTCTATATAAGAAGGTAAATCACCGTACCATTGGGGTGAAATGCTAAGAATAATAACCGTAGCATACAAATAGGGGAACGATAACTACATATCTCATGGGACATCACTCGACTCGTTGCCGCCGGCTCAGACATACATCCTTATGTATAATTAACTCGTAGGTACATCACTATTTAGTACACTTTTAGCTTCAAAGAAGGAAAGATTTATGTGCGCATTGATTTGATAAATTTTGTATGATCAATGATCTATTATGCAGATCACATCGTTTATCGGTCTGTTGCTAATTTTATTTTGGTATATAAGAAACTTTTATCTGTAGAGATTTTACTAGCAATGCGCTCGCGGCTTCGCCCGCTTGCAGTACATAATTATTTACCATTCTGCATTACTGTTATTTTCTAATGAAAATATTCATTTAGAAGCAATATTTAAAGCGATATGCCTATATTGAAAAATATAGTTTCAGACAGTTTGATAAAACATTTTTATTGATAGTTATTCTGTCGAACATTTTTTTTAAAACGGACATACACCGTTACAATTTGATTATATTTATATTTTATGATTATAATACCCGTACTGAAAATATTTTAAAAATGAATATTATATATATATATATATATATATATATATATATATATATATATATATATATATATATATATATATATATATATATATATATATATATATATTCATATATATATAATATTTATATATAATATTCATGTCGTGGGTTGGATCTCATTCGAGAAAACGAAATAGTTAATTTTTAAGTATATTATTTAATGTTCTAATTTTTTCGCTCTGATAAAGGGCAGCGTTAAATTCTGCCACTTAACACACACAATGCCTCAAATGCGGCGAAAAGTGGGGAACGGAAGAGAGTGTCTTAACACTAGGTCTTGTCGTGTGATTGGTGATGGTGTCGTGATGTGATGGTGTCGTAAGAGGCGATAAAAGTGCGTGTGGTAGAGTCACGTTGCTAGTAATGGCAACACGCATGGGCAGACTCGACCGGATTATTACCATTTAACCGGCATTTAAGAACGGCGTTAAGTAGTGGCTTTGGCCACTGCGTTTCGCATTAGGTAATGCCGGGCTCCGGTGCCCACCTTAAAGGACGGCAACGCTCCTGTAGCCGTGGCTACTCGGGGCCGTGGGCGACGGTGATGACTTACCACCAGGTGACTCGTACGCTCGTTTGCCGTTTTTTCCATAAAAAAAAAAAGTTTTCTCCGCCTATTATTACAATAGGTAAAAATAATTGTGGTATGTATCTATTATTCTATTTAATATTAAATTGTTTTAGTAATTTTTAGATGAAAATAAAACAAATATGTTTCAAAAACCATTTTTTCGACATTTGACTTTGACAATTGACAGCATAAAAATCTCTTGACTATTAATCTTACAAAAAGATACCAGCTTAAACAAGAAATTCCTTAAACAAGCATCGAACCCACACCTATTACTTCCGACATAGTCACCATAAAAACATCATCTATACGCATCCTTCATCGCCCACAAGTAATTTACTTCAAAATTACAACAGCAACTACAAATACGATTCTATTATAAAACTCCTTAGTGGGTGGCAACAAAGAGATACAATAAAAATGTCGTTCGAACAGTACTTTAGATTTACGTCAAGTAATTAATCACGTGTAGTTACTGATCTATTATTAGTCAGATTTGTGAAGATCGCGCTAATGGATAATTTTGTTGTTAGTTTGAAAATGTCGAGTATTAATAGACATGAGAGGGCATATGATTATAAAGGAGTTATATGTATGTTCGATTATCGCGGGGAAATAAATATATATATATTATTTTCATTTCCTTGATAGACAAAGCATTGCGTTGAATTCCGCCAATCAACAGGCTATGTCTCACAAGTTAAATCATAGTTAAACGCTGTTTTAACTGAGACAAGAAAAAAAAAAAGAAATAGAAAACTTGATTTAATTTAGAAAGAAACTATTCTAAAGTAAATTTTACTCAAACACAGATGAGACGTATAAAATATTAGAATAACTAATATTTTATGTGTTCATTGACCTTTGAACTTAGAGAAGTTGAAATTGTAAATTGAACCATATAGTTTAATTGAAAAATGAATTTTGTTTATTCTTATATATATATTTTTTTTAATTCACGATGACGCTTATGGAAGGCTAAGCAGAGTGAACTTGGAAATCTAGTGTTAAGGCACGTCGTTAGCAGAACAAATAAATGAAATATTAAATATTTTTATTATACATTTTTTTGAATTATTAGTTAATAACTGAGAGTAAATATAATTTAATATCTTCTCTTTATCCTTATACATTATGCGGTACTCGACGTCGTGCTTTATAGGCGACAGGTTAAATTAACGAAATATGTTTTATGGAGATTCACGCTTTTCCCTGCATGTAGCAGGAAATGCCGAAAGAACCTTGTTAATATCCACCCGAATTGGATACATAGCGTGTCGAGTAGTGGAACTGTTACGCTATCTTCTTTTCTAAGTTTAAAAGAAAATGTTTTTTACCTCCAGTGAGCATCGAACCCACAACCATTCATAGCCTAACGTCCTATTGAGAGTAGTCTATATAATTTAGGCAATATTTCACAATGATTAAACTCTATAACAATGTGTCACACACGACCATATTATGCCATCAATTTTTCGGTGACCGTTCTAAGAAAATTGGATGAAAAATTAAAATTCCACAGCACACTGTAGACGCAATTTTTATTAAAGAAAAAGCTTCCAAAAGCTTAGAAACGCCCTGCGGGAGGCTTTTATAAGCGAACAATAAATCAAGAGCGGGAAAATATTTAAAAACTTATATACGTTGCAAGATTCTTGAGATTCGTGCATTTTGTGGTTAGAAATAGGTAAAATAGTTATATTTATCTATAAAATTATAAAAAAAAATCGAGGTTGTTATGGCGCAAAGGGGCACAGTGTAATTGTATCACAAACTTTTTGTGAGTTCCAACTAAAAAAAGGGTACCTGAGTGTTAAGACACTAAATAATTTTAAGAAATTAGGTTCCCACTACATTCCCTGGTATATGTGGGATACATCGTAAAGTAAAAAAATATTTTTTTATCTCTTTGTCCATCTAGTGCTAAAGGCGCATCTTCTTAACTACTGAACAATATTTTAATCAAAATTGTAAAAATTGTAACTGATTTTGAAAGCTAGGATACTAGATGCAACTCCATAGTAGTCCAATTAAATTGTAAGAAATACTTGAAGAGGCCCTTTGTGGTGCAGAGGCACAAGCCGGTGACTGTAAATACAAGAGTTGGTGGGTTCGATCCTCATCACTCGAGGTAATGATTTATTTATTAACTTCAATTTAAATATTTAATGTTTTCATTTCTTCGCCCTAGTAACAAGGCAAAGGCGTTGAGATCTTCCATTTAACATGCAATGCGTCGAATTCGGCGGAAAGTGGTAACCGGAAGTGAGCGTCTTAATTATAGGTTCAAAGTTCAAAGTTCTCTCTGCTTACCCTGTCATGTACGGGATACTGCATGTATCTGAAAAAAAAAACAAAGAATAAATATTTAGATCATGTTTAAACAGAAGTTGTTTAAACTGATAAAAAAATCTTTATAGCATATAAAATTAAACATCTGGAACATTCGATGATGGTCGATAACAGAAGAATAGAAATTTATAAAATAAGAAAATTTCATATTGACATAAGCAGTTAATTATGATAGCAAATTTTATTTGACAAAAAACATTAGTTGACAATTTGGACATTTGTATCGCAGATCCCAAAATGGCAACGGGATGATAACACTCTTAAGTAGCATTATTTACCTTTTTAAAAATTGTTTGTGTGAATTATATGTTTATATATTAGAATTACCCTTTTTTGAATATTAAAGATATAATATGAAATATTTATATCTCTACCCAACTGAGACTTGTTATTTTATATTATAGCTTGTAAGGAAATATTCTTTTTTTTAGCTTCACACTGTATCCCGCACGAGGCAGGGTAGGCAGAGGGAACCCGGGAACCTAGTGTTAAGACACTCCGTTACACTTCCATATCCCACTTTCTGCCGAATTTGAGACATAGCGTGTTATGTGTCAACGCCGCGCTTTGCCTTGTACCAGAGCGAAGAAATGAAACATTAAATATTTATATAGAAAATATTAAATATTTCATTTCCTCGACTGGGAATCAAACCCAGAACCTGTCGGTTACAGTCACACTCTTGTGCCGCTGCGCCACGACAAGCCTCATATTATAAATGTATAATTTACTTCGCTGATTACTCACTTATTATTTGTTCCCACTTAGCCACTTAGGCATCGCTTTGGTTAAAGGGAAACAGTTTCAATTTTATTGAAAAGAGCAACAGTTGAGTTCGTCAAAAAAAATAAATAAAAAAATCTAATAATATACAATGTTAACCTTCAGATATACCAAAGCCGATTCTGTAGTTGTAGTCTACTCCAGGCGGTTCGACAGAACATAGAAATAAGCGTGTAATTTTTTCTCGCAGAGGCAGAGGAAACTTGAGAACCTAGTGTTAAGACGCTCCGTAGTGTTCCACTTTCTTTCTGTCGAGTGGTGGAACTCAATGCCGAGCTTTGCTGATTTAGCAAAGCGAAGAAATGAAAATAATAAATATTTAATTTTCTGGAGTGGAGATCGAACCCATTACCTTCGCATGTACAGTCACTCCTTTGTACCCTACGCCACGACAGGCCTCAGCCGTAACAACCAGAAGGTAACTGGGAAACAAGCGTTAAAACACTCCGTATCCATTACAACAGTTCCCTTCCCCAATATTCACATTTTAATTATATTTATTTGATTTTCTATCTAAAACAAATTCACTTTAATAAACACTTTAATAAGTGTATATTTAAATTTTTAAAAAAATATGCAGAAAATATTACAGTAGAAATTTAATTTCTTTCACATTCATTTCATGAACTATCATGAAGTGGTAGAAACTTATAAAAGTTGTGGTGTTACCTAACTTTGTAGTCACAAAGCTCGGAGTTTAGTAAACAGCTTTTTATAGCTGTTAATGCTAGTTCTACAGTTTGCTGCGAGCGACCTATATCTTTATATTGAAACTTTTTAATATTATGTATTTTTTTTTTAACCCACGATGCGAAGAGAGGAGTGCTGTAAGTTTAATATGTCTGTGATACCGTAGCTCCTGAATAAATTAATGGGTTTAAGGGCGATTTTTTATTGAAAGCTTTTAACTATGTTTTATGAGAATTGCGAGTGGTTTCTAGCGAGATGACATAGTATTTTTTTGGTTGGGGATTTTCGTTTATTCAGCCTCACATGGCAGGGTAGGCAGAGGGAACTTGGACACCTAGTGTTTAGAGACTCCGTTCTACTTCTGTTTTACACATTCGAGGCCAAATTTGAGACATTGCGTGCTGAGTGGCGGAACTCAACGCCGCGCTTTACCTTATTCCCAGAGCGTAGAAACGAAAACATTAAATATTTAATTTGCAAATATTATAACATTCTTTATGATAATAATGTCTTTGATTTTCGCGATTGTTCCACATTTTAAATGAAACACTTTTAACAGGATTAATCGCGTTTATTGATTTTTATACATGTTTTTGAAAACCCGACGTTTCGAACACTTTACAGTAGTCTAATGAAAATCAATATACGCAATTAATCCGGTTAAAAGTGTTTCATTTAAAATTCTTTATGATGTTTAAAATACCTCATACCATCAATACCTCCATACCTCCTCAATGTTAGGCACACGCATAGCCTATCAAAGGACTAGGATCTTCGAAATATAATACAATGATAAGCTCACTTAATTAAGTGTTATGTCTTCTTGGCATTCGCTTTCTATTTGGAAACGTTGTAGTATTCAATACCCATATTTATAAAATATCTAAAAATATTCATAAGATAATCAAAAAAAAGCACGGCGTTGTGATCTACACGCAATTCCTTTATTTCTGCGGAAAGTGGGAAACGGAAGTGTCTTAATGTGAGTGGAGTGTTTTAACACTTGGTTCCCAAGTTCCCTCTCCTATTATACCAGCGTCTCTCTGCCTATAGTATGTCTATGTGCGGTATACAGCGTGAAGCTGACAAAAAATATAACCTAAGTTGAATTTGATTCGATAACTGTCGATAGTTATACGCTACCTCACAGTACGAAAATAGCAATACGCACTATTCGGAAAAGATAACACTGTTATCGAATTCATATTAAACAAAAAATATTCCTATATAGCAATATAATAACTATTTTAAAAAAACTTAATTAAAAAACGAAAGACAAATACAAAAATAATAAATAAACGGTTAAAGAACTGAGGCTTAGCGAATACTGAGAAATCTATTCGTCAAAAGCGCTGTTTAGAGCCTCATCTAAACTCACATAAACCAAATCACATACAGAGTAAGTTAAATTGAAATAAATATATAAGAAGATAAAATGTTGCTTAAATATTTCTTACATCGTATAATCGATCTAAATTTTGATAACAATAACTAAAACTAACATTTCATACTTTAATGGCGCATTGACTTATCACAAAAGTTGAAATTCAATCAAATTCCATCCTTATTCTCGAGTAGCAAAGTAGACAATCGCTCGTAGCCGTTCAAGTTGTTCTCGATTAAGCGCTGAGGGTTGTAACAACAGTAAGTACATACAACAAAAGAACAACACAACGCTAGTAGCAGCGATTTCATTTTTCGTATCGTGGAAGAAAGCGAATCACTTCACTGAGTTCCATTAGCAGCCTGTCACGGCGCTCAAAAGACGAATGAAAAAAAGGCAAGAATTGTGGAAAAAGTTTGTGATATACATTTGTTGTTAACGGTTTCGGGCGACTAATGTACGATTCGACGACCCACATTCCCGTTTTTTGTATCTTTCTATTGTTAATATGTGGAATTTGTTTTTTTTCTTGTTCTGTGATGGGCACAGGTTAGTATTGAGTTGGTGGTAATATTATTAAACCTACCAGTCTAAGGCACAGCGTCACTGCTTCTGATCGAGGGTTGTGGACTGAATTCCCACTCTTATGACATGTATTACATAATGACTTCTTCATGGAAAGTTGAATTCCTTCACTAAACAAGCCATGCCTCCAGAATTCGCCGAAACGTGGGAAAAGAAAGTATTTTGATGGGAACAGAGTAACTGGCGTTAAGTAGTAGCTTCGGCCACTGCGTTTCACATTGGGTAATGTCGGGCCCCGGTGCCCATTCACCTTAAAGGCCGGCAACGCTCCTGTCGCTCGTCTGGAGTTACAAGGGGCCGTGGGTGACGGTGATCACTTACCATTGGGTTACCCGTACGCTCGTTTGCCGTGTATTGTCCATAAAAAAAAGTAACTTAACACTAGGACCCTTTCCCTTCTATGTGTGTAATACAGCAGATAAGATACAAAAATTGGATAAAATTCTATGAAGAATCTCTAATTTTCTATATTTTTCGATGCTCTAAATAGAAGAAGTATTGACTTTTCTATAATGAGGGAATATATAAGTGTAAATAATTAAATTTTTAACTTAACCCTTATTATTTTCTTTTTTATATATTTTTTTCTTGTATATTTATCATCAATCTATGATATATGTGTGTATGTGTATGTATATGTATGTATATATATGTATTTGTGTGTATGTATATAGGTATATATATGTATGTATGTGTATTTGTCTGTGTATGTGTATGTATGTTCATATAGATACATATTAGATACTGTATTTTATTGTTATTTTTTTTTTATTATTGTTTTAATTACTCTTTTTGATTGTTTTTACTCCGCGACTTCTTCTCCCACTTCCATTGGTTGGCTGGAAGAAATTTCTTATAGAAATAAGTCCGCCATTGTAAACATGCTTTACAATTGTTATTTATTATAATGTAGTTATTTATGCAATAAAGAATATATATATATTTAGAGTAAATTTGTATGCGGTGATTGCTTTTGATGATGTGATTTGAAAAGTCAGCTAAAATAATTACTCAACAATTAAAGTCTTAAATATTTAAATAAAATTTGGAGGTACATATATTATACAAATATATACCATATATATTAAGAAAAATTGCAACATATTATGAAAAATGACCAAGTATTTTATAAATTGTCCTTCAAAATGCTTTCGTTTAGGAAATTTTGTTCAACCGGTGAGCAATATGAAATCTGCGACGGCTCACGACGCTACAGATATGACGCTGGAAGGAATTTAATATCCAACCAAGTAACGATCGATTTTAGAATTTTTCCAAACGTGATGATACATTTTTAAGATTTTTTTGATTTAACTCAATAAATGTATTTTCGGTTTATTCGTACGTTTAAAACTTACATATTCTAAATAAGGCATGTAGAAAGAGGCCGGAGAGACGCAGTGGCACAGAATCTAAGCGTTAATAGGTAGTGTTTAGTTCCTGGTCGGGTAATTGTGCGGCGTTGAGTTCCGCAACTTAGAATGTTATGTCTCTAAAGTTGAGCGGAAAGTGCGCAACGAAATATCTTCACAAAAGGTACCCGCTGCCTATACCGCTCTATGTGGGATACAACGTGAAGTTATGATATGTACAGAATATTATATAGATCATATCAGTTTTCTACTCGAAAAGAGATAAACATACTTGCGCTGTACTTTAAGCACAATTTTATTTCTGCGCACATGGCAGTGAGCAGATGGAACTTGGGAACTTAGCTTTAAGATATCATGTTCCATTATCCTCTTTCCATGAAATTTGAAGCATTGCGTGCCGCGTGGTGGAACTCAATGCCATGCTTTGCCTTGTAACCAGAGAAAAAAAATATTTAATTTGCAAAATGCAACATTACATTTACTCGAGTGGGGATCGAACCCGCAACCTTTCGTTTATAGTAGCACAAATACCTATTTAACATTTTTGTGACACTGTCAATAAATTTTGATAATATTTCAATTGCAAATTTGAAAATAATTAAATAAGGCACAAAAATAAATCAAATAATTTACTTTATTTGGAAAACACGTTATAAATTGCAATGTAACTTTTAATGAATTTAAATGTAATTCTAAGACGAGAGCAACTAGCACATAGTGAGTGATAGGTGAATGGGCAAGCTTTCTTGTAGCCAGTCCTTTAGAGACATGGGCTAGCGCAAATTGGTCTTCAGAGACTAGCCACATTTCTCTTTCTCCCCGGTGACTATGTAAAGGCTGTTGCAACTTTACATTAGAATTAGATGATAATAAAATTTAAAAAGCTTCCCGAAAAAAAAAAAATCCCTACCTTGGCAAAATTTTTGTTGGCTCCGAATAAAAAAGTTACACTTATATTGGTCCATTAATTCAGGAGCTACGGCGACACAGACAAATACAACATTCTCATACCCTCTTCATCACGATTTAAAGAAGCAAGCAGATTGACTTTGCTTTAGAAGGAATCGATCATCGTGAAACAGTAGAAGTGATTTTGTAACGATGGATTAAAATTATTTTATTAAAAAAATGCAATAGTAACTTTCGCCATTAAACAAGCTTTCTTTCAATTATATTTGGTACCTATATGAAAACTTAGATGTTCGATATATTTGATATTTTCAAGACTTCTCTTCTTCTCTCTCAAGTCATGTACCTAGGTTTTTTGTTTTTCGAATGTTAACAACATTCGGTATACTAAAAACGCAAAGTTATTGGTCTAATGATAGATTTGGTACGATAACTTTTACTAGATATTCTCCTTAAAGTTAGTAGAGAGAACCTAAAGTTAAGACACTCCGTTCTTTAGCCACTGTACAGTTTCTAAAGAAATTGCGTATAGAGTTTCGGTACTCAACGAAAGAAGGAAATACCGTTTTCTGTTTTATAATTTTAGAGTATAAATAAATATAAAAGACAACAGATATAAAATAAGGCTATAATCCCAACATGTTATGGGTCCGATCCCAATCAAGGAAATGAAATATTTAATGGTTTCATTTCTTTGCTTTGTGAATGAGACAAAACGTAGCATTGAGCTCTGACTACCCTGCCACGTGCAGGATACAGCGTGAGTTTGAAAAAAAAAGATTATATTTTGCCTGTCGTGGCGCAGCGGCACAAGCGTGTGATTGTAACCGACAGGTTCTGAGTTCGATCCCCAATCGAGGAAATGAAATATTTTCAATTTAAATATTTAATATTTCATTTTTTCGCTCTGGTAATAAGGCAAAGCGTGGCGTTGAGTTCCGTCACTCAACAAGCAATACCTCAAATTCGGCGGAAAGTGGGGAACGGAAGTAGAACGGAGTGTCTTAACATTAGGTTCCCAGGTTCCCTCTGCCAACCCTGCCTCGTGCGGGATACAGTGTGAATGTAAAAAAAAGATATATAAAATCGTTAGCACATTTAAAAATTACATAATTTGCGCTAAAAGTCACAACTCCCTCAAAAGCCTCGTGATTAATTACCATGATACTTTTTTAACACTTTTATTTGAATAAAAAAAATGTAAATCCGAAGTACATACAATAAAAATTTATTTAATTTTTCATTCGGCTTTAAAGGGTCTGGCAAATTCGTTTAACACTGACATATAAAGGTTTAAGTTGTTTTTTTAAAGCAAATGGATCCTATTGGTTTAATAAAAGGTTTCAATGGTTTTGATTTTAAATGTGTAATTATATAGGCAGCCTCGTGGCGCAGTGGCAAAGTGTCTGAATTACAGAGGTTGTAGATTCGATGTATTATATCAAGATAAATGAAATATTCCTATATCCTAATTGTTGTAACAGAACAAAAAACTGCTCTTGTCAGTTATTGCGTGTTGTGTGGCGGAATTTAACGCCGCTTTTTATCATGACGGTGATGCCTTGCTTACATGACGCTACATACCATTTATTTAAACAATATTTCTTACAAAACAATTTATTATAACAAAAAGTACTATTTTTAACTTTTTATGCATCACAAAATTATTAACATCATAATAACAATAGTTATTTTTCATAACAATATATATCTGATAACTCATTAATCAGCCAAAATCACAATAAATAAAACAAACATACAGAGATTCATCTACAGAATAATAAACTATCCTAACAACTAACCCACCCAACAAAGCAAATAAAATTATAAATCAAACCGATCAGACGATGCTGAGAATAAAAATAAAAATAAGGTTCAAACTCGTTCAGGGCCAAACACGGCTTATTGAGATATCAAATAAAAAATCAGCGGTCGTACACCATAGCCAACGTGGAGGGGCCAACAATACTCCTTGATTTAACTCGAGTTTATTGTGCAACGTTATTTATACACCACTGTTCCCCACTAGACACTATCCTGTTTTCTTAATACCCCCGCAAAGATCCTAACGAGAACTACGTTTATATGAATACGAACTTTCTTGTTACCATCCATAAAGTCCAATTTTGAGTATTCATGCCAAGCACATACTAAGGTCTTTGGCTCGAATTTACCGACGCATTTTATTAAATCGAGGAGATCCTCGGAACCTTTGTAGCTTGATTGGGAATGCTTACAGCAATTTTTGCTGTATACGTATTTTTTTTTTCGGAGGAATCCCGTTTCTTCCGAGAGAAGCTCGAGTAGTTTACATGGGAACCATGGACTGGCAGATAGAGATAGTCCGAAGTTTCCAATAAATCCTCACAATACTCCTTCTCGACCGCCACAGGCTGGAGAGAGGAGCCATGGAAGCCCAGGAATCTTCTATAACCCTTACGACAGGTGTTTTACTGTACACCAAACTTAAGCCAATTTTTTTTTATTGTGACCTTTCCCAAAAAAAACATACAATAACAACGTTACGATCGAATATATACATAATATACTTTGTATACACAAGTCAATTAAGGTGTTAACACCATTAAGCAATTTGGCAGCCATCATTCCAATTGTCCACCATCGAAGTTCGACGTCATAAAATTGAATTACT
Organism: Eueides isabella; assembly: GCA_019049475.1. Classification (NCBI taxonomy): domain Eukaryota; kingdom Metazoa; phylum Arthropoda; class Insecta; order Lepidoptera; family Nymphalidae; genus Eueides; species Eueides isabella. The sequence goes on from CM032384.1 coordinate 2,264,936, forward strand.
TTTATTTAAGCGACACTCGCTCAAATGGAAACTTTTTTCGGAACACTGTCACCAACAAACGCTGTCCGCAGGCCGCTTCTATTATTAATTAAAACCAAAAACGTAACAGTTAAGCCTGTGAGCGTTGCAAAACGGAATCAAAGGAGTAATTCGAATGGAACTTCGGATTGATCGTGTATCGAGTTGGAGAGCTCTCGGCCCGACACTATTGCAATGACTAAATAAATTTCGATATTTTAAAGGCTGTTTTTTAAATCCGTTATCGTTTCTTACCGTCCCGTTTTCGTTCCGTTTTCGTATTTTTAGGTAAACTGAAGACGCGTTGAATATTTAAGTTACTACAAATTTCTAAAAAGATGAAGAAAGAAATATGTATATAAGTGTATAATTTTAACATTTTATTCACTCACTCAGCTTCACACTGTATCCCGCACATGGCAGTGGGAACTTGGGAACCTAGTCAGAACCTACTAAGACACCCCGTCCCACTTTCGTTCCCTACTTTCCGCCGAATTTGAGGCATTTCGTGTTGAGCGACGGATCTCAACGCCGCGTTTTACTTTGTACCAGTGCTTAGAAATGAAAACATTTAATATTTAAATTGAAAATATTAAATATTTCATTTCATCGAATGGGGATCGAACCCACTATCTGTCGGTTACAGTCACACGTTTGTGCTGCTGCGCCATAATTAAGTTTTTTTTTTCTTTCAGCTTCACGCTGTATCCCGCACTAGGCAGGGTAGGCAGAGGGAACGGAAATGAAACCTAGTATTATGACACTCCGTTCCACTTCCGTTCCCCACTTTCCGCCGAATTTGAGGCATTGCGTGTTGAGTGGCGGAACTCAACGCCGCGTTTTGCCTTATTAATAATTAAGTTAATAATATAAAAAGTAAAACGATACAATTCCAAGAAAAGACAAATATTTTCACGCAGCAGGATATGAACCAGCGTCTCCTGGAAGTTTTCCACGCTCCGACCACTATGCCACATGTGTTTATCAAGATTACCATCTTATTGCGTGCGACCACTACCACCTAATATACAGTCAGGTATCCAAGGCTATTTTTAAAACAGAGACGGTGTTTTTACTCCCTCAACCACAATTACTTTGTAACAAGTAAGTACGAAAGTTCATGAATGAAAACTTTATTTTTATGTCTCTGGATATCCTTGAGCCGAGGTATTCCGTTGGAGATAACTTTGTTGAAGTTACTTTATACCTCGGCCTTACTATTATTCTGTTGGATCCCGTTAATTACAGCTCCTTACTTTAAGTGATTTAACATTTAAGTTGCAGATTGTTTGTCTTTTATGATATTTCAGTCATGGGAAATAAATTTATAGATATTTTGATTGTTGAGGCCTGTCGTGGCGCAGCGGCACAAGCGTGTGACTGTAATCGACAGGTTCTGGGTTCGATTCCCAATCGAGGAAATGAAATATTTTATATTTTAAAATTTAAATATTTAATGGTTCATTTCTTCGCTCTGGTAATAAGGCAAAGCGCGGCGTTGAGTTCCGCCACTCAACACGCAATGCCTCAAATTTGGCGGAAAGTGGGAAACGGAAGTGGAACGTGGAGTGTCTTAACACTAGGTTCCCGGGTTCCCTCTGCCTACCCTGCCTCATCCGGGATACAGCGTGAAGTTAAAAAAAAAACTTTGTTTGTTCTGGTATAAAAAGACACGCTGCAACAATAGCAGCGTTAAGTTCCACCACTTAACAAACAATGTCTCAATATTTTTAAGACATGACGGAAGAAAATAGGAGAACAAAGTGTTTTTAGAATGCCTAAAATTGAGGGAAAATGGTCACTGAAATATTTTTAATATTTTTACAGTAGTGTCATTCTGCCCACTAAACAACTTCCTACTGCTGTGCGAGATACGTATAAAATATTTTATCTTCAATGCAGCTCTAAATTACGCGTTGTATTGTCATCACAATAAAACTGAACTTTTAGATTAAAATGTTACTTGAGAAAAGTTCATATTTACGGAACTCTCATGAGTCTCTTTATAAATAGTTTTGATATATGAACAAAGATAGTTCTTGATTTTTATTTGTTATTTGATTAAAAGGCAAGATATCACCATGAAGTAAAAATATTACGATATTGCTAAAACACGGTGTTAAGTTCTAATACTTGGTTGAATTTCGTTACTCAACACACAATGCCTCAAATTCAGTATAAAGTTGGTGACAAGAGTGAGAATGGAGTGTAGTAACACTAAGATTACAAGTTACCTCCGCTTAACCTGCATTGCAATATCCAGGTAAAAGCATTAACCTTGCGGGTGAAGCCGCAAGACCGAGCTAGTTTTAGATATTTATTTTTTTATAGCTTCACGCTGTATCCCGCACAAGGCAGGATAGGCAGAGGGAACCCGGGAACCTAGTGTTAAGACACTGCGTTCCTCTTACGTTCCCCACTTTCCGCCGAAGTTTCCGCCGATTGTGTGTTGAGTGGCGGAACTCAACGTCGCGTTTTGCCCTATTACCAGAGCGAAGAAATGAAACATTAAATATTTAAATTGAAAATATTAAATATTTCATTTCCTCGACTGGGGATCGAACCTAGAACCTATTCGTTACAGTCACACGCCTGTGACGCTGCGCCACAACAGGCCTCTATATATATTAATATCAAAAATTCCATAAAAATATCGTAAAGCTACCTGACGCCCCACAATAGTTTATTAAGGCAACCCTTATCAAGATGAACCTTAATAAACATAATATTTTCCAAAACGATAGTGTTTTTTTTAATATCCACTGAATCGGGTCATTTGAGGATGACCAGCCGTTTCTTGGATCTTTGATCATAGCGTCGCTTCTCATAACGTTGTAATGATTTATATTATATTTTTTATATCTTTTGTTATACTTTGTATCTCTAGATGACTGGGAACCTTGGGTTACGTCACTCTGTCCTCATTAAAATCCATTCTTTCCCCGCTTCCACCCATTGTGATCGCGAACGCGACGTTGTGATCTTCCACTCAACATGTAATTCATGTGAGTGAATTACATGTTGAGTGGAAGATCACAATGTCGCGTTTTACCTTGTCAACAGAGATAAATATTTCATTTCACCAAGTAGAATTACAAGCTAAAGCCTTGTCGCGTTTACTGGCCTCAAAATTATAATAACGTTTCTTATTAAAATTTTTGAATTATATAAATTAAGCGCCATATTAGGACGAATACATAATAACTCTGACTTCAATAATATTAAAGAATGGTGTAATATATTATTCAATTCTTTGACGATGTCCAACCTTTTATTCATGTATGTCAATGAGGTTGATATTGCTGTAACTAATCTTACTAAAATTAGTATGCATCTTCTTGTAGAGTTGTTTTTGTTATTGCTAAATAATGTTATTAATAAATTACTCCCTTTTCATTTTTATTATTATTTTTTGACCTGTCGTGGTGTAGGGGCAGATTAAACAGTAGGTTGTAGATTCAATCTCTACTCTAAGAAGTGAAATATTTAATATTTGGTAATAAAATATTTAATATTATAATTTCTTCGCTCTAGTAAAAATAAGAAGCGTGGCGTTAAGTTTCGCCACTCGACTCACAATGCCATGCAATGCCTTAAATTCGGCGGAAAGTAAGGAACGGAATGTCTTAACACTAGATTCCCAAGTTTCCTCTGCCTACCCTGCCATGCACAGGATACAGCGTGAAGCTGAAAAAAATGCACTTACTTTTCTATACGTGGGAAAAAGCATGAACTTCAAAAAAAACTATCCTTATTAATAAATGAGAAAATATACTTAATATGTGAATATATTATATGTATATTTTTTACAATATTAATATTTATGATTAAAATATTTTTACGACCTACGTGATGCCTGGGGTATATATAAAGAGAAGAGAAGAGAAGAGGAGAGAAGAGAAGAGAAAACGAAAAAGAAAACGTTGGGAAAAGAATTTTTTGACATTAGGTTCCTGTCATCTTTAACCCGACTGCGACGAAAAAAAACCTACAAAAACAAATCCTAAACTTAATTTCACTATTATTTTACCTAGATATTGAAAAAATATACGAAAAAGCAATATTCAATGGACATTTTCAACTTTACCATTGAAACGTACGGACGCAACCAAATCGTTTCGTCAATACAAATACCGAATATTCATTTCTATATACTAGGTATTACTTGAATCGAAAAGTTGCGAATGTAGATGCCTGCAGGTATTGGTCATGGAATATATGGATTTTTTTTTCATATAAATTGTAGTTTTAACTTCATATAAATTGTACTTTTTCATATTGAGCTTTTCGAAAATGAACCCACACTAACTTAACCTGCTTAGAGTGGATTTACAAATATATTTTAAATATGATAATGTGTATCTTTAACATTATATATCTATATTATGCTCAAACAGCAGTGATTGTGTATTGAATGGCGTAATTAAACGCCGTGTATGATCTTACAAAGTTATACTTATTATTTAAAGTTAGACTTATTATCCTTTCTTTCTTTCTTTCTTGGATTAAGCTCAATTTTTTTGCTTAATACCTCAATACTCAAGCCTAAATTAAAGTAAATTATTTCAATTATCACTATTACTAAAACTAACGGTGGTGTGAAAAAGACGTGCTCGTAAAAACGACAGGCGTGGAAAGTGAATCTCTAGAGATCAATCATTGGCGGCGTGCCATACAAAATTGGGTTACTAAACGCCAGTTAAAAGCTATGCTAGCTACACCATCGCTTTTTTATTATGGTAGTTAAAGTAACTTGTTGAAAATTGTTTTGGCACTGTTAGAAAAGCTCTAAATAAAGTATAGAAAACGTTATGGCATTTTCAACATTTTTGATTTTTGCGTTATTGGGAACGCTGGGAACTTAGTTATACTACGAACGGAACATGAAACGGAGTGTCTTAACAGACACTTTCCACCGAATTTGTTGCATTGCGTGTTGAGTGGTGGAACTCATCGCCGTGCCTTGCCTTATAGCCAGAGCGAAGAATTAAAATTTATTTCCCTGTTGGGGATGGTAACCACAACTTATCGCGTTTACAGTCACCTACACGCCACGACAAGCCTCAATATTTCAATATTTATACCACGTGAGGTAACTATGTATTTAACATTTTCATTTATCTCGCTCTGGTAACAAAGCGTTTCGCTATATTTGTGGCATTGCGTGTTGAGTGGCGGAACTCAACGCCGAGCTTTGTTGTCTCCAGGACAACAAAGCTCGGCGATGAGTTCCGGCAGAATAAATACATAATAATTTAATATAAAGTTACAACTTTTCTACTATTAAATAATAACTAAATGTATTGCTTAATATATTCATAATAGACGATTTAAATGTTAGCAAAATGTGACGCTTTAAGTTTGGTAAAACTTTGTAAAGACATGAGAGAGATATTTAATCTAAATATCGGCCCAGTATGATAATACTTTCCTATATTCTACGATGATTTTGTTTGATGATTATCAAACAAAATCATCGTAGAATGTTGTATTGAAAAAATATATATTTCAGTTACGTTTTATAAAGTTGAGGCAAAATGTTAAGCACAAGAATTTTCTAGAGAAACGGGGAAAAATGAGACGTTACTTTTACCCCTATCTGAATTCGAACCAATTCCTCAATTGATATCGAATTTTCGAGTACACAACTTGTGCTAGCACACGGTTATATAGTCCATTAGGGTCCGCCAATTGTAAGAATTAAAGTGCAAACTGAATCAACAAATCAAATTTACTCAGCATTCTACTTGAAAGGTTCAGACTTATTATAAGCTAACTGGAAGAGGCAAACGAAATATTTTAAGCATTTTTTCTAAAATGACACACAAATGAATTTACTGGATGAAAGAAGCAATAAATTAGAAGTTTCATAGGGGAGAAGTAGAGAAAATTTGACCAAACTCCTTCGAGAATGTGTAAAATGAAATCTTAAGTGCCAAATTTGAACAAATATTCTTTGTTGTCTGACAATTAGCTGTATTTCAGCATAAAAATAAAATATGATAAAATAAAATATTTCCCCGAAATTCTTTGAAAGAGTATTTATTTGACACTTTAAATGACGTTAAGTAGAAAAAGAACTTTACCTTAAACTTTAAAAGACCCCCGAACCAAAATATCACTACTTTATATTAGCAAATTGCCTGTATCGCGTTTGGGGTCGTAAAAAAGTAAACAAAACCTTAATGATCCAGTTAAGCCATTAAACGAAGTGCCTTGTCACAACTCAATTCTTGACAGGATATAGCGTGAAGAGTATATATAATGTTTTTTGAAGCCTGCCGTGGCGTGTTACAAGTGGTACAG